>VZRQ01005899.1:403235-438235 GCA_013397975.1 Machaerirhynchus nigripectus
AAAAAAAAAAAAAAAAAATCTGTGGCAGATTGAAGCCATCATCTTTACACAGCTTCGTAACAGAAGGGTTTTTGGTTTTTTTTTTAAAATGTATTTATTTCCTATTCTTTTAAATTATTGTATTTCTTCTCTGGCCAACGCCACTGACCCTGTATCAGCACTGACGGAGCTGCTTCTTGGATGTAGGTGACACAACTGTCACTGTATCAATCTCACCATTAGGCTGTCAATTCCACAGTAGCATTTGGAGTTGAATCAGACAGTTCCACTGACATTGCAACCAGAACGTGTGAAAGACACTTCTATTGCTCCGGATGCGTCGGAGACACTTGCATTCACAGAAAGGACCCGCTGACACTCCTGTTCTGCACGCAAGGATTCGTCAGACAACTCATGGAAATCAAAGGAAGCTGGTGTCACTATAAACCCTACCTCCATCAGCTTTCAGGTGTCCCAACTGTCCAGCCTAATTGCCCATCACAGTTAAATTTCCAGTGAACACTTTCACTGACATTCTGTTCTTTGATTTTATATCCCCACTGTCAACAATCTTACAAAGACAGCTTTGTTTGTGATTTATAATAAATAAGGTTGTAAGATACCTAGACCATTTCTAATAATAGAATACTCTTGAAAGCACCCCACTTCCCCTCTATATGGAATGAAGCACCCTGCTAATTCATTCTGTCAATTTTCTTCTGCATCAGCACCTATTCCAATTCCTTTTTTTTTTTTTTAAATTTAAACTTCATACATTTATAAATCTCACTGAATTAGGGTCAGGACCTGCTACTGGCAGATGTATTATCTTTTATATTCTCAGGCTGGCTGTACTTGGGACAACAGAGTTTTGACCTACATCAAGATATGACAGTAGTTAAAACTTAAAAGGAAATAATCAAGGACACTGCTGCTAGAACAAGAAGTCCCTAGATTCTTGGCACAAATTTAAACCTTATAATAGCATATTAAGACCTGATAACAGTGTTGGTGTGCACTTATATGAGCTGCTTACATGAGGAGCTGCTGTTGTAAGAGGAAGGCATTAACAATGTAAGTAGACCATACAAATAGTGGAAACACAAAGGAACATTTAAGGTCCTCAGCTCCTACAATTCCAAGCTCACTTAAGTATCTAGAGATAGAAGTTCACTATTAAACACTGTCTTGAACTCTGACTAAAGACATACTGCATTGGTCATGGATAGTTTTATAGTTATAACAGAAATTTTGATTAAATCTTGTTATTCTCAAAAGATGTTCTCAAAACATGGGGAAAATATGTCATTTTTAGATTTTAACTCTCTGTACATATATGAACTTTCTCCCTCTGTGTATATGGAGTTTTTATATATATTCTTACACTAGTATAGTGTGTGTGTATATACATATATATATAGTCTTACACAATGCATACTGACCAGCTTTTGCATGTAGCATCTTTTTCAAAATGCATAGTTGATGTCTCCAAAACTAGTTCTCCTTGCATTTGAAAGCTTTTTTTTCTTTACTACAGTTATTATTTTTATTAATCTCAGGAAATTAAAAAGAGACTGAAAATGCATAGGATTTTACATTTGAATTCACTGGAAGAATGAATCACAGAAGTTATTTCTGGCATGGTGCTTTGAAAATTAAGCTCTAGAACATTTGTACTGTACCATCACAAACAGATTTTACCATTTCATATTACTTTAAAACAGTATTCTGTATGAGAGTGAACAAATCTCAACCATGGAGATGATACAAAACCTATGGAGAAAGGAAATTACAGCATAATGGAAATGATGGCTGGGAGCCATACCACCCAGAGCTGTTAGCTCATCCGAACAGAAATGCCAGGCTGAGCTGATTTGGTCAGTGCTTTGGTCGGGATCTCTGAGGAAACCTCCAAGGTTGCTGAAGGAAGTGGTGGCAGCAACATTGTAGGTGGTATTGTCTGTTCTTGAGTCACCACTGGGTCAATGACCTGTGTGATGGGAGCCAGCAGAATTTCCTGGAGGAGCTGTGGGCATGATGTGAAACCAGGGTCTTTAGTATCAGGAATTATTTCAAGACCACCATGAATGTTGTATGAGGAGTAGAACTGGTGACCCTGGGTACTGATCACGTTTCAGTATCAGCTTTTTCTTCTCTAAATTATTGCTGTATTTCCTCCTCTTAGGAGCAGGAGAATAAGACTGGAAATGTCAGGATGATGGAGTACTGAAAAAGGTTTAAACCCCACTGAAAGAGACTTTTACTCAAATCCTGTCATTAACTTGAATGAGATTTGGATCACATCTAGGGCCCTTAGCATAGAAGGACTGTGACAGGGCTAATGTGTTTTTGAAGGAGCTCTTCCCTTTTCATGCCTTTCCCATTTGAGCAACACTGCCATTGCCTTTCAGCCATGATCACCAGCCATCACTCAGAGATGCTGTCAGGCCCCATCCTGCTCCCAGAGCAGCTCGACTCCAGATTCCTCTCCTCCCCAACCCCACTATCATGTAGTGACACTGTGACTTTACATTCTCCCCAGAAACAATGACACGAATCTGATTTATAACTGGTGGTAAAACTTTATTATTCAAGTTTAGATGTAACAGACATCTTTGCTGCCTGAAGATTGTTTGCATAAGAAATACACCAAGAACATGTTTGTGAGTAGAAATGAACATGCACTATGAAAACCAAAAAACAAAACAAAACAAAAAAACCCGAAACAAAACAGAACAAAAAACACATCCATGTGTTGTAAGGACAAAACATTAAGAGCCAGCATTCTAGAGTCAAATCAGGGCTACAAGTTTAATGATGGTTTTTAGCAACATGAAGTCATTCTTTATGAAGTACTTTTTTTTTTTCTTATTTTTTTTTTCCTTTTCCTGCTGGTGAATTTTCTATAAGCTAAATTTACAATGGCATTTTGAGATGTTTCCTTTTCTCCTGTTCTCCTACACAGAGCTCAGAGGCCAAAATGATAGGAATGGAAAACTGTGGTAGCTGTTAAAATGTTTTTACTTTTCTAAGTGTAATTTTGCTTTCCTAATGAAGAATTTTACTAAGTGTAACAAAGAATCAAATGAAACTGGTATTTATCTGGCTGTCAGACATTTAATTATTGTCTTTTATCCTCTTAAAGAAAATTGGGGTGTGTGTGATTACTATACAGGTAGCATCTTACCAACTGCCAACTTTCCAGAGCTGGCTGAATGAAATAAAAATTGTGAGGAAGAGGGTACGGAGGAATCCTATTCTGAAGTGAGAAAATTAAGTAAATCATTTTACTTGGCCCATCTTAACTTTAGAGAAAAGTTTAGAAGGGATTTCTCACTTATCTATCACACATGGGATACACTGACAAATTGCTCACTGCTCTTTGCCAAGCATAACTGTCTCCACAGAAGCAGAAGGAAATATATCTACCCTTCTGGCTGCACAGAAGCGACCTTCTAATCTCCTTGGCTTTCCCTGACCAGTATTAGGAATTAGCATGTTAAGTCAGCCAAGAAAAATCAATACAAGAGCAAAAATGAGAATATATTTAGACATACTGGGCAAAAAGCAGATGGTAGACAACATCCTTAGCACATAAAGCAAGTAGTTATGACTACAAAACAACAGTGTCCAGTCCAAGGGTGGACTTGAAAGTCTGTCCCTGAACTGAGTACTAATCCACAGTTGCCAAATCAGTTTTTCCCATTGCACAATCACTGTGTTTCAACACTGTATACAATTAGCATCAGTCACTTGTCGTGCTGCCCCTCTAACTGCAAAAATAATCTATTGCTCACAGTGTATCTCAGCCTTTTGAGATGTCTCAATTTTCTCTCTCTTTAAAACTGCTACAATAGACAACAGGGCCTTTTTAAGGCAAAACCAAGATACGTGCATTGAGTGTCTTTTCCCCTTTCTGGATAGTCCACGAAAAATTAAGGGAGGAGTTTCATCAGCACCGTGGCAACTAGGTGCAAAACTTCTCTTGGAAAGCACTCTGAGTTTAGCACCTGAACACAAACTGTGCTCCGGAACATCTTCATCTCCTGCAGCATTGAGGGGACAGCAGCCACAAAGTGACAGCTTAGAGACAATCTGGTTTGCAGAGAGTTACTGGAAACACTGTGCCTGTTCCACAATCTGATTAGTGACAGGCACCAAAAATCCTATAGTTTTGAAACATCTACTTATTTTGTGGTCCAATTTGAGATATGTTTTAAGATCTTAAACTACCATTCTTTTACTAAGAGAAGTTCAGCACCTTGAAGCCACTGACAAATTGAGAACAAAGACTGATTGTTTGAAAGTTCAATTTTTAGTGCTGTAAGTTGATTGAAACACAGTGGGTGCAGTAATTACTTGTGTGTGCTAACATTGGTTTCCATTTGAAAGTTATTAAATAATATTATTTTTTTCCAGTGTCAGGATTTTTTTTTCTTTTTATTAGTATCCATTGTGAAGGGGTCTGGAAGATGGATGGAGTCACCTCTCTTTTGTTAAGAAACAAAACTGTGCTCCTCCTATCCCAATCAAAGAGAACAGGCTATGGCAAAATCCCATTTCTTAAAAAGCAGAAATCTTAGAACATCTCAATATGTCATGGCAAGAACAATGAACTTTTTTTCAAATTTTATTTGCACCATATGAGTGTGCAATAGTAACATTCAAACTCTGTCTTGTTCTTTGCACTCATAAGATTTCATTTCTCCTCATCCCCAAACCCTGATATGTGTATTTCCTGTTATTTGCCTCTGCTTCTGAGTTTAGCAAGAAGTGTTATGAAGTTCAGGGTAGTGCTCAAGTCTTACAATGCACATGTCCCTCCTAAATATTTTGCCATGAAGATGCAGTAAGTCAAACCAGTAACTACTGAAAATCGGCAGGCAGCTACCTTTGAAGCCGATAAAAATCACTGCTTAGTGAGTATAACATCTTCCTTGGAAAAGCTGAAAAGGACACACACTGGACCCTGACGTAACGAAACGAGGGCAATCTATTTCAGTCCCCACAGAAAAAAAAAGAAACAGAAAATACCCAACAAAAATAAATCCACAAAAACCAAGTCAGAACTTATTATTGGAGAACAATAATAAAAACATAACCAGACTTTGTCACTGGTATCAAGCTGGAGATTCATCTAAAAAATAGAAGAGGAAGAATGTGGCCCAACATCCTTTGCTAACCTAGAACACTACTGAAGGGTTACAGAACTCAACCACGAGCAGATTGAGTGGGACGTTCCATATGCTGCTCACAACTAAAGAAGCAATGGGTGGAGCAGGAAGGAATGCAGCCTAATGCTGAACAATAGCCTGTCTGTGCCTAACAAATCAGAGAAACTGTGCAATAATGCTTCACCTCTGTGAAAATGTAACACCTAAATACTGCCAAGGTCAGCGAGACCTTTGGTGATCAACTGTGTTAAGTGCCTCTCATGCTTGGTGATGTTTGTTGCCACCTGCTTTAGGCACATTATTTCTCAAGACTATCAAAGTGCTGAATGTTTAGGCCAGTTCCCTCCTGGTTTTCCTTTTGCCAACCCCTATAAGACATTTCCTATCACCTCTCCTTTTATCTTCCACCTCCCTGTTTATCTGGTTAAGTATCTTAATAAGTGCACCAAATACTAGAAGGGAGAGTGGTGCAATTCAGGTAAGTTAAATACAAGAACTTTTTTTTTTTTTTTACAATGCTTTAGTTCAATTACATGAAAATCTGAGAAAGGCGGCATGTAAGTGAGATCAGAATAGGACCCTTTACATATAATCTCAAGTGAGGACTTAGTCCAGAGATATTTTTATAGAACATTTTAAAAAATAAAATGCATGAATGGAGAAATAAAAGACAACATAATATCAGAAAGACATTTTAAACTTCATTCGCTGCAACATTCATGAACCAGTTGAGCTACACCTGCCATCCAACCATAAGGAACTAAGACCCTGCACTGCGAAAAAGAAACAAACCCAAACAAAACAAAAAAGCAACTGCATAATATTGTAAAAATGGAGTGCAATGCTACTACAGAATGCAATAAAATATCAGTGCTGCACAGTCAAACAGCACTTATCAAAATAATTTCTGAAATGTTTCTTCTGAAACACAGACAAAGCAATAAAAAGAGGATATATGTTTATCATTTTAAGCATAACAATGTGAGTTAAGAGCTTAAGAATACAAAAGTACTTGGAATGAATAGTGCTACCCTTTTTTCCTAAGTAGGCATAAAAATATTTTCATTTCCTTCTTGTTTTTCATACCATTAATATCAACAAATTTCATTCATTTCATGTTATCGTTTACAACTTTAATGCACACACACAGAAAAAAAGATACCTACTGCAATAGAAATAGTTGCTTCATTACCTTGTTTGCTACATTTGCAAATGTAAACAGCGAGGCAGAGCCAGAACTGACTCTAATGCATGATGGAATATCTTTGTTGCATACGTACACTGTAGAAAATAATTATTCAATATGTCAGGCACCATTATTTGAAATGTAATACATTAATATTTACTAGAAAAATAAGGTTTTTTTCTATTTGTTCTCCCAACTTCTTTAATGAAATAAGTTAATCTGACAGTGCATCCAGTAGCTTGTAATATCTTCTACATCCCTGTGGCAAAATAATAAACTACTGGTTGGGACACTATAATGAAAATGATTAAAGTCAGTTCTTGTACACCCTTGTAGCAAGCATGGAGGCTCGTCTAACAGCACCTTTAACCAATTATTTAATATTTCGTTATTTAGCCCTATTTCCCTGAGCAGTTATGCTGAGGAGCTTTCCCTTCATGGATAGTTTTTAAAAAGCTTTAAGTATTAAAAAGTACTATGAAGACATTTAATGCTACTTAGCAAAAGCTGGTATAAGTCTACTGAAGGGACTGACTGGTATGTATAGCAATGTTAAGCCTGTGGAGAAGTAACCTCAGACTTTAAGGTTTAGAAATGTAATATATTAAAAATATATTAAAATAAAATACAGGTTACCTTGTTCTATGCAGATTAAACCCGGAGTGTGGCTTCTGTATTAGAGACTTCACTTGCACAAAATGGTTCTCCTAGACTAAAGTGTGCCAGAAAGAATGTAGTGATAAAATGGTAGCTAAAAATCAGCTGAGTATGAGAAACACCTAGATGACATTGCTGCCAAAGCTCTGAGGACAAGGTGATCCTAAGGCATGTTGTAGGGCAGAAATTTGCCCAAATTAAAGAAAAGGAAATGACCTTTTAACATCTGTATATTTAACACGTCTAGTTCTTATATACAATGTGCATATGTTCACTACACCCCTGCAGCAGTATATACATATACACATCTTTGCACTCTTGCAGTTATGTCTCTTACACAACAGCAAAGGTATTAATTGTCCAGCAAAATTTTCTCAAAGTTATTCAGCATGATTCACTGCATTCTGGCTAGCTTTGGTGGGCCATGTCCCACTGAATTATCTTCCTCCCCTTCTGGCCACCATCCAACTGTTCTTTTTTCTTGGTAACCCACTCATTTAAAAGGAAAAAAAAAAGAAAAAGAAAAGAAAAAAAAAGAAAAAAAACTTAAAAAAAGAAAATAACAAGGGATTTAATATTGGATAAGGCATGCTCTCTATATGAAGTGCTTTATAGGTCTTCACAAGACATTACAAGCTATTGAATTCCCATCAAGGAAACCTATTTCTGTTTAATTGTGCTAAGTGCTAAGGTTTACTCTTTAGGTTTTCCATTCTTTTCAGCTTGTGCATTGCTCCTGTGTAGGCCCCTCTGGATGTGAGTTGTGAAGTCATACTTGTCCGTGCAAAGATGCTGGCATATGCTGCACTGGAAAGGTCCACTGTCACCATGGCAACTCATATGCAACGCATACATCACTTCATCCAGAAAGACAATGCCACAGTGCACACACTTGGTAGAAAGTTCATCTTGAGTACTTCTATCAACTTTCTCTGTTTTTACTACATTCAAGGGACCTTCATTTTTTACATTTGGTGGTGCCTTACTCTTTTCCTTGGAGGCACCATTTGCAGTTGGCCCAGGTCTGGAATGCTTTATCGCCAAATCTAGAGGAATGTCATTGTCTGATCCGACAGCTGAAAAATGAGGAGGCAGATTAAAGGTGGGATAAGGCACATAGTTTTGGCAAGGATTTGGTAGGCCAGGCACATGACTCAAGTAGTGTGGATTCCCAGGAACAGACAGCTTATATTTACTCCAGAATCTCAGCCAGTCAGCTTCACTCTGAAAGTCATTGTGTACAAACGGAAGTCCAAAAAGTGGGTACTGGTATTTTTCAATAGGGCTTCCAGGTGGAGAATAGTTTGGGTGTTTCGCAGGTCTCATGTATTTTTCTATTGGGCTGCCTCTCTCTGAGCTTCCTTTCCCTTCTGATATCGATGAACTGTTTCCTGGGTCTCCAGTACTTTCCTGAGGACTTTTTATCTGAATGTGCAAAGGTTGCATCCTTTTGTGAATATCCAGAGTTTGGCTGACCAATATTGGCTGCTGAGCAGAATGGCTTTTAGTCAATGAACCTGGGGCCTCATATTTACTGAGGCTGGGAAGCTGAATTTCTCTCTGGTGACCTTCAGGTAAATGATCCTCTGACCTCCTCTCTAAGGGGCTTCCATTGACTTGCTCCTCACTGCTACCCCTCTGCTGTTTGTTTAGCTGCTCAGCCTGAAGTGCCTCCGGGTTAAGGCGCTTTCTTGTTCGTCTCCTAATGATCTGTTCACCATTGTTCTGTTTAATGATGTTTAAAGGCCTGGGAGTCTGCATGGAACACACAGAGAATGAACAAAAGGAAAAAAGAAAGACACATTAAACAATCTTCGAGACCATTCTCATGCAAATTTATCTTTTCCTTTTTGAAGAGCTGTATTACAACAGTGTTACAGGAATGACCAAATTTCAACCCAAATGCTGGTTCACGGCCCCTCATGCTGAAAGTAAACTATAACATAGCTTGTTTTATCAACCTCAGTCGACTGCCAACTTAGACATCCTGTCTTAGACATCCTGTACCTGTTTACTTAAAAAGACATGAGGTACCCAAGCTGTCAAACCATTTATTACCTCCTACTCCTAAAGAATTCTGGGGCAAATGTGTTGAAAGTGGGTGCTGAGAGCCGGGGGTGAGGTGCAAGATGCAAGGCCCTATGCACTAGTGTTGTTCTATGCACCATGCCACCAGAGCTGCTCTCGGGCAGGGGTTTGCACAGGTCCCACCGGGACAAGAACTGAGCAACACTTACCTTGATACTCACCCGGCTCTGACACGGACAGAAAACACAAGCACACACAGGGCTTGCTGACCACCATTGCTGTTACCTAGCAAAAGGGCTGCAGGTCCACTATGTGGTGAGGGGGATGATGATGGCTGGAAAGGGACTAAGAAAGATGGAGAAGAAAAGCCCAGGAAAACTATGCACCAAAAAGTCTACCTCTGCTTTGGTATCAACTCCCCCTCCTTCACCCCCACTGCACTGCTTTCTAAGTGTTACTGATGTTGTGCTACTAAGTCATTAGGAAAAGAAGGCATTCCCAGAAGGCAGGGCAAAAGGGATTTGTAAACAAATAAGCATCACAAAGAGGCAGAGGGTAGAACCAAGTCAGGATTTCTGTTTCCATTTGCTACTACCCCACACCAGCTCACGTTAAGCGGCCTGTTTAGAGAAGAAGTGAAAATACCTTTGTGTGGAAAACAAAAAAGTACTCCAAGAAAGGACAGCAGTCAGGCTTCCTTGAAAAGCTCTCCAAGAGAAAAGCAATATTATCTGAATGAAAAATGGTGCTGCACCGTCATTATGTTTTTCTACTGGGCAGACATTAGAGGAACAAAAACTACCTAAAAGTCAACCAGTTTGGTGTCTTGTCAGGTGACATTTTTCTTCCCAAAGGCACATATAATCCTGTCCTGGTTGGAGGCCAGAAAAGTGCCCCCCCTGCCAGTATTCAACTTACATGTTTATTTAGAAATTTTAACATTGTTTTAAAAAGGAGATTTAATTTTGGCTTACAGTCAGTATCCAAAGTAATTTGTACCTTGAATGTAACTAAATTTTTATAACTTCAAGCTAATATAAAAATATCCAGAGCTGGAAGAGCACCCATTCTATTATTTGTAGAGATTTAGTCTCTCTCTTGTCTTGCCGTATTTCTCTCCTTTCACTTATTTATTTTCCTGCAGTTGGCTTATTTTTAATGATTAACTAGATTTTAGATAGTGCAGCTATTTTTTAAGATTCTACTTTCTATTAAAATGCTGACACAGAAGTATATACACACTTCGATTTAGATTTTTAATAAGATAAATTTAAACCTGGCAAAAAACCAGCACCTGAACCAGCCTCCTAACACAGATCAAAGTTGAGACAAAATCATGTTAGAAAAATTACAGTATTTTCTATGTAAATTCTATTCAGATAAAGATTAATGTTTTCATGATCAATAGCCAAATAATATGCATAGGCATACACTCTTTATTATAAGGTCTGTGTAATTTCCTCACCTTTTTATGACAATTGTAACTGAGAGGCTGTGTGAGATCTTACAATGTTGTTTTTACTCTTAGTAAACATTTATACACAACAGACCATTTTTACACGGCTTCCAGGTAATCCTCCAGTATTTTGGAAATCCTTTTAGTCTTACTCTTCATGCTACAGGTATGAAGTCCGATTACGGAAGTAGTTGAAAGAAGTACTTTCCTGCCTGAGATTAGGGACCCTCACACACTTACTTGACACTTTGGCTATTCAAAATTACTGTAGGTTTAACTTTAAAATGCTTCAGCTTGCCAATGACTGTACTCATCTGATTAAACCAGACTTTAGATGATTAAAATGTACTCTTTAGTGGTGTAAACCTACTCATTTTCCTAATTCATAGTAGTAAGGTGCCGATAAAAATATCCTGCATTTGGTTACAACCAAGGCAAATAGAAAAGTTTAAGCTCACTTCCTGATTTTCAGTGGGCCATTAAATTTAGAATATAGTGGAAACCTTACTAGAACCTTACTTTTAAAATGGCCTATGTCAGAGCCTTAATTATATGTTAGACATAATATATTAAGGATGATGACAAATACTTCTGCCATCTCTGTATCAACTGGCAATCTCCGTACTCCAACTATATGAGTAACTTAAAAAAATAAAACACAAAGTTCAACAAATGGTTCATCAAATTATTGTGATTAGATTTCTTAAATGCCATGGGAAAGTGGAGCCTCCTCTAGACTAATCCTAGAAAATATACCGCAATTCTTCACAGAATTAGTCCAAGGATGTTGTCAAGGAATCACCATGGAACAAAGCGTAGTGTTCCATGACCAAGTTAGAGCTATTAAAAAATGAGGTACAGCACTACAATAATAACAGTCAAATTCACGACTCTGGGGAGACAGCAAATGTGAATATTGTGTATGTGTTAGCAGCAAGATGCGTTTTTTTCACTAAAACTATTTTAATAATAAACTCTTGGATTATTATTACACATTTCTTAACACAGTTGTTTCCATTAAATGAGAGAAATGTGAAAAATATGCAACTTTAATGCAGATTACCCCTTAGATAGGTGCCACATTTTTGAAAACACATTGAAAAATTATTTAAGGGTATCATAAAAATAGAAATATAACTTGTAGCAGAAATCACTACCACTGTTAACATTTGTCAGTCACTACCACCTAGTAGTATCTGATAGATCACAGACTTTTCTTCTTATTAAATAAAAGTGAAAAAGGGACCTTAGGCTTGAGTTAATGAGGATGGTAGTGCTAGACAGTAATAATCCAATCAAAAGGGAGCTAAGAAATGTGCAAACTACTGCAAGTGAGTTTTACTCAGCGGTGTAGCATAATTTAGATGAACAAGGGTCTTACAGAATGGAATTCTATTCACTTGAATTTTTATAGTTTTGGACATTTCCCTAATAACTGCATCAGCCTAGACCCCTGAATTCAAAACCATACATGACAAATACTTACTGCAATTTTTCATGAACAGACAGGCAGACAGATAAAAGAAACTTTCATCTTCCTGGTGTCAGTCTAAAGAGCATCCCTTTGCATGGGACTGTGTAAAAAGGTGTCCCAAAGGAGAGATTTGCTGGATTATTTCAGACTCCTACTTATAAAGGAGTTGCTATCATACCATTGCAGAGTAAGGCTTAATTAAATTCTTTGCATTTGTTTGGTGAAAGTTCAATTTAAGATATTAATGCCAAATGTCCACTGAATGGCAGCTTATTGCCATGCTTCAACAGTAGAGCTTAGAGATAGTGCCAGCTTCTTGCTTTTGAGATGCATAAAATAAAATTTTACATTGTATTTCTAATGAATATTGCTGAAAGTGCACTAGTTCATTCCTACTGGTTCATAAGGATGATCCCAGTTGTGCTTGAATTCAAAACTGATTCTTGTAGCTTCTACCCATTCAAAAAGTTATGCTAATAATCATGGTAAGGTCCAACACTACAGCTGAGAAAAGGATACTTAAAAAAGGGAAAATGGAGTCTGCAAATAGAAGTTCTACAAATAACCAGACTCAAATGCCAAATTAAAAAGCCAAACTGTCCTTAGAACCTTTGTGGATGCTCACCACTGATCAATTTCCTTAAATTAGATACTTTATCTACAACTTTGAGAGGTGTCCAGGAAGACGATACCTGGAGCAAGACCCAGCCAAGATGCTGGGCAGAGACCATGCATCAGTCCATCTTTTTAGGTGCTATTGGCCTGACTGGCTATTCTGGGTCTTAAAAACAGTTAGTGACCCCAGAATGATACATATGGTGGACAGAGCCAACCCTTCAGACTGCTGATGGTCATGCTGCTTTTGAAAATTGAAATTTTTAAACATTTTTTTAAGTGGGCTGGTTCGGCAGGATCTTGTGTAGCTAGAACTATTGTATGGGCAGTAGACAAGACCATGGAGAAGCTTATGCCTCAAATTTAATTTCTGAAAAATGTTTTAAAAAATGCATACTCTCAGTCACCACATTTATTTCTGAGTTAGGCTCTAAGCCTGAACTGCTACATTGCTCTGGCAAACTCCCGAAGACTACCTCGGTTTCCATTTCTGAAAAATAGTAACACTTTTTAATTTCATGGGAATGTTGTAAAAATTAATTAATTAGTCACCTGACTCCTATGTGTGTCTATTAAAGACAGCAAGGATAATATTTAACCAGTGGTCTTAACCGAAAAGATTCCAAGCATTTTGGCAGTGATCCAAGGGAACACTTAAGCATGGCTATCCTGGACCTGGACCAGAGCATTCAACATCTTTCAGGATCAAGTCAAGTGTCAATAAGATGAAAAGCAATATAGACAGATCATGATTATTACTTATTCCCTGACTAATCCTGAGGGATGGTGAATCTTCCCCTGACCAAGTGACAAATGTCTTCAAGTGAATAGCTTTCTTGTTATTTATCTTCCAGCAGACTATAAGAACTGTAGAAAAAAGAACACAAAACCCCAGCACCCCACATCTCCAAGAAATTTACTATCAAGAATAAAGGGGGTAAGAGATGTCAAATTATACTAAAAACCATTTCAAGAGGTAGTTTGATATAGATGTGATGTCTAATTTCAAGAATTTTGGTTTTTATTATGAGGACTCTTGAATTTAGAGAACTTTCATCACAACATATCATATACCATTAAAATGAATTCCCAGAAAAGAAATAATTTCCCCCTTATTTTGTATCAAAATAATTAAATGCATCACTGGTGATCTCAAACACATCTACTCACGGCATCCCAGCCTGTTTCATAATGAATCACATCTGATCCCAAAGTGACCATTCTGCAAAACCCTGTTAGGAAATTAACTGCAGGCCAGGGAGTGGTACTAATCACACAACCAGACAAGACCACAGCTGCCCAGCTTAGCTGTGTAGCTCTTTTTTCTACTGCACAAACCGGTAAGTTCTTCCTACCGAGTGAAGCTTCTGGTAGAGGCCACACGCGTTGCATACATATCCACCATTTGCATTCTTTCGCCAGAGAGAGGTCTTTGTGGTCAGGCAATTGGCACAGAAAACACCCGAGCCTCTACGTCTCTGAAATAGGGAAGAAAAAGGGAAAAAAAACAGGTCAGAGGTGAGTCACATGAGCTGCAGAGTTAGGACAAATCAACACAGGAGTTTTGTCTCTAGACTGGCAACAATGACAGTATAAAACCACACTGCCCATAATGAGGTCAGGTTCAATTGTGCTTAATAGGCACCACTGATTTTCATTATAATTAACCCCGGAGTGATGGATGAGGTGTGTGAAACACCAAAGCCTTTTCAGAATAACAACTTTAACTTTTTGAACTTCAGGTTTTGTGCATTTAATGATGGTTTCTAAACAGCAAATTCTGAAAAAAACACTTGAAAGCTGACAGAACATCCTGTAAACTCCTCCTGGTTTCACAACAGATTATTTTTTAGCTTGCTTCATTTAAAAGTGTGATTGGTAACAAGAATTCTGAAACACCACCAGTTCAATTAATTAACAGTTTGTATCTGTGTCATACTAATTCCTTTAACAGAGATTACATTGAATACATGATATTTGGTTCCAGTCTTTTCCACTTCTGAAATCAGTATAAGCTACCATCTATTCCTGCAGCCCGCTACGAACAAATAAAAGTACAGTATTCTTTAATGAGACCTCTTCCGAACTTCACTTGAAACCCCAGAAAACACTGTCTCATCGACAGATAGATTTATTTTAGTCAGGCAAAGAAGGGCACAGTACAACCTCCCCAAATACAAATTGATTTTTAACCAGACTGAGCTGTGCATTCATCCGCTTTCATAATGATCCAGGAATATTTAAAAGTAGGCATGCTTATGAGTATTGCTCATTAAATATTTTCTATGGAGTAATGATTTCATTAAACTTCTCATTTAAACAAAAGTCAGGCTGTGTTTGTGGGCCCAAATACTAACAAGCAGGAAATGGAATTCTTTTGCTGAAAAGAAAATTCGAATTTTAACTCTGTACCCTTTTTGCATAGGGAAAAAAAAATCAGTAAGAAACCTTCAGCATTTAAGATACGAATGAGTGAGTACAGCGAAAACAGTCTGGGTGAAAACTAATTTTATTATGAATTAAAAATTACTAACACTATAAGTAAAAATTTCAGGGTTTCATAAAATTTAAGTAATTTATTTAACTTTAGATCATACTGTAGAAGACTGGTGTTCATGCCAAAAAAATACAATGGTTATAATTGTACTCTGATACATTTCAAATGGAAAGCTTTCTGCAGACATAATTTTGGCTTCAAGACTGGAACACTTTCTTGGCATTGAAAGGGCATTTGATTCATCGGGTGTTTCACAATGTATCACTAAAAAGACCTGGTGAGCAGCCAGTTCCCTATAGGGTAATTTTTCCATCCAGATGCAAGTGCTATCAGAGGCCCTCGTCAGCTAAACTAATTATGATCTTGCATTTGCTGATGCCTGCTCACTCTAACGTTCGACATCCTCCATTAATCATCAATACAAGGAAAATGAATGAAATGTAAAGAAACGAGGGCTGGTAAGCTGCACAGCCATAAAAATCTGAAATGAGTGCAATAATTTAACAAGATTGGGGAAATGTTTTTAGTGAGCACAAAGTCAGGCTAACAATTGCCCTTTTAAACCAAGAACACAATTTCATTTGTACAGCAGGTTGTGCTACTTTAAAGTGATACAATAAAATCAAGATTGTCATCAGGATAATCTCTCTCTCATGCCCTTACATCATCCACTGCTTTGTCTCTTAAATCAGTTGCAGTTAATATATGACATTTTTCTCAATTTAGCTAAGGGGAGAACTAAATGATACTTGATGTCCTTCAGCAAACATCTAACCAGTTGTGCATATAACATGCAGATCACCCCGGAAAGGTGCACTCGTCTACAAGTACACTGAAGGTCCCAATTCTTTTTGTGGCTGGATATCCTTGACCAGCTTCACCTGGCTGCTGAAATATTTTCCGTAAGAGTACAATAAAAGCCTCACTAGACTAATCCCAATTTGGTCCACTTGGAGGGTGAAAAGTTTCCAAGCGGAAATTACTGTATATGGCTAGGATTCAGCTACAACTGCAGAACTGTTCCTTTCCATTCCTACTTCTTGTCTGCTGGCCTATGGTTTCTTGGTGTGGTGTATTAACCAAGTGGAGTCTTAATCTGAGTCAGTCTTTCCACCCTTTTATTCCTGTTTGTGTTCCCTAAGTTTGGGAAATACCCTCTACAAAGTCATGAAAGACTATTAAAATATAGAGAGAGCAGTCTAGTTTGTATGCTGCATTTCCACACACATGAAGGGGGACAGAAGGTAAAGTTACACTGAAATCCTCACTGACTGCAATGGAGCTGGTACATCTAGAAAACACTGACAAAAGCAACTGATTTTTTCTTTCTTTTCTAAAGAAAGATCTGATTCAAACTGGTTATTAGTTCCAGTGAAATAGTACAATGACTACAGCTGACAGCAACTTACAAAATACATAGTAGTAGCTGTATGTATTGAAATCCTGTATCTCTGCTTATTCACTGCTTACAAATATTTATCAGTTCAAAATTTCAAGTAGTCCAGCTAAAAATCCTTCCCTAAATTTAATGAAAAGTATGAAAATTCATCTTTTGTGCTGTTCTAAGTGTTGCATCTTATCTTCCTTTACCTTCTCTTATTTCTGTATTATCTAAGGACCTTACAGGATAATCAACATTGATTATTTCAATACCAAAGTGTTTCAGCATAGCTTATATATGCTAATAAATGAAGAATTAAAACACCTCTGGAAAAACCTAAATGCTGCTACTTTGTTGAGCATTTTGGTAATGAAACAGCTATTTATAGTGGGGACACACAGCTTTAGAATGGATTTCCTGCCTGAAACAGGACTGTGGCAGAATTGGACTACAGATTCTTGACTCTCAGATGCAAATAACCACAGAATGGATCTGCTTGTCAAAATACACCTCAGAAATTTTGATGTCTGCAAACAAAAAATGGAGGGCCTTTTTAAAAGCCAAAAATGTTTGTAATCCTATTATCTTAAACAAATACAGTTTCTTAAAAAGAAAAACAACAAAAACCTAGGCCTTTAATTCTCATATACCAAGTTTTCTAAGTTATTGGCCAGCAGAAATTATGTACATTTTTTTGTTGCTAAATGTTAATTAGCAATTATATTTCTACTGTTAGTGATGATACTTCTGCATGGGTCTGTTTGGCTTTGCATACTCATCACTTGAACTAGTCAATAATATTGGCCAATACTGTGGCTTTTCTGGGTAGTCTTCCATAGAAACAGGCACTTGAGCTCAAATCCAGCAAAGCCTCAAATCCTGCAACAGCTATGGCCCACAGCCCCCTTAAAGCCCAGCCATGTGCTCAAGTGCTCTGCTGAGCACCACCCAACCAGCATTTTCAAGAAATATGAGAACTTTTTCTCTCCTTTTAATGTGACTGTACCCCAGTTAATTTCTTAAATCAGCATAGTAAAGGTAAGTCAACATGACTAATCATGGGAGAGTCTGAGCCACAGATAAAACGGTGTCAGTCTGTGATCAATGCCACTAGCACTAGCTGGAGTTATCAACGAAAATTTCATGTACATCCTTGGAAAAATGAGCCAAAAGGGTCTAAATAACTAAGATATGTATCTACTAAGTCAAGCTTTAATCATGTGGAGCCACTACACTACAATCCCAAATCCTGAAGGGGCCAGTGCAGAGAAGAGCCTGTCTCTATTTCCATTCCAGTTCTGAGGTCTGGGCGTTTAATATAACAGTTGTCTCAAATCACATTAGGCTGAAACTTGGCGTATGTTTTTGTCAGCCCAGATGTAATTTTTTTTTTTCTTGGTACTGAAAACTTTATTTAAATCCATTCAGCTGTTTATAATTTGGAGATCTGCCAATCTGAGGGGTGGGGAGAGAGGGGATTTCGAGTTTTTCAGATAACTTTCTAACAAATCTATAGTCAGAGTGACTTTACTCTGGGGAAAAAAAAGTATGCACACATTTTAGTATTTTAGTAGTAGCAAAGGAACAAGTGTATTTTTATTTTTATGTAGCTAAGTTATGAAAGTTTGTAATTATTCACTGAATATATCTTGCAGACCTCTCTACTAACTGTTTTCCCTCAGTAAGAACCATGCTGAAAGCATGTAATTGCATAACAACCCTTGATATGCAGAGTATTTACTCACATTTTTTATGGTTTCATATCTTGACCATTTCAAATTGAACAAGTCTGAAAGTTGGTATATGCAGCGTCAAGCCTGAATGCCTATTTTTTTTTTTTAACTCCTTAGATGATTTTCACTAGTTACCAATACTTCATTGAAATGAGGCAATTATTAGTAGTGCTTCCTGCTAAGCAATACACCAGCAGAGAATATGATAACAAGTGATTCACTCAGGTAGGTCTTGCCAGGCTCAGGCCCTTCTTCATAAAAACTGCTTTCGATTTTAAAAGATTGACTCTGTAGTTCACATGACTTCAAACTTTGTAGCCATGCAGAGGGATCATTACATTTCACATTCTACAAAAAAGTATTTCATAATGTACTGAACTTTCATTTACAATTTCAGTGGAACTTTATGTAGCAAAATATATCCTGTAAGAGCACAGCCAAAAACACTGCTCAGGAACTGTGACTATTTAGCTAGCTAGACTAAGCAACGGTGCCTGACACTCTGCTAGTGCCAAATACATCCTGTTTTTAAAATTTCTGCCAGAAGATGCTTTTAGAAACTCAAATAGACTCCACAAGCAGCAGCCAAGCATTTTTCTTACATCATCCTCCTAGTTTTGGACACAACAAAACTTGTCTTATTGCTGATTACTTTCACTTCCCCAACACAAAACGACGATACGATGAGGACTGAGTGGATTTTTTACCATCTCTGGCCTCCCTAACATGCCAGAAACAGAGCACGCTGTAATCACAGCTCCAGAACATGAGGAGCAGCAAAATCATAAATGTTGCCCAGGAATAAGCATGTGCCTGACCTATTTCCAGCAACGAAGTCGAGAAATACAACCATATATGCCTCACTGAAAAAAAAGTCAAAACTCCAGCTCTGGATGCTCTTCAGCAACACCGGAAGTCCAAAAGGGGAGCTCCAGGAAACCTGTACGCGTGGTTCAGTACGAGCCAGGTGACTTGCTGTGGAGAGCAACAATTGTAAGCAATTGTAAGCTGCTCTCGTACCTTTTGATCTCGGGCTGCTACCACACAGTAGAGAAAAACAGTATAATGCACTCATGGTTGCATCTGTCTTTGTTGCGTTTGCACTGCTGTAAGTATAAAAGAGTTTCTTGTTCCACACTTGCTACGTCATTCCTGCTTTGTTCTCCTTACATACGCAGGTATTTGATTATCTTGAGTTTGGGTGAGGTTTAGATTAATTAAAGTTTAAAACCTGGGCAGCAAGACAGCATCTGGATGTTGGAGTAAGTGCTACTTTCTTCTGTTTAGGATGGGAACGGCATCTTTCAGACCTCATCTCTTTTGGTTGCAAAGGCAGGCAGACCTTTCCAAATGTTTCTAATCAAAACTGCTTTATCTCTCTACTATAAAAACAGACACAACTATGTTTCTGTAAAGTTTCACATTTTAAAAATTTAGTTGCTTTTACTGTAACTATGTCTAAATGAAAAAGAAACTCATAGGGGTTTTCTTCCCTTTATAACCTGAACAGCTTTTAGGAATACACCATACACAGCAAATCTTTGTCCCAGAAGTGAAAAACAGAAACAAAAAAAGCAGAGTATTAAAGCAGAAGTTGTTTTCAACCTTAAGTATGCGTTAACAGATGCCTCTAAGTCAATTTAAAGTGCCAAATCTAAACTCTTTATCTAAGACATTTTCAAGAACAATTGCATCAAACAGCTGTATTTGAAAATACACATAAGAAAGACATTAGGAAAGACAAGGTAAAAGAAAGTAAAAATGCCAAAAGGAAAGACAAAATTACACGCTTAATTCATATAGAAAGTTTAGTGGAGTTTTTAATGCTCTATCGTGACAGCATCTTTTTATGATATATGCTGTATCATAAACTTTTAATGAGAGGAATCAGGGGGGTTTTAGAGACAGAAAAAACCCAGACAGTAAATTAAAAATTACTGCTAGCGCAGCCTTTCAGAATCCTACCCCCGATCCCTCAGGGAGAGTAAATATTTTAATGTGCATGTAAACTGCAATTTTTTTTTATCAGCAACAAAAATGAAGATGAGTAGATTTTGTCCCAGCATTTTAAGCTGTATTTTGTAAAGCTACCTTAGAGATAGCAGCATTCGCTACTCAGAAACACCCCCCAACTCCACCCAAAAAGCCAAGCAGCAAATTACAGTCTTTTTGTGTCTTATTGAGCAAGAAGAATTAAATAAGATACTAGTTTAGGATGATTTGTATCAAAGTAAAACAATGACTGATCAAAATCAATTAATAAATTAAGAAAAACAGAGCTATGAAAAGAAGCCAGTAAATCACTTGTTGTTGGAACTCTTCACTGCCGTCACCTCCTCACCTTTATGTCCTCCCTCAAGTTACAGCTGCACAACCTTTGCCACTGTGCAGGAAGGGACCTGGCTTTGGAAACCACCTTGAGCCACAGCCCAAGCTTCACAGGCAGGAATTTACCATTGCTTTCATCTTCTGTTAATAGCCACATGCTAGGATCACTTAAATAATCATAACACACTTTACAAGGACTTATTAATTTTTCATTCACTTGAGCATTTATCAGTGAAAATTAGGTAGTTCAAATCATATTTCCTTGTCAATCCAAACACGTATCGAAGGTAATTTCATAGTTTCCCCCTCAGATCTGCAGTGGCAGAAATATGAAATAATAAAACTTTTTCTCTGGTAAGATTTTCTTGTCACAGCTAGTGGCAGTTAATTTTCAAACACTGTGTGTTAAAAATATAAGTAATCTTCTCATGGGCCAAAAACATAAACCAAGACTAAACAGATACACATACATTTTTTTACTGTGCATTATTTGTGTATTTATACCACTTACTTATAATATGAGGCATTTGTAATGAACACTGAGAAATATTTTCTGATTAGCTATATGTTAGTCTGTTTTAAAAAGAGCTAAATAATTATTTAATCATTCTACACAAAATATGATTTTTTCATAAAGTAGTTGCCTTCAACTGTCTTTTACTGGATATAATGCATTTTTATGGTCTTAGCCTTCAATTTGCACAAGGTGACCGCCATTAAATCTCTTTCAGTGCTTCAAATAGCAGCCAGCACACTATGGTATGGGCTCATTCTGGTGTATTTTGCCACTGACTACCAGCAGTACCACAAAGACTTCCATGGAGGCAACCCAAGAATTTATTTTTAAGGCTTTATAAAGACCAAGAGCAAAAAAGCAAAAAGCAACCTGGAAACCTGCATTTCCCGCACAAGAATGATGTCACTTTGCAGCAACTGAAACCTATTCAAGAGGAATAGAAATTTTGCCTCTAATAATTCACCGAGTCAATTACACAGGAAAGTACTGTAATGGGCTGTCCCCCGTCAAACAGCTCACGTACACCACTTCCTTCTCAATTACCAACTTGTCTGCATTGCCATCTGTAAAAACGAACGCATACCTTGTGCTGCCAGTTTCTGCTCTTGCACTTCCATTAGTGGAACTGGCTGCAGCTGCTCAAGAAGAAAGCCCTGATTGTCTTTGTTTCCCCTCCATGTAGGCACCATTTTTCTTCTTTCCTTCTGTACCCCTGCTCAAGGTAACACATTATCTTTGTTGAGGTGTGCTCACAACTCTTTAAACTAAGGTCTGCCTAAATTTTTGTCCTGTTATCTCTTCACAGTTTATCTAACACAGTAAAAAGCTTCCAGCAGCATCTCTCTCAGCATCTTCACCGGAATTTTGGAGTTAAGTCTTGCAAGAGGTTTTATCAATCCTTTTTAAGTACTGCTCTAAAAATTCCTAAGTTGCTGGATAAACAACTTCACACTTTTCTAAATCAACTTGACCACCCAGGCAATTTTAAAACAGTATTTATGTAAAGCATTCAAAAACAAGATTAAAAAAGAAGTCTAATTTAGGAATAATAATAATATTATGCGCAAAAAAATGGTTATGTAGACATATTAGTGCGCATAAGCAGGACAGAAGGAGCTTGGTTTGGGAACTGCGATCCTGGCCCCATAACCTTTCTCTGCTTGCACTGCTGCAACAGATTCTTGCAATAGCTCTGATGCTGAACGGCTGCTTGAAACCTCAGTGCTCACACAGACAGACCACTGCTCCTTCCCAAACACCATGTGCTTCCAAACAAACTCAGCTTTTCTAAAAGAACAAAACTAAGTCATTATGAGTCTCTTGCATTTTAGTTTCAAATCAGAAATACAATATAAAATGGTATAAAATGTATAAAATTAGACTACTCTTCTATCAGTAACTGGCTAAAAGTGGTATTCTCAGAACTAAGCATGCTGAAAGAGACATCGAGAAACCTGGAAATGCCTCTGACTCTTTTACTTCTTGGCACAAAGCAAAACTACCCAACTTTTGTTGTCTCAAGCGGGGAATCGAAATCAATAGTCAGACTTTGCTATAAACTGACTGACTTTCTAAGATAAAGAGTCATTTATGATGGTGCCTAAGCACGGAATGAGGTGCTTAAGTTTAGGCATCAATACCAGAGGATTTATGTTCAAGAAAGCACTCCATGTACGCCTTCTTTCATGAAGTAATCTTAGTCATTAAATGAACAGACAAAACTGGAGCAAAGCTCTGTCCATATTTCCTTAAACACCCTGACTTTGACACGGCAGAAGCAGCAGACTGCTTTTGCAGATCTCAGCTACGAGCCAGTATGTAACTCTACATGTGATAGTAATTGAGGGTCCCAATCCCGCAAGTGCTCTGCTGCAAGCGTGAGCACAAAGCCGCCGGAGTTCTCAGCTTCTGGCATCTGTTCCCACTTCCACAGAAATCAGATGGGCAAAATTAAGTTTGGAGGAAAAAAAAATCACAGACATTTAAAAAACATTCCCTGACCTTATTAAAGCCCACGTGATCTCTATTTATACAGAAAATAGCTCAGAAAGCCAGCATCTGAGAGGAGGAACTCTCATTTGTCGATTTTGGCTGAGGACTGCCAAAATCAGCAGGGGAAAGGCTCCTCAGGGGTAAAAATTTCAAAAGCCATTAAGAGTCTTAGAAGCCTCAGTCCCACTGACTTTTGATCACATACATCCTTACAAATTTGCACCCCAAATCTGGAAACTACACTGTGAGAATTACTTCTAAACCAAAGTTACAAAATTAGGATCTAAAGTTTTCATACAAGTCTTCAGGACTCAGAGAGGAAATGTCAATTAGGTGTTTACTCCTTGGTGAGAATTGGTGAGGAAAAATTTACCTGTTCTTGTACTTTAAAAGAATTCTCCTTAGGACCATTAGTTTTATTTTTTAAAAAAATGTAACGAGAAAATGTTTCATATGGGCAGCTGTAGGTCACACACTTGTTCAGGAACTGAAATAACTATAATTGAGTCTCATGCAGTCCCCATGAGAAAGCTGTTCCTAGTCTTGGATACAAAGCAGACTATGTCCACCTATTATTTTCAGTACACTTAGGACTGCAGTCTTACTGCAGATCTTGTTACGTGCTGTTGCTAAAATGACTTCCATTCAGAAACAGCAACATTTGCCAACCCATACCACACAATTGCAATAGTTATTTCCTATTGTGAGCTTAGGGAGGAACTGTGGTATCCCAGACACCACGGTGTGGTAAATATTGAAAATTAGTGGCCTTTTTATAATGCACATTTTCACCTAATCCAATCCATTCCAAACACTTTCAGATAAAAAGACAATATGCCAGAGTCTGTGTCTAAGTGATTGGTTCTAACATAATCATCTTATTCCATCCTGTGATCACAGTTTCAAAAAAATACTTGATGGCTTCCTTTCTGATAGCTGTAGGAAGTACGAATGGACTTGATCTGTGCTCAACTCCAACAACTACCTAAGGAAGTAGCTCCTTATAGAGAAAAGAGGAGGGAAAAAACCCCAACTACAACTTCTGTATTTGTGTTTTTTAAAAGTTAACTCATCTCAAAGTCCCAAGAGCCTCCCAGGCTGCACTGGGCAGAGCAGGTCAAGGGAGGTGATCCTTTATTCTTCCCAGACCTGGTGAGGTCACACATGGAGCACTGTGTCCAGTTCTGGGCTCTCCAGTACAACAAATACCTGGATGTATCAGAGAGAGTCCAATCAAGTGCCACAAAGATGATTAAGGGATGCAGTCTTCTATCCTATAAGGAGAGCTTGAGAGAGCTGGGACTGTGCAACCTAAAGGAGAAGGCTCAGGGGGATCTTATCAATATGTACCTGATGGGGGAAGGAAAGAAGACGGAGCCATGCTCTTCTCAGTGGTGCTCTGTGAGAGGACAAGAGGCAAAGGCACAAACTGAAATACAGGAAATTTCATGTGAACATAATGGAAAATCTTTGTTACTGCATGGGTTGTTGAACACAAGAGCAGGTTGCCCTGAGAGGCTGTGGAGTGTCTGTCCTTGGAGAAACTCCAAACTGACAGGACACAGAGCTGAGCACCATGCGCTGGCTGACCTTGCTCTGGGCACTGGGGTTGGATTAGATGACCTCCAGAGCTGCCTCCCAGCCTCAACTATTCTGTGAAGCTTTCTTCAGTGAGAGGCTGTAGATTGCTTGTCACTCTTCTGTTCTAATAATTTCTAACCATTTTATTCTATAATTTCTAACCATTAATTGCTATTCATTTGCATTGCAACAGAAAATATTTTAAATTTCAAGGCTATAGAAGTATTAATTAGCACAGACGAGACCAAATTTTACAGACTGCAAACTGCATAGCTATTAAAAATGGAGAAACCTACTTTCAAATTCCACTGTAAATAATTTCAGAATGTTTAAAATGAATATTTTAAAGTATCTAATGTAGTTTTTACAAAAATATTTCACTGCTTGCTCTTTCCTACCAAGATCCTAATGCCTACTTGTAAATGAGACTCAATATACGGTGTTGTATAGCTTTCCTTAAAAATACCATTAAGATGAGAAGAAGAGAACAACTGTTCTACATTTTGGAGACATTTCTCCTTAAATAGTGTTTATGTATTGCAAGCATCCCTTCCATAAACAAACCAGGTCTTTGGAACAAGTGAACACAAGCTCTGAAGAATCTTTACCAGCTTCTATTTCTGGTACATGATGCATTGGGAATTTTAGGCCAACATGGGCATATGGTATCCCAGTTTGATAGGAAACATTTCATGGAATTCAAGACAGAGACACAGTACAATGACTGGAGACCTTACAATCTGTGATACAACACAGGTTTAAAAAAAAAAAAAGGAGAGAAAGAAAAAAACAGAAAAACAAGTATTTCCTGATAAAATACTAAAGGCAGCAGAGGCATGTAAAAGCAGAAGAAAAAGGAAAGTCGTAGTAACTGGTGTGCACAAAGGAAAACTCTGAATCCCCTGTTAATCAAGCTTAACCTTGTTAACCAAACTGCCTTAACCTCTCTTTTTTTTCTTTAGGAGAAACAACCCATTAGGAAATAATAATCTAAAAAAAATCCAAAGCAAACAAACAAACAAACAAACAGCAAATAACAAACAATATTTATCTTAAAAACGTTCATGAAGGATTTGGAGCTTTGGCCTTTGCAGCCTTAGAAGCTGCTATGCCCTCTCTTCTTTCTCTACTTTCACATCTGCCCAGAGAGAATACTGTTATTACTGCACAGCAGTGTTTTCCGCGGCCCTAGCCCAATTTTTCTCTTACTGTTAAAAAGTGGCTCTTAAATGGCTTAAGACACCAGCTTCAGAATCTGCATTGTCAGAATCAGGCTGCATTTCACCAAAGGAATTTTTTCGAATGCAAGCGGCAGGGAGAGCTTACTGCTGGGGGCAGTCATTTTCTGAAATGGCACAAGCCTGACAAGAGCAGTAAGAGAGAAACACAGAACTTAGCGGGGTTTTCCATCAGGAGTTCTGCGTGCCGAGGACAAAATGTACCCACCCTGTCACATACTCAGGCTTTAGTTCAGAGCACTGTGAAGGACTGAAAAGCAGCTTTCAAGAAATCAGGCACAGTCTGAAGGAGAGGCATGGCGAAAACTGTCCTGCCAGCCCACAGCTACCTTATTTTTCACATCCTTTGGAGTCTTCTTAAATGAAGCTGACTGTGCAGAAATGCCTTGTAAAACAAGCCCTCTGCTTCCTTTCTGAAGTGGCATCAGTGAAACAGCTCTGCAGCCTCGCTCCCAAGCGGCTGTGGCTGATCCATATGTAACTGTGAGGCAAAAACCACAGGGCTGCCTGTACGTGTTCATGTGCTCGTGCACATCTTGGACACAGACTCAAAGACGAACTGATCGGTCCCATTCTACTAGTCAATTTATCAGACTTCAGATAAAAAAAATGTCAGGAAGCAGTTTCCTTTTTACCTTCCACCTGCCAGTATCAGAATTCATCTGATTTTGAAACCAGCCTGAAGAAGGCAGATGTATACAAACTTGAAATAAAAAAGAAACCTTTAAATTTAGACAAGCTGTATGAAATCATAGATGCTACTTGTGAACAGTCTATATTCAAAGCCATTTCTGTCTTACTGACAGAACAAAAACTCTGACACTCTAAAGAAGTCGCTTTTCAATTTAATAAAAGTTTTCTTTAACACTGAATTTCAAGTTGTTTTCGCTCCCTTTCTTTATCACCTACTGGAATCTTTAGAAGTGGGAAGGAAAAATACGTACACCAGAAAGGAGCACATTTATAATGACATGCCTTTTTTCTAGAAGGAAAAAAATAACCTTCCATTTCATCAGCATCTCTGCCAAAAGCCCTTTCAGGAACTGAAAAGAGAAGGGCCTTTATTTCCTACATATATTTTATAGGAAACATTTTTTGGTTCTGTGTCATGGACTAGGATTTCACACCTTAGGGGCTGGTCATATGGAAATGGACATGACTGTGGAAACTTCATGGCTGTGAAACCCTGATAGTAAAATCAGCAGGAAGATGAGGAAGGTGTGGGGAACACTGAATGATTCATGCAGTAACAACTTCTGGACCCTTTGAGGAGATTTTGAGATGGCTGCCAATGCTACCTGACTATGACCAGCATCCTGCACCCTCTAAAGCAGGCTGTAAATCTGGGCATGATACAGAGGAAGTATTGCTCTTTTAAATAATGCCCACACGTGTAAGTGGATGTGACATGTATGGATTTTTATATGGAAAGATCTTTACAAAATCAGGGTGCAATTACCAATGAGTTATACCTCCCAGAAATAATTCCTAGCATATAAATACTGGGCCCTGTTTCCTTTATTAATAACAGTCTGAGTTAATGAGGGAACAGCTTCCAGAAGTTACTATAAGCAGTGCAAAGCTAAGCAACTTAGCCACAACATTCAACAAATCAGTGCTTTGCAACTGACTCTTCCATTGCCAAATCAAAGACAAATCCTCTCCTACTTCATACTCAGTTAACCTACTGCATAAAGTACAAGGAAAGAAGAAGACAGTAGAGAATCTACATAGTTAGCGCTGACTTGATTCTAGTCTTCAACACAGAAGAAAAACAAAAAGATTAAAAACTGACTGCACTGAGTTTTCTTTTGCTGTGGTAAGGATAATTCTTGGCTGATTTTATATGGCCTTGCAATCTACCTTTGAGCCCTGGCATAGGTGTGGCACAACCAGAGCAGACATGGTAGACTTATCTTGAAGATGACCTGCATAATTTTACATTTCAGGAATGACAGGCCTGAAGCACAGACTGCCTGCACAGCCAGCGCTGTGACTTCTCCTATGTTTCAGTGATTAATGGCCTCATAATGGAATACAAGTTTCCTACAGACTGTTGTAATCTCCCTACAAATTTGGTCTTGTCTGCTGTTTACTGGCAGTTTGTAGGAGCAGCAGAGATCAGCGCTGCTCAAAACCCTGGGTGCAGTCCCAAGTACAGAGGGGAAGGGGCAGAAGCAGCTGGGCGGTGCATGATGGAGCTGGGCAGGACTGTCAGGGCAGGACCATCAGCTGCCGGCACCACAGGGCCCTGTGAGGGCTCTGAAAGGGTGCTGCTGCCATGGCAGGGACAAAAGAAACACTGGGAAACCATACTTTGGGCAACATAACTCAACAGCTGGAACGAGCTATTGTAAAGATGTGTCAGCCTTAAAAATGCCTAATCCCAGCCCTCATTTTGAAGTGTTCCTGTGGGACATATTTGCACACACACACGCCACCAATAAGCCAAGCAACTCACGCCTTTATGGTTCATTTTTGAATCCAGTGCAGTCTGTGGCTCTTGAGTCACACAGTCCCTTCTTACGCAAAAGGCCAAACAGCTACAAAGTGCAGAGTGCGAATGACATTCCTCCGTTTTTAACAATGGTTACTCACAGAAGGCAAGATGGGGATCCCCTTGTTTATCACAGAACCACATATGATTACAGCTATTTAAGCAGCAAAGTAGCACCAAAAAAACGAGAGAAAGAAACTCAACATGTAACTTCAGAAGACATCACTATGTTCATTAGCGAAACAGTAAGAAATCTAGCACTCACCTAGTAAAGACTCCTAGCCACTACCTCTTCTGAGTTTATCCACTAAACACTTCTGTCCTGGATAGAGTAAATAACTACCAGGAAATCTGCTCATACCTCAATATTCTGGTATTTTTAAAACACACAACTCTTTTCATGCATGAATATCCCTTAATGTGTCTGCTGGAGATTCCATGCTTTGCACAGACTTGCAAGAAGGGATGTTGGATGATGCTTGCATTATGCTCTTAGTTTTTAACAGATTTTAGTAATAATTCTGATCAACTAGTGCATTCCAGACTTCATTGCACATCTTTCCATTTCTTCCATCAACCAACTAGTTAATAAGAAAATAGGAAGAAAATGTGTGTGCAAGGGATAGCCCAGCATTCCAATAAGACATAGAAGTGGACATGTAATATACTAGTTGGGAATATCAAGCAAATATGTTAAAATTAACTAGGTTTACTTTTCACACTATTTAAATATGAAAAATTAAAGTAAGAAGTTTCTTTATTTTAGTCTCAGCCAATTTTGGGCCACACTGAACATTAAATAAACTATTATTTAATCAAATACAGGCATATTAGTCTCACTCCTGCTGACAACTTCAATTAGAATATTTTTGCTTCATACAAAAAAAAAAGAAAAAAGAAAAAGCGCATGATCTTTAAACTACTATGGCTTCTGCACAACATCTGGTTACAATTTTTTATATATTCAACCATCAAACTTCTATCTCCACACAACAGTTTACTCAAGATTTGTTTTAATTATCTTGCATTTCAAGCTTCATATGGCTTTGAAAAAGGGGTGAAAAGATCGCTCATGATGCAGACAGACGCAAACTGAAAAGGACTATACATTGAAAGATTATTTTGAAACAGTTTTTAAAAATGAAAAAATCCTTTCTATCATTGCCAGGAAACAAGTGCTACTTTAACTGTTTCATTACACAATGCCCCTTGGCTTCTTCATTAAGGATTTTTATGGGTTCTAGCTGGATTCTAGGATTAAGGCAACTCTTATTAGCACTTTCATTGGAGCCATACAAATTGCAAATATGTATTTTCTCTTTTTCTAGCCAATGCAACAGTAGGAACACTGTATTTCCAAAAGTGCTGGTTTAAAACAGAATACATAGCAAAAAAATAATCTGAATGTGATAAAGTAAAAATAAGAATGAATTTTAAAGCAGCACAGAAAAGCCTTGCTCATACAAAAAAAAAACAAACAAAAAAACAAAAAAAAACCAAAAAAACCACAAAAAACCAAAAAACAAAAACAAAAACAAAAAAAAAAAAAANGGGAGAAATCTAATTTATTTTCATGAGCCTGTTCACCTGTGTAAAGTTAAGCACATCCATGAGCTTTTCCAAGACTGGACCTAAGACAAAAATTAGGAAAATACCTGGGGTTCTGTTTTTATTAAATGTCAGAGCCTCAGGCAGCAAAAAGGACGTAACTATATTTTTCTTAAACAAGTATAGGGGTGCTACATCAAATCAATGAATCTTTACTACAGATAGAAACTATTTGTCTTGTGGTGGAATCACTGTAAACTGTGGAGGACATGAAACTTCTTATTCATTTATTTGCATTACATATACGGATTAATAGAAAGGCATTATGGAAAGCTGCTATTTATTTTATGAGGTAACTGCTTTCAAATCCTGTAAAATAAACATCTTTTTCCTGTTTTTCAATCAGTCAGCACCCATCATTCCAAAGAAACTTCAGAGTTGTTCTTCTGGAGGTTTCTTCTGATGCCGTGCATGGATTAGTTTAGACATGGAAGGTCATCTTTTATTTTTCCTCTTCTTAAAGATGCTCCAAAGAAGCCAGAAGAAGACATAGGTGCAAAAACACAGCTTATAACCATCAATTTACAAACAGTTGTGTTTTACTGACTCCGATTCTCAGACAGAAAGTCTCTTGAGTTTGGTACTGGAGCAATACACACAGCCTTTTTAGAGTTTACTTTTAATGAGGAAACTTCATTTGAGTACTAAAGAGGGCCAGAAAAGATGATTTTATTTTGGTTCTGTGAGAAATTCTGTAATCAAACCCATGACACAGTCATGTCTCTAAACGGGTGACAACCAGTGACCAAAGCATATACCATACACCCATGAAAAAAGCCACCAACCCTTTTCAGTCCATGGCCAACTACACCAAAATGAGTCTTATCTCTGAAGCCTACTTCAATTAGTCAGGAGGACCTCTGAGGAGGCCACCTCACCAAACTCCAGGCACTGCCTCCACCACGACTGCAAGAACTGATAAAACACTTCCCCTCTTATCAGTAATATTTGACACTTTGCTTGTAACCAGAAACAGGAAAATATTGAAGAATGCGTAACTCTAAGAACATGAACGTCACTGATAAAAATAAGTCACCATTTTTCACAAAGCCTTGGCTGGCACAGAGGATGACGACAGAGATGAAGAGGCTGTATTTTATTTGAACCAGCTTCGCAAAAAAACCCTGCAGCTCCCTAAAAGATATGACTGATTCTCTGGGTTACAGTTGCCACCTCAGACTCTCAGAAAAGCTGGTTCATGTGGATTAAAGTGAGGAGACATGAATTGTCACTGACCTCATTGACACAGCCTGTGAACAAAGGGCTTCAGTATTCCCTGCCACCTTTTATTTCAGGTATGAAGCGCAGGATGGCAACTCAGAATAAGAGGAAGCCAGTGGTAAAACCTATTGCATGTGAGCCTCCTGCACACAATCCCCACCAACAATCCCAGGGTACATTTGGAGTGTGGTGGGAATTCAGACACACGATTTTGATTAATGTTAATGCAAGTTGCGTGGCCAAATCCCTGTACGCTACTTTGAGAGCTTATTCTAAAATCGAAATACAATTAAGGTTGCAACACAAACCAAATAAGGCAGGGAAATGACACTTCATTAGTAACCTACTGGGCGCAAGCACCATAGGTAACCTGTTGCAACAGTGTAGTACTATAATAAAATGTTTAAAGTGTTTATATATCACCACTCTCAGCTGTTTATGAATATATGGTAAAGACATCCAGACACAATTATAAAAAATGTTAGCTTCTGCAACTATATAAATTACTTCTATAGATTATTTAGTTGTGGTACTGGATCACAAGATTTTCCCAGTGACACTTGGAGACCAGCACATTTGATCTCTTTGTATATTTATACTAAGGAACAGCCATGCATAATACAACAGACTGTCAATAGAGGAGATGAGGAGCTGAAGGGAGTAGGAATGAATATGAGGAGTTTCTGTTTAGTCAAGCTTACAGGTAACAGATAAATGATCTAAAGATTGATTTCAGTTTTCCCCTGGCACAAATCTGTATTCCAGATCCTTACAATTGTGAATACATATGCTGTCCATTGTCCTTTGTCCCTAGCACTAGTTTTCAGATGACTGAAGTGGCATTTCTGTGGTCATTCTCTTATTCCTGCTCTGCAGAAAACTGCCAAGCCAGTTCTGGTTTGGATCTTTCAGGTGTTTGATTATTTTTGTTTGTGTATTGTTATTGTTATTATTATTATTATTATTATTAATGCTATTATTTCTGTGGACTGTGGTCTAAGGTTTTTCATCTTTCTCCATCACTCAAAAGCTGATGGAAGAGAAGTTCTCTGAACTCTCTCATGGAGGCAACAGTAACCTTTTTATTAAAACTCAGTAGAAACTATCAAAGAAGCTAATGGCTACAGATTATAATCTGCAATAAACCCCTTTTACAGTCTTTGCAGTGTAGAAAGAATAGGGTGGTTTTGTGTGTGGACATGTGTGCATGAACAACGCAGGGGAAAGAGAGGAAGTGACAACTGATAGCAGCAATATTCTGCTGTGCTTTACAGAACAAAAGAGATCTCACAGCAGCAAGCAGGCAATGGTTCTGAGATCGAGCAGCTTTCCTTATTATTACTAAAAGCAAATGCAATTAAAGAGACAGAATACAATTCAGTCCTTCACGTAAGATTTAGGATTATTATTATTATAAACTGTAAGCTTTTTGTGCTGGCATTCTGGACACGTGTAATGTTGTTGCTAGCACTAAATTCAAAGCTTTTAACATATGTACTACAAAACAAAATCTGAGAAAAAGAACTGCTGCTTAATGGAAAAATATTAGGGCAGTAAGTGTTAATCTCTATTACACATCTATTCATTAGACTCCTTGCCATACTTCTAGCAAGTTCAGAAGACAGGACTACCAAGATAAATTTGACTTGAAGTCTGTAATATTACTTTATAAGCACATTTGGTAGACTCACATAAAATGTCCAAATAAAATGGTCTAAATTATGATGAAGATTTTTTTTCCTTTAAAAACTCATTGAGTGTGTCTTATATAGATTGGCTTTTCTTTAATATTATGGTCTCTTTAAAAATGGATTAGAGGTACACTGTCTTTTGACACAGTGCAAGAAGCAGGAGTGTGCAGACAGCTCAGAGGATGTAATTTTTTTCCTCTAATATAAAAAGATGTGTGAAGTTACTATGGCTCTTCAAAAAGGCCTAGTAATTGAGCCTGGTTATGGTCTCATTAATGTGCAAGTTTCATTTATCACCTTCTTTCTTTGAGGATTACGTGCATTGATTCACCAAGACTTGTGACACATGGTTTTCATTTGCTCTATTCAGTGCTTCTTTTTAAATCAGTTTGTACTAGATTGTAAGAAAAAGTCTGAAAGTAAATCACACTAGCCTTCTGAAAACAGAAATGAGAAAATTTCAGCTTTTTTTTTTAACTACAATTAAATGCACTTTCATTTTCTTTTCATGCTCTTTACATGTTTTTCTTTCAAGCACATTTAATAATATGCTTGCTGCAGTTAGTCATAACATAAAAAGAGCAAACAAAACAATGTACACTAAACAGGGGAGAGGTAGTTGTCTAGTAAGTTCATTATTACAAAAAGCAATTGACTTTAATTCATGTAAATGCAAGTGACAAGAATAACACAGGCAAGGTCTTTTTCTGCTGATCTACAATACCCATGATAAGCTGTACAGTTTAATAATGAGATGTCCTCATATAAATTACCTTCTGCCTTCTTTCTTTACTTTGCTTTTCTAAAATATGTATCACTTCAAGTATTTCCATTCTCCGTGTCACTGGCAAATGCCAAAAATAGAGAAAGAGAGATCTGATAAAGATAAAGCATGACAAAAGTTTCACGGATAATTGCCTTCACATATCCAGTTCAGCTCTCATCTCTCCTAATTAGCCTCATTACCATACCTTAAGACAGACCAGCAGTCACTCAAACTCCCCGTTTTTTCTGTCAAAACTATTGCTGACAGGCAAATGGACAACACATGCACTGAGTGAGTCTATTCTAGACTATTCTTTTACAAGACTAGCCTCCAGCAGAAAACACTAAACAATAGGTCTTCTATAAATGTATAATGAAAGTATACATACAGTGTGTGAATACTCAATAAATTATTGTTCTATTCATTGCTCCATCATCTCTTAAAATGAGGACAATAAAAAAAGTCGTTCTCCAGAATATCAAAGAGATCAAACCATTGCAGTACTTCACTATTACTAATAGCAACTTTTAGAACAGCTTCGTCACAGTCACTGACAAAAAAAATCACTGAATTCTGTAAAGTTTGACTACGTCGGTACAGTGCTGCTTTCAGTATACCCACGCTATCTCAGGAAGCTTTTCTGTTTTTACAAACCTTGTTCAAACGAAAAAGCTTCATCCCATTGCTCATATTCATTTAAAATTAGCTCATAAAAAGTATCCACAAATAGTTCACAGGGGCACTAGAAATACTGTATTATTAAACTCTACTGAGTATCAAAACATTAAAATGTATAATCGGAAGGCATTGAACCCATTCACAATGTCAATTTCGTTTTCACTGTTGTTTTAGTCACTCATTACATTATGCATGGAGTTCAGATACAGGGTACTTTGTTTTTATTTTCTCTATTTCTCTATAAATATCTTTCTGTCTAACATCTAACAATTTTTGTATGTTTTTCTATCACAACCTTCTGGTAAATGGTGCCATTTTTTAGTGATTTGTCATATGTTCATGTTCACAGTACCATTAATAAAATAAAAAAACTGTTTCATAATTTTCATAGCAGAAATTTATCACTTGCAGCATCACTTATTTAAGAACTGGACATTACACATTTACTGGCCTCTTTCCTCCCCAGCTCCTCAGGCACAATGTTCCTTGTGATATTATTTTTCTTTTGTACAGTTGTGATACAATCTCTATAGCAAAAAAAAAAAAAAAAACCAAAACAACAAAACCCTCCAAAAACCAACAAAAACCAACAAAACAAAACAAAAAAACCCCCAGTGAAATGGACTTTCTGCACTTTTCAGTTTGGGAAAACTAACAGTCCATTCAGCATGACTGAAAAATACCCTGAAGGCCAATATTTACT
>VZRQ01005899.1:443235-583747 GCA_013397975.1 Machaerirhynchus nigripectus
TGTCCAATTACATTTGTCTATAGCCTCTTCTCAGACAGTGAGCACAACTCTGGTAGCAGCAATCATTTAGTAATTCATCTTTTGCAGGTTATTGTGTTAGTGCTGCGAGTTGTCACGATTACTGTTAGGTTCATTTGAGGATTTAATGAATGAATTTTGGGGCACTGAGGAATGCACTGAGCCTACAGACCATTACTTTTTATCAACTATTTATTACTTTACAGCAATGAAGTCTATACAAGTTTATTACTTGAATATTTCCCAGGCCAACTAATAAACTTCAAATGCCACATCAGCTGATTACTGGATGTGTTTTGAACAACATGCATTGTAGATGTACAGTAAGATTTTGAATGTCATTGACTCACTCCTATGCTTCCACAGACAAGCAGAAAGAAAATATTGGAAATTTCACGTTAATGACATCAAACACAGTTGTGTTTTTGAAAGATAAAGCAAGATGAATCCGCAACCAAACCTGGCTCTGGAAATGGTTTGACAGCAGCAAGATGGTGCCTTCTTTGGGGTTTTTCTTTCCTTTCTTTCCAATAAAATTTCCCCACTGGTAAGAGCTGTGTGCCAATACTCTTAGGACTCACAGTCTTTTACTACATCATTCCAGTAGATGTTGCAGAAAGACGTACAGACTAGATTAGATGGCCTACTTTCCAAAATTATGAAATCCTGAACTAAAATAAGCTGAAGACAGACTGAATGTTTGAATAAAATACCACGAGCTTCTACAAGAGACTGAAAGTCACATTTAATTGATGGTTGGAGGCTCTCAAATAACACCCTGATGACTATAAGACAACTGACTTGAAGAGACCAGGAAAAGCAGAGAAAACTCCTCATTTGGAAAGAAAGTTTATCCTCCTATTTTCAGTATCTGTGATTACAATGTCAGTGAATTTATAGCAGCCCATCTGAGATGAGTAATTCTGAACAGTATCATTTTGCCATTTATTTTGCCTATCTCTTTGAGGGAAAGTTGTTACAGGGTTGCAGCCAACACAGATATTTGTTTCTTTCCTTTGAGAGGTAAGGAGGAAAAACATGAAGAACAACACAGTGAAGAGAAAAAGAGGAACATGTTGGCATCCTCACCGACTTCCTGGTAAGATGGATTCAGCAGCAGCCAACGCCAACATCATCCCACAGGACTGCAGGAGTGGCCTGCCCTCTGTGCCTTCCATCAAGTAGGTGCTCAAATGTTGTGCAGAATTAGATCATATGAACAACTAACCAAACAGATACCCACTGTCAATTTACACAGATGGAACTTATATGCCAGCACCTGCTCTCTTATTCTGGCATCCAGAAAAATGTCCCAGCTAAACCTGTGGTCACCACGCTTTCCAGAGCCCCCTACCAACTCTCCCTATGCTCTTCATGATAGCTGATGCCTACACTTCTGTAATTCGTTTTAGAACAGCAGAGCAGTTGCGGATTGCGGAGAGCACTTTACAGAAACTGCTGAATTAAAAAAAAACCAAACAACCCTTTCCACTTCATATATTGTCAGGTAGATAAAACCCCAAAATAGCACAGGAGCACTGCAATGGCCCAACTTGTTGGGACTACTGTCTTCCATGGACAGTATTTAGGTCCACAGCGGGGTAAGAACTGTTTTTCAGGCACAGACACTAATTTCTCACCAGTAATGTTAGTCATAAACTGAAATATATGTAACAATCATCCTCTGGTAACAGACACATCAGATTTCTGTTATTCTCAGCCTTAGTTAACAAGGAAAACCACTTACTTCCAAGTGAGAAGATCAGAGCAACATTTGTTGTTCACTATTTCCACAGAAAGAAATTACAGGATTTCCCAGCAAGAAATGCAAAAATCTCCAGCTGCAACTAGTATGAAAATGGATTCAACTATCCTTCCCAAGAACACTGAGGATGGTTAAACCATCCAAGGACCTTGTAAATTTATCATCTGACTTCAACCTCAACCTTTCAGCGCAAACTCAAAAGAAAATCAAGACAAGCAACAAGAAACAATTGCTTTCATCACCTGAATCCCACTCTTTTTGATCCATATGCTCTGTGGTTTTCATTGCCTGAAAACACCCATTATGAAAGATCTACAAGGAGACAAGAGACAACTGCAATGTTACCGTTCTTCTAAATGTTAGTCTTACAATAAGAAGAAAAATGGTGTTAGAGGCAAAAAAAGAGATCACCTATTTCTTTGCATGTCTAAAGCCCAGAAAAGCGTAATGTTCTTAAATTCAAGAAAGTAAGCTGTTAAAAGTAAAATATGTAAAAAACCCAGTAAGAAATAAAGTTGGATAGTGAAATCTGAATATAGGAGGTGACAGAAGTAATTACATTGCTCTATATAGCTTATGTAAGACAAATATTTAAATAGATCTCAAATGCAGAAATCATTGTCTACATTAAGGTCATTTTAACAGATTAGATTACTTTGGTGTATTTCTTACTTGTTTTTTACTTTACAATCTAAGTTATAAGAAGACATTTTGAAAATAAAAAACAAGCAACAAACACTTCAGACAAGTTGATGTTTTCAGATGTTTGCTCCCTTTTTTTCAACATGGTCAATTAAAAATGAATGCGCCAGAAATTCACTCTGAAATTTCAAGCCTTTGAAAACTGGCACGTGAAGAGAATAAATGCTCTTGCCATTACATAAATCCCTCTGCACAAAATTTTCCCACCATTATCCTGAAAGCTCTAAATGACTGTCTTTGGGAAAAGAGAGGAGAGGTATTTTTAAATGCAATAAATGGATGGGAGTTTTAAACACTCATTTAAAGCATGTACATGGTAAATACTGTCAATTCAAATGAGCATGCAGAGCTTCCCACTGTATGTACATGTGACAAACCAAATCTGCCTGTTGTACTCCTTCGAGTTAAAGAGCCTCCAAAGAACTGGGTAAGATATGAGAGGAGGCCATTCCCCTACCCTTTGGCATTCTGTATCTACACAAAGGGCAGAGCAGCCAAGGTCTGTTATATATTACTCTGAAAATATCCCATGAACAGTACATAAAAGCCCCATATTTTGGTCAAATCTATTCTAGATACTTACATGCAAGTACAGAATTAGACCAGTGGAAATTAACTAAAGAGTTACAGATGGCCCTGTATATAAAGCAGTACAATGTAAGAGAGACCATCTGGAAGCATGTTTTGTCCTTAACTGTTTTTTTTTTTTTTTAACCAAAAAAACAACCTCCTTTCTACTTTTCCTTTTCTAGATGCAAGTTTTCACTGTGCAATGAAATTGTGCTTGTTTTAGTTTCCAAAAGAATGAGGACTTGATCTATACACCTGCCAAGCTGGGAATCTGAAGTAAAGGCACAGGCTAAATACTGAGGAAGCCATTGTTTTAAGAAGCAAAATTACATGGTGACACTTGGGATATGTTTAGGGAGTACAGTTACAGAGGGAATCCTTACTGGTTTTTAATTATAGAAAAAAAGATACATATTTAACAAAGAACTTGTTCAGGAAACAAGCAGATACTCAAGTGAGATGCATGCAATTATTGCTGCTGTCTGCAACTGGAGCATTTTAATGTGAGCATCAACCCAGCCTGTAAAAAAACCATGTTGGCATCCACCCTGTCTTGCTACAATTGCACGGCATTTGTACTACTAGAGTCAGGAGAGGAATCGTGGGATCAAACACAAATAGTGAAACACTTTTGTACTGCCACACTCAGAGCAAAATGTTACCTGCTGAGGTGTAGCAAGACAAAAATTAGGTACCGGCTAGTGAGGAGGTTCCGAGCCTCCTGAGACTGTCAGCCTTGCTTCAAGTACCACATTTGCTGAGTTCTACCATTTTTCACATGGATTAAGGGTCTTCAGGTGTATGATATTTTCAACTAACAGTAAAAAACATTTAATTAGCTTTCATTTTCAGAGGAATGCCTTGCAATGAAACATTAGAGTATATTTTTCCTATCCTGAAGTATGGGAATAAGTCCCTTTAGCATGAATGTCCCATTAGCAACATTGTATGTGGTATGGTTTAGATTATATTCCCAGGCTAATATGTTACGGCCCTGGACAAATAAAACCAAAATAAATTATATCCATCTTTCCATAAATTCCATTATAGCTTAATTTTAAGATTTTTTTTCCTTCTTTTTTTTTTCTTTAATTTGACATTTTTTTAATATCCAAATTGCTTGCATGTGGTCTTCCCCTTCTTGCTTCTCCTCTGCTTTCTCTCTCTGAGTCAACAGAGGCTGGCAATTTGTCATTATGATAGATGAAAATGGGGAGCAACTCAATGAGATACGTTTTGTTTGCATTAGTTGATGTATTAGCCCACAATTAACAGTATTAGAATTACATACATAACACCAAAATTATATACTGCATTTTGCCTTATGTGCTTCTGCATTACACTTATGTTCACATTTTTCCATCACACATAATATGGAGCAAAGCTATAGTGTCTTCTTCCGTACTAACAAATCAGGGGGTTTTCCTCACGTGGGACAAACACAGTAGCATTAACAGCATCACTTGTTGTTTGTGGGACACACGGACTGCTACTATATCAGGTCAAGTGCTCTGTAACCTGCTTATCAGCAGTTAACACTAGATACAGTTTAAGAGAACAATTCAAAAATGGTTTTGATTGATTGCAACCAACTGGCAGTGTAATTGCACTCAAGCCATTAGGAATCCAATTGAACCCTGATCGAGTACTTCATTACTCCTGCTCTTTTCACAAGGGCACACCATCCCAAGTAATATTTTATATATTATAAAAGGTTAGGTTTGAAAAATTAGCATTACAAATGTCACATTTACTTCCAGCTGGAAATGTGCAACAATGTGTGACAATACTGAATAAAATGTTGAAACATGTTTTCCTTTTGTTTTACTTTACTCATTTTTGTAATACAACACTGGTTACTGGAAAATGCCTTACAGCTTTATTCAAAACACATGTTCAAAGATCTGAATGAAAAAAAGCTTTGACTCTCTCTGGAACATCTAACCAATATATCATTTGTGTGCTTCAAATTTTTTTTTTTACTGTCAAGAATACTTTTATGTCTTTAAGATTTATTTAAACTAGTTTATTATATAATGAAGCTTGTCAGATCATAAGAACAAAGTCAAACAATATGTTCTATATCAAAGTATAACATTTAACATATAGATTTAAGTATACGTATCAAGTACAATGCAATCAAGCAGGGTTTAATCTGAAAATGCAAATGGTTCAAATTATTAAAGACACATCTGTCCTTTGAAGCGTAATTTAGGCTGTTTATCAAAAAGCTGTGTGTAATTACATTATTCCCTCCCACCAAACCTACTTTAGCCATGGATTTCTTGGTTTGAAAACCTTTAGGTTTAACACCAGGGCCAAAATTTCATAGCCTAAACCACTAACTAAAATATAAACACAAACATAAATTTCAGAATGTATATAATCACTTCTAGTCTACAAACTATTATGGTAGGACAGTCGTTTTGATTACATTAATCTCATGGTGATAACAGAGCTGAATAAACCATCAAGTATTAAATCTGAGTTTTTGTATTTCTTTTTTCTCTATTTGTAAATATACATTGCTTTGCCATATACTGCTACTGTGCAGGAGCCGGTATCAGACAAATACAAAAGATGGGACTCTGCTTTCTTTTGCTTTGAACAACAGTGTCAGTTTTAAACATACACTCCTTATTGTTTAAGTGGCAAACACTCCTAAAATGTGTAACATATTCAATAACAATGTATACGTAAAAATTACCTCCCTCATTTTTAAACATCACTGTAAAGATCTGAGTCATTTGCAAATTAAATATTTCTGGTATTGATAAAGTGAAATGTAAATTCTTGCAAAGATCAACAAGTGATTGTCTCAGCTGTAAACAGCATATACCTGCAGATTTAAACTCTAAATTATAAATAGAACCTGCCATGCAAGCAGTCCATTAATCCTATTTTAAATGCATGGAAAATACTTAACAATGGGGATCTATACTGCTGTATTACCATGCACAGATCTAGCGACTGTGCATACAGAGTAGCAATAACTCTCATTACATGCAACACTATAAGTAAAAAATCTGTGCTTTAAGACACATTAAAAATGCCTTCTTCTGCACAAAAGAAGGATCTTTTATGAGTTCCTGGAAATCTGAGCGCTATATTTAGTTCTTGTGAGTCTAGTAAAATGCAACATGCAACACAGTCAACAGTCATTAAAGCAGTTTCAAAAGCTGAAATATTGCAATGGCTACATAGTTGAAAAACATCAACTTCTTTAATAGGCTTCATTTTAAAAGTCACAGGCCACACGTGAAAATGTTTGTTTACCCTGTATTTAAGAAACAGACACGCAGGTGCTCACCTGTCAGTACTTTTGAAAAGAGAGATTCTTCTGTGCTCTTTGATTTTTTTGGATCTAGTCTCACAATGATAATTTACATATTTACACCAAATATCCATATGGCACACAAATGTGTAGAAAAGTGAAAGACGTTAATTTATGTATGATTTATCCTCTTTCCCCAGCCCCATACTGAAAATTGCTGTTCTCTGTGACAAAATGCTGAGTGTTTGGTGTTCACAGGTCAGGATTCCTATTCAGGACAAAGCTCCACATCTTTCTAGAAATATTTCTTTATTTTAGAGGGAAAGACCAGTTCGGAAGAGGACGAAAGGAAGTGCTAAAAAAGCATTACCTCGTCATATCCTAACTTGGTTGGTTGTTTTCAAATGTATATGCAGTCCCACTAGGCAGAGTAACTTTTAGAACCAACAGTTAATTCTTTTTCACAATGCAGACATTGTTTGATGGAATTTACACACCATGGGTGGCTTGTTAGATAAATAATAGAAAAACAAGTACAGTATTACTGTGTCTATTTAGAATGCTATTTTGGGATGCTGGAAGCAATAACCAAGATTTAGGGGGTTTTACAATACTGTATTAAAAAATACAACTACCCCAAACTATCCCATCTAAAATAAGACATGTTCCAAATGACAAGAAAAATGAAAGAGCACAAGAAGCAGTACAGCTACAGCAACCCACAGCCTTAAGGCCAATGGTCTTCATATGTGTTACTGAAAACTAAGCAAGGTTCACAGCAGGCTCAGAAGGTTAACAAATCAGGCTCTGGTGGGCCAAAAAATAACAGAGACAACATTTTTTTAACTGTTTGTATTGGTTGCTTGATAATAAACTGTTCCACATGAAGATAATAAATGTTACCCCAGTGGCAGATACAGAGACAACCGTATTTGTTGGGACAAAGGGAGTTTGCATCTGGTGGAGGAGGACAGAAAGACTAATGTAATAATCCTACCCCAGGATTTTCTTGATTTTTTTAGGTTTAGATCTCAATCTGAATGTCTTTTAAAACTAATCTATGCGTAAGATTCTTGCTTTTGAATTCTAATCAAGTTTAAGTATCTGCATGCTGAAATCAGAAGCACTTGTATTCTCCACAACACTTCTCCAAACATAAAGCATTTGGTCCAGATCCAAAGTAGGCTTTAGGTATCTAAAACAGGATTTAGTTTGTCCTGAGGCGCCTGAATCCAAAACTGTGAGCTACATTAGCCATGCTCAGCAGCCATTAACCCTGAAAACAGCTCTGGCTTTCACCTGAAAGCTTCTCAGCCACATGGAGTTCTCCCCCTCGTCCCTTTGCCTCAAGAACTCCCTGTCTGTTTCCTACATAAGTTCAGCAGGGACCTGGAAAACAGGCAGAATACACTGAAATGTCTCTTAAGAAAATAATCAGAACAGTGAGTGCAGAAAAACTTCAGAGCAACTGGGGACACATTCACTTGGAAACATACATGGAAGTATTTTCCTCTAGCCTAGCTAGTAGAACACCTGCACAAAAAAATGAAGTGGATTCTAGATCTTTACCCAGAATCAAGCTTTGCTGAAGCAACGGCCATTTTTCAGTAATGAATTCAAAAAGTCAAGGGACAGAAGAAGAAAGGAAGAGCCTGACTCTGGAGCTCAGCATCTGGTTCAAGAGTGCTACTTCTTTGGGTTTGTTCCAGGAGCTACTTCTGTCTCACAACTGCTGTAACCAGCCATGTTAAGCAGAAACTGTCTTCCTCATTTCCCAAATGTATAGTTGGGCTCTTCTTTTCGTGCCACAGACATCACAGAAACGGTTTAAAATATTGGTCCCTAGGCTATGCTTCCTGGATGTCACTAATAACCTCCCTCCCTTTCAATCACTTCCCTTTGAGCAGTCTTCTGCTGTCTCCTTTTGAGCCAGAAAATCTCTTTTAATTACTCATAGTAATTCCCAGAGAAAGTCTACAACTTGCTTCAGTAGTTCAAATGGTATCTTACACTCCAAATCAAATGTTAGATCAGTATTTGAAGACATTATGGATTTTATTGTGCCTGCATGTAAATTACCATGCACAGTTAGCAGTTCAGTGAGTGCTCTCCTCTGTTGACAGGGAACTCATCTTTACCTCAAGAACAGAGAAAGGTTACTCAAGCTCTGAAACTGAGCATTACCAGCACCCAGAAAACCAACCCAAAATATCTCTTGGATATCGACAGACTTACTTCCACTCAAATTCCCAGATCCCATATATTATTCTCAGTCTTTTAAAGTCAGTAACTTCAACAACTGAAGTTTACTAAGATTACACTCATATAAATGGCATACCCCAAATGACAATAAACAATTAATGATGTAATTTGTCTAGCCATTCATCAATTATGGTCAGGCATAAATTGAGGACAGAAAGGAGAAGCTGGTTTTATAGCAAGCAGATTTCTGGAACACTCTTTCCACAAGAATAGCTGCAGTGGCGAAAGAAAAAAGTTATGTGCATTTTAAAATAAAACGTGATCTAATTCTTAAAAGGACAATGTGATGGCCTATGATTGCATTAGGACTGAAGCAAGTGATACACGAGGTCTCTTCTTGCTCCTGTTCTAGGTCCAAACAAGCTGTACAGAAAAATTTCTCTCTTCTTTTCTCCAAAGAACACCTAACGATTATGATTTTGCAGTGGATCTTAGACCTTCTGGAAAGCTGTGAGCAGCTTCATTACTCAGAAAGGTACAGATGAATAGAAGCTGAATTACAGATGCCATTATACTATAACACTGTGCTCAGCTTCCTGGTAAAATATATGGCTTTATTACACTGAAGAAGCCTATATGAGAAAACCATAGTCCTCATAAAAAATAGCTGAAAAGCCAGTCTGGACAAAAATCTAATCGTCAAGATGTGGCTGTCTGCAGCGGCCCAAGTTTCTCTCTCGCAGTTGCATAACAGGCTTTTTGGGTTGCAGTATTCTTGGCAGTCTGAGCAGGAACAGAGACTGTTCAAGTTACACAACTGCAATGTCATTAGTGGCTTCTTAGGAGTGTGCCCAGAGCTGCCCAAGTAAGTTAGCACTACACTAAAACATAAGCTGTTAGTTGCAGTCTCCCTGTCGTGCACACAAGTCAGACTCTATCGCTGGTTCTCATGCACCACATCCCGGCGAGCAGCGGGAGCACTGCCCAGACTGCCCTGTGCTCTGTGCGTGCCCACTCGCTGGCTTCTAAGAGCTGAAAGCCTGAAAGCTCACTCATTTTTATTTTTCATTTTTAGCAAGGTCAAGGGCTTTATTCAAATGCCATTTACGCCAGTTATTCCTCCTTTTCACAGAGCAACTCACTCTCTGATCTGTGCTGAGTATTTCTGTCCATCACTGACTTTTAGGTAAAATCTCTGCCTTTGTTACCATGCTTACTTTCCCATTTGCTGCATATGCTTTTGCTCTAGTGGTCAGCTTTACTGATCATACCCATTTACCTAAGAAATTTCACCTAGTCACTCACCTTAGAGCATGCTAAACCCATTTACTCAAACACCCACTCTGACATTATCAGAAGCACTATCAAGTATCGATTTCCTGCGCAAGGAGATGCAATTCTTTAAAGCACTCAATAGTAGTAACACCAGTATGTAAAACCATGAACTGCTATTTGCAGTCCTGTCTCAGTATAATTTTATTTTTGGTTTTTTTTTTAATACAGCATCATTCTTTTCTTGCACTGCAATAGGATGTGTAGGAGGTATAATAGCACCTCATGGTCAATTCAAGCTTATATTTTGAAAATGCTATGTGCTCAACTGCTATGTGAACTACAGTATTAACTGCAGTCACCACTTACAACTCTAGTGGTTTTGGTACCGCCCAAAACACATCACAGAACTCAACTAAAAGTCTTCCTTTGTTCTTACTTTTCCCTTGTTTTCTTTTTTTAAGGGCCAGATCATCCTTAAGGAGGAATTACATAATATATGAGATCAAAATATCAAATTATATTTAATAATGCAATATTAAAAGCGATCTTGACTTTTTTCAAAAAAAGTCATGTCACGCTTTTGTCTCAGCATGTACCCTTTAAAGTATTTAAGGGTCTTAATGGCCTCAGGACAGGATTTTTTCTATTGACTTTAACCATGGTTATACAGTACTAAAGAAAAATAGAAGGTGTCTAAGCTATGAAGAACAGAGATGACAAGTGAAGTTAAACATGTAGCACTGGTACGAGCATCTGTGAGATGTCTAACATTCCTACTGCCAGAACATGAGCTCCTTTTCTGACTTGTCTCCTTGCTGCATAAAGCTGCAATGTCTGAATTCATCTTAAGTTTTGGACTTAAGACTACCCTTTCCCATTTTTCTGAAAATTAATAACTTAGAAATATTCTAAACCCATCAAGGAACATTCTGATCAAGTGGATGAGATTTTCCAAAGAGAACTTTGAAGTGTCCAGTCTCATTGAATCATTTTTTGGCAGCAGGAGTTGCCCCATTTGGAAAGCCAGTCCGTTTTACAGCGTCTTGAAGAACCACCCCAAATGGAATGCACTTTCAATGCCAAGGCTTAATGTTTACTTTTTAAGTTTTTTAATTTTCTTTTCTTTTCCCTCCTGATTATTTGGTCAGAACCCCCACAGCAAATCAAATGCTTTCACAAAGCAAATGCTCCTGTTATGTCACTAAAAATCTGCATTCTAGAAAGAGAAAGCACAAGGCATTTCACTTTGACATCTGTGGTTCCTGAAATCACTGACATAAGGGAAAATATTTTCACTTAAAGTAGTCAAAATGATAACTGACCTTCCACTTATGCTGACCAAATGTATTATGTGCCACACAGTCACTGGGATCTATCATTCTTAATTAGCATCTACACAATAAAATAGCTCAGCTCAGAAGTGTATTAATTACTGTTTTATGACTCCGCTTTCTATTCTCCTGGCTGTATAGTACCAACCATAAAATGCTGGGGCCTTTTTCAGCACAAAGGGGCAGTATGTGTTATGTGTGATTCATGAAAGTTTCATTAATATTTAAGTTCATGTGGTTTTGAGAAGCTGAGGGGAATGAGCTGTTTCTTCTTACTTCACACCCAGAGGATTTAGCTCAATTTTCGGGGTAGTACAAATCGCGCAGTGTGATAGGACAGAAAATCTGCTTTGTATATATCCTTTCTTTCATATTTCAATCCATGAATCAAAATAAAACCACAGAAAATATGCCAATTCAGGCAACTCTCTTCAAAATTCTGTGTACTGATACAGAAATATAATGGAAAAGAAATCAAAGAAAACATCATTCCTTTGAACCACCAGCCTTGGATAAAGGAGAAGAATCATCTACCATATTCTTTGTATTTAAATTAACGTGGGTTTTCCCCCTTTTTTTAATGATGTTGCAGTTCAAAGGACAGAGTTATAATAAACCATCATTTGCTAAAATACTTCTCATGATGTGTCATTTGAGACCATGTACATCACACCCAAAGTTTAGAAATATAATCTATCTGAATGAACTGGCTGCAAGCTGAAACTAGAAAGAAGGATTCATTAGTCTTTTATTTCAGAGACCTGTCTGGGGCAAAGTGCATGACTATAGCTCAAAGGAAAAACAAAAGCAGCAGAAAGATAAAATACTGAAAGATTAAAAAAACCCTAAAACTTGCTTAGCACCAAGAAGATATACATACAAACACGTAACCAGAAAATGTAAGATTTTCCTGCACAAGTTACTTGGCCTTGAACACATGTTCAGCACCAGGCTGGATAAGGCTTTGAGCAACCTGGTCTGGTGGGAGGTGTCCCCACCCATGGCAGGGGGGTTGAGACTAGATGACCTTTAAGGTTCGTTCCAACCCCTTAACATTCTATGATTCTAATACATGCATAAAGATTTTTAACTTAAAGAAACCAGAGTATTGGGACTGTCCAGTTTCAGTCCTGCTCTGCAGCTCTGGCTGCCAAAGTGGATCCCGCTGCGCACACGGCCTCGTTTCCAGGGAGGAAAACCCGCTGGCACCAATAGGCAGATTGTGCTGTGTGCAAGTGCAGTGTGCAGGACAAATTCACATCCCTGAGATCAGAGGAGACCTCAGCTTTAAGTTTTCAGTGAAGAGAGAAGGGATCAACCTTTACCAGATCTCTGCTTCATATGGTGCTTTCTTCCTAAGAACTCATCTTTATTGCAGAAGATATGGCAGGATCACAGTAACCACAGACTTTTTTAGGTTGGAAAAGACCTATAAGACCCTCAAGTCCAAACGTTAACCCACCACAGAGTATCAACAGTCTAATTAATAGATTTGAATCAGCAAATATTTGGCCTTATGATTATGCAGCAGCTGTACCTGAAGGGAGAATAAAGATTCAGAATATGAAACAGTTAGATGGTCACCTTGATAATGATGTTAAGTCAATTGAAATAAAGTGGATACCTTTTATGTCAGCCCTGGATTATTTTTAGCATTACCTCAGTAAAGCACTGATGACAGCATTAACCTGTTAATATGCAATAAGATAAGATTCATCTGTCTTGGAGCCAAGAAAATTTAGTCTAATAATATGGAACAGTAGGTTATGCAAGGAACTGGGGGGTGCCACCTCCTGAGATGAGAAATCACAGAAAAAAAATCAGAAGTCAGTTGCACCTTTCCTGCAGTTTGGAGGGAGAAGAGAAACTGAGAGAAATACTGATGCTGATTTTAGTGAGACTAAGATTTCCTTGTTCGTTTTTGGAAATGTCAAAGATCCATCAAATTTATGGCTGGAAAGAACTAAATTTCAAGTCATTGCTGCTGGATGGAACCCAGTAATTTGTATTTGGCTAAAACTTGTTGTGCTGGGCTAAAGCAGTCCTGTAAGAAGACATCCCATTCGGATCTGGATAAACCAAGAGACCCCACTGGCAGTTTCTCAAAGTTGGTCTTTTCTAATCTGAATTTGTAAGACTTCAGCTTCTAGTCAAGACTTTTCCCTATGCTTGAAAAAAGATTTTTATTAGGACTTCGCATTTTGTGCTCAGGAACATCCTATACATGGAAATGAAATCATCTCTGAAGTTTTCTTTTTTCCTATGAGCTAAAAGGGCTTAACTGTAAATATCCCCCAAGCACTTGGGGACATGTGGAGTGATGTGATTCATCTTCCCAAGTCACTGTTATATTGATGGAGCCTGTCTTTTCTGGGGATGGCTGAACACCTGGCTGCCCATGGGGAGGGGTGAATGAATTCCTTGATTTGCTTTGCTTGTGCACGCGGCTTCTGCTTTACTTCTTAAACTGTCTTTATCTCAACTCACAAGTTCTCTCACTTTTACCCTTCTGACTATCTCCCCCATCCTGACACAGGAGACATGGGGAGTGAGCAAGTGGCTGTCTGAGGCCAAGTTGCTGGCTGGGGTTAAACCATGACAGTCCTTTGGCCTTTAATTAGTATTTGTAGATTTATCCTCTAAACATTTCTAATCAGCTGTGATTTCCCACTAATGACAACTTTTTTGAGATTTGTCAGTTAAGTAGTTCTTAACTCTGGACATTGCTGGTATTTTAATTATTGTTAATTATTTTAATGCAAGTATATGGCAAATCAGTTACCTCTAACAAGCCTAAAAATACTTCCTATAAACATCAAATACACAAGCTGAAATAGTTTTCTTCTCTGATTTCTATACCTCTGTAGAAAACTATCTCAGGTAGGACCTCACCTTCTTCCTAATGAGACATAAAATACTCATACTGTTACCTTTGGATCACAGTTCTCCTTAAATTATACACAGTCAACTGGAAAACCATTCTAGTTCATGAAATATGTATAAACATTATTACATCAGTACACAGGATATAATAAAATAAGTTATTATAAATATATCTCTTTTGCAATTAGTTTACTTCTGGTGAGACATGGAGATGAAACTTGGAATTAAAATGACAACTAAGAGGAAAAACGTTTTCCATCATATCTCAGAAGAATTTCTGTAATTTTTCTTTGTTCTCCTACTTAGGGAAATTAAGTTTTCTTTAATACTTGTTGACATTCAGTGCTTCACCCTTCTGAAGTCTTGAAACTTGACTCCTGTTTTGATTTTGAAATTTTTTTTTCTTTGCTTACACATATTTTTCCTCAAAAGAATTCTTCCATCAAGTCCAAATGGTAACACATACTGCACTTTTAAAAAGTTACATACATGGTCAAATAACACGAGAAAGACACAGTCTTAACAGGAAACAAATCTGAAAGGTACTTGGTGTTAAAGGGTTGGAGGAATAATCAAATTACCAAAGATCTCTTTTGTACTGAATGATTGACAAAGTATAATCTTGGTAAAGACAGATTGTCTACTCAGCCATACATGTGCATACCTGTTACGCTGTGCTAAACATTAAGAGCTACTTTCCACTTACGCAAAGCACAAAACCCTGAGAACAAAGCAGTAAATCCTTTATAGACCAGTAATAGCCCATTGGGTTATTTAGAAAAACTGAACTGTATTCTTCTTCATTTATTGTTCTAAACTTTCAGTTACGGTTACAAATATGTGATCACAAGAATGCCACAGGAGTAAATCTGAAATCAAGAACCCTACCAATTCAAAATAGATGAACCGATATAATAGCCCATCTCCTCTCAAACCAGAAGAAACCAATTGATATGTAAAGACAGTTCATAGTTCCATGTACAGGTGAAATGTCTTAGATCAAAAAAGACAGTTTATATAGGTTAAACTCAAAATAATAGCTGGATGTTTTCATTAAACATTTGACCTCATTGATTAACATTTCCAAAGTATGTGATGGCAATATTCTGCTTAAAATAGAGTAACTCATTATTATTGTTATTACTACTATTATAATTTTCCTTTTTAGATCCCTCAGTGATATCCTTCAGACAACTATTCATTTGTTCAGTGCATAGGTTGTTGTTACTGCTGTCATCTGTAGAAATATGCTGGTAAAATAACAGACAGTAACTTCAACCTTTACCCAAGATACTACAGTCAAGGGTTTACTTGAACTTGGGGCCTGATCCTGTAAACATGTTTAGTGCACCAAAGAGAAGAGTTTGCTACTTCAACCACTCCCTCTGATTTCAACATCATGATTTAAGGACTTTGCTTGGTCAACTCAACCCTTTGGGTGCTGTTCTTTATTTTCCATTGCACAAAAATAAGTGACTTGCTATTTCAAATCCCTTACAGCCAAAGGAGGCAACACAAAGGTGAAAGAGAAGTTGGCATGAGACTGTTTTGCAGATTTTTATGTGCATTATTTTAGACAAGACAGAAGTTACACCTTCCAAAGAGAAATCAGGTATGCCAATAGGTAACTCAGGATCTGTCAAGGAGAAACTTGAAAGGATGAGGCCTGCCACTTTCCATCTCTAGTTAAATGTCAGATTCTGCAGCCTCATTAGTAGGACAGCTGTGACTGTTTTAAGAAGACCCAAGGAACTTTCTTCCTTGAAAATGAGTCAGTAAGGAGGACACCGGGTATATCACAGGACGGGCCTTTAAAGATCCATGAGATTGTGGGAATGTACTGATATGTTTGCATCCTCCTTTTCCATGTACTCTTGTGTGCTTTTAACACAAACACAACAAAACTGGCAGCAGTTACAGTATCAGTTCTTCTATGGCAACATTCCAGCAGAAGCACATGAAGTTAAATTTAACTTAATCTTCAATCTCTCCTACCTCTGGCTTGTGCAAGAAGTGGTAAAATCCAAACTTTCTCCACCAAAAAAAGAACACATCAAAAATAAAGTAGCAAGGAACTATTTAAGATGGCTGTCTATCTTACATAATGCAGCTCATCATAAGCCCCCTCACTACTGAACACTTAGATGTGCTTTATTGCAGATGGCAGAGATTTCCCTCCACAACAAATCAGCTTAGTGTGAAGGCAGCAAACATCTCCTTCTTCCTTAGCATGTTGCTCCTCTGTCCAAGGAGGAAGGAGGAAGTTTTATGTGGGAAAATGTAAATGACTTACAAAGAGTACTGATGTGTTGGAAGAAGCAGTTGCCCTACAAGACCTGGCTAGCTCTGACCAGGGAGGTTTTGGAAAGAAGTTGAGTTGCCACACTTTACTTGCATCACCCCAGGCATAGCCAGAAGATGCTCCCTTCATTGGTTAGTGTCCTAGAAAAGGATGAAGCTTCTCCACACCTAGCTGCCTTGCCAATCTCCTCTGAGGAAAAATTTCTCTCTAACACCAGATCTAGAGATTAGTTCAATTCTGTGCGTGCGAGTGAATATTATTACTGTGTTTTCTGACAGCAATTCCTAGGACACCCTCTGTAGACTCCCCCAAAAATGAAGGAGCCCCTGAAAGATTCCATTGTTCTGTAATTCCCACTTAAAGACATAATCCGTATTTTACGCCATAAGTGACTGACACAGAGAGGACTCTTACGCCACAAGATTAGAGCTTAAATGCTCCTAGTAATAAAAATGGAGACCAAGGATGTATTAGCAGAATTATTTCTAAATAAATTCTTTCTAAAGCTTCCTGTCAGCCATTTCAAACACTATTTTGGGGTCACCCATGACTCACATTTCTTTTGCTGTGTCACATGCATAGATCTTCTTTCTGCATTTTTTCAGCCTTATGTTGCAAGGGCTAATAATCTGGCAAAGACAAGAAACAGTGCAGCAAATGGCACATTACACCTTTTCCAACGAGATTACTTTTAAGTCCTATTGCATGTTTAGGAATTTTTTGCCTAATGTTTTAAACAGATGACTGCCATGGTAAAATAAAATGAATTTTTAAAAAAGTTTGATTTAGAACTAATTCTGATTTGTGAATACAAGATAATTTACAGTGAACACTATGGGAAGCATACCAGGCAGCAGAGACTTGAGATCACACCCAGCAGCTCGTCCTGATGGCTGCAAACTAACTTCTGAGCATCCTTGTGAATGGAGATCTTATCTGGGAGATGGCAGAGAAACGACTTAAGCACATAAAAGTATTGATGGCATCCTTGTGCTGATCCTGTCTCGTCCCCTCTTACAGTTATTTATACAAGCAGCCCCCCCAGTTGGTAGCTAAACAGAAAACTATTTGGACACAGCTCATTTCCTGTTTTGATCACCCATATTTTTGTTCATTTGAAAGTCTCTATAGTTGAAGTCTTTTTAAGAGCTATAACTACTATAAAAGAAATTGATTGCTTCAAAACTCTGACCTAGCCCAAATAACAAAACTGCAGCCACCATAGCAGTTGAACTTCCATCTCATCCCATGCTAGGAGTCTAAATAGAAGGCTGAAGTGAACATAGAATTTGCAGGGTCAGTCTTGGAAAACACGTGGACTGAGTTGCTGTCTGGGACTTAAGTGGGACCAGAAGACTACACTAATTTTCAAAAGACTGTTTCACATGGAATTACTTCCCTCTGCGCACGGAAGAGACAAGTTACCAGATCATCAGAGCACATCAGAGAAGCTTCACTGACTTCAGCAGACCTACATCATTCTGTACAATGGGAGAGGAGTCTTGCATCAAGGAGTTACAGAGTAACTTCCTGCCTCCTTCAGTGGGCCTGAAAACCACATTGCTTTCTCGTAACTTTATGGCAGGAATCACACAATGTTTTGTGTCACTCACTTTACAGAATCTGGGAACTGTTTTACTCACTTTGACTTATGTTTCTAATGACTTTGCTAATGACTGGACCTCCCCCAATACACAACGTTCAAGACTTGGTTCAGACCCTTAACACGAATCCCATTCCGTAATAGGGTATTAGCAGCACTTACATGATGGGATTAATTTCAAAATTGTATTATTTCTTAAAATGAGCCATTTTCTAGATATGAAAGGTCGACTGGAGAAATGTAACAAGACAGAAGGCAGTTTATTTCAAGCCACAGATGTTTAGCTTTTGCCTTGCTTATATATCATGGAGAACATGACAGGCTTACTATATGCAGAGTTAAGATCAGACATGTTCTACAAGCCTTTGTAGTAGAGAACTTAGATTTTGTCAGATGAAAGAGGTCTTGCTGCTTTCAGAAACACAGTAAACCCTGTAAAAATGAGTTCCATGCAGTGAATTATTCCTCACAAGGTAAATTTTCATGATTTCTTTCCAAGGTAACTCATAAACATTCAAGCCCTCCTAGTCTGTGGAGCTGCCAACTGCGGTGATCTTCCTGTTAAAAAATCAAATTTTCTCACCTTTCTACCATGATAACTAGAAATTTCACACAGAAGCGCCTAGAATTAAAAATATTTAAAAAAAAGGCATGAGAGCTGTGTGAAAGGTAGCTTACACCACATCATGCTGTTTTCTTTTGATTTGTTTTCTGACAGACTCTGAGAAAAATGTATGCACCTTTTTATAAAAAAGCTACATCATCTGTGACCCACCTTACAAGTCCTACATTCCCATTTACATGAAAAAGAGTTGTTCCATAAGAAGATCTAGTTTACAATTTTTTGTTACTTAAACCCAAGAGGTTTTCACTCCATAGTCCACAAATAATCATATAAGAAAGGAATTACTTCATTTCTGAGTGAACATTAAAGGATAAATTCTCTGTGTAAGTCAAGTAAAAAAGAAACAAAACATAAACAATGGATTGTTCCATAAATATTATGAAAGGTTTTAGACTTATCTGAAAAGTATATACCAATTACCACAAGCTGATGCATCATCTCTCTCACCCACTTTCTTTTCCTGTGCATAATAAATTTCATAACTTTAAAAAGGAAAAAAAAGTGGGTTTTATCATGCAGTGCGTTCAGAATTCCAAAGCAATAACATGAAAGTGCTACTTTTTTTTTTTAATGAAACAAAATTAACTTAAATCTCAACATCCTCAGGGCAGTAAGAGTATTATTTTTCATCATCACAAACTAATCCAACTGTTTCTCAGTTTTTAAGAACTACCTTTAGATTTTAATATGAAAATCCAATAACTCCTCCTATTTTTAAATCCATTACTTACACTGTTTAGTCACATCATGCTGCCGGCATAGAGCATCACTGTTAGATGTTGAAACCGAAATAATTTTCATTTACTGTCACATCCACTAACCATTCATTATCCACTGGGCAGAAATCAAAGATGAGTGCAGGAATATAAGAAAATTATGTGACTAATAAAAAAAGAAGCATAGTTTTTAAGAGAGCTTGCTATATCTCTAATATATATAGATATAGGTATCCGAGGGGTCCTTGAAAAAAAGCTTTTTTCATTTTAGTCTTGTTAAATAACAGCTTTAACACACACACTTATTGATACTCTGAAGTTTTCAGGAAAGAACTGGATTTTTTTTTAAGTGGACTGTGGCTTCTAAGGTGATGACCTGAAAGAAGTAAACCCATGCCTCTGGGTATTGCAGGTGACTTCCGATCATCATCATCATCTCCAAAGCTGGTGACTCTTCTTACCTAGTTTCTAACATGGAGAGGGGACAGAGAGAAGAGGAAGACTGACAGTCTGTACCACAACAAGAGACCTGTTATGCACAGGAATTGTTATTGCCTTTCATATTCAAGGTATGCTAGCACACTTTCCAAGTAATGAATTGCTTCTTGTCCAAAGGCAAAGTGAAGAACCGGTATGAATCTCTAGTGAGCATATAGGACATTGAAGCCTGTTTAAGGATTTAGTTTTGCAATTTACAGAACATTTCTAGTGATTTCAAGGGAGTATTAAGATGTGTAGATAACTGTAAAGACCATATAAAGACAAGATAGATAGAACAGGTGAGGAGTTCCCCACAGCACTATGATTTCTTTAGTACAGCAGCACTGTAGCATTTGTATCCCACCCATCCCACACAGCACAGGCAGCATCCAACCCAGCAAGATGGCGAGCTCTTATGGTGCAGGTAGCTTTAACTTTTCTGTTACTTCTTGTGATAATGCCTGGCTGTTTCATTACACTCATGTTCATTCAAATTAAAAATGCAGTCTTCTCACATGCTATTCAAGCCTGTGAAGCAGTCTGAGACATGTTTGTAGCTGTTCCACTGCTTGTACTAACGGCCTTTAGGTTCGTCCATGTCTGTGTCCGTGCAAAATGACTCACCTGATTTCTCATGAACATAGTCTGATTTCAGTGTCTGCCTCCTCCTGGTCCCAAGAAGACACTGCCTACATGACACAACTGTTCAGTGCCAGGCAGCCTGTACCAGTGCACAGGCACAGTATAACTTTCACTAGCTGCAAGAGAAGAGCACGGCCAGCTTCAGAGGAGCTGCTCACACCATGCTTCATTCCATTATACTGGGCAGTGAAGAATTCATTACAAATTTTTTATTTCATTTGATGAAGAAAGAAGACACAAAAGTGGGATAATAATAAATAAAACATCATCTATTTGAAGAGGTTTTGTGGAGATGGAATATTTTCTCTGGCTCCAGTACAGCGAGTTTTAACACTGCTAGCACTTAGAGTGGGTACAGGATGAGAAGCAAGCGCACAGTCAAAGCTACCTTTCTCAAGTCAGTGAATAGCAACCAATCTTTTATGACCAAGTATTTAGACAGTTGGAACTGCATCACAGCCAAGGTGGTGGAAGTTAGATACCTGAATTCACGTTCCAACAAGTTTGCAATTATTACTATTAATTTGACATTGTTACTAGGCATGTTAGAGTTGTTTTGGGTTTTTTTTTTAATATGACATTATTTAAATGTCTAACTCTACTTACATTTAAGCAGCTCTTCTTCAAACTTTTTCCCATTTAACATTTCAGTCCAGAATAAACCACCAGCCTTATCCATCACTTACACATACTCCCATCTGTACTTGCAGTCAGATAACAAGGCTACACTACAAAATGAACAAAATCACTTCCCCTGCCCATTAAGGAAACTAGAATTAATTCCACTGATCTGCACTCAGGCATCTTTAATTAAAAGATCATAAGCATATAAGTGGCTTTGATTTCTTATTCTAATGTCCTCCTCAATTATTTATTATACTCACCTTCTAACATCTGTACACATTTTTCTATTAGATGAATATAAAAAATAAATGTTGTTTCATTTTGAGTATTTCCAACTGCAGTGCAAATGTTATTAACTCCTTATTCAACTTAGGCAAATATACATACAAGTCAGCTTTGAGATACTGACTATGCTGAACATATCTACAAAGCTATATGAACTTTTGAAATGCTCTTTACCTGTCTGATACCTGAATAACCACAAGAAAGCTTCTGCATTAGCTTTTTCAGCAGCTCGATTCTCCTACTAATGAGTCACTGTACTAAATCACACCCTGGGAGGTTTTCCCTCCATGTGCGGGTGTGAATGAAGTTTACAGGGCCTTAAGTACTTATCAGGTGTGAATACCCCACTCCCATCTAGTTTGGAAAGCTCTAGAAAGAACTCAGCAGTCTGTCCTAAAGGGCAATTGGGAGCAAGCCTGCAATTGTATTTTCCTGCTTATATAATTTACAAAAGATAAACAGCAGCTAAAACTTTCCTAGGTACATCTATTAGATTATTTGTTGTAAGCAATGGTAGCTACAAAGCATTTGCACTAAGTGCTATGCAGTATAATGTTTCTATGTACTTCATTTTCCTTTCATATGCATTTCTTCAATTTCGTCCTCTACAACAACAAATACTTGTCCATGTAACAGAATGGCTCAGTTCTATCCCTAAAGAAAATAAAAATAATTAAACTGGTAGTCACATTCACAACTCTGAAATTTTAATCCAGGACTCCAGTACGTCTGATCTATCACAGAAGATATCTGAAAACTCTTACTACGTAAAGCCAGTACTCTCAAGTGTACAGAGCTAATAGAGCAAAACCAGCTCACCACAGTTTTTATCATAAACAAACATCTTCTGAAGATGCTAAATCAAAATCTATGAGCAAACAAAAGTATTCCATAAAAAAGATTACAGAGAAGGAGCCCCATTTCATTACAGAAGACTGGAAGCTCTTCATCACTTTTCTTTTTAGCATGGACAATTTTATTTAAAAGAGTACATGTATTTGTATCTGCACAGAAGCTGAAAATCAAACCATTAAGGGTTCTGGATAATAAATTACAGGAGACTTTTCCTAAATGAACGGAGAAGTTTTATAACTTCATTTCTCTTCTTGGAGGGATAGGATGGATAAAGAAGATGAAGGAAGGGTTTGCTCATAATCTAAGAAACAGAAAAAATCCTAGAAAATAGAGCTTTCTCCAGTTTCAGAAGACTTGAGGCTTTAGCAAGAGCAAGGGACAACATACAATGCTATTTTGTTGAATAAAAATAAAAATCTTTCACTGAATTTGTAACTCAGAATCAAATCAAAATGAGTAAACCTTGCTGAATTAAAATACACCTCCATCCCTTCACATGCAAGAATCCTATGATGAACACATTAACCTATCCAAAGTGTGTACACAGAAAGGCTCAAGAGTTCATGACCAGTCCCTGGGCAGAAGCATCACTCTTGGAACATCCCCTTCCACTCCTGGCACTATAGTTCCAGAAGGAGACAAGACAGGAGAGCTGACTCTCCTGCAATATGGACTGTCATTTCCACCATCACAAGTAGTGTGGGTTAAATACACCATTAAGATGACGACAGATAGGGAGATATGTTATTTTTTCAGTCAGAGCAGCCATTGGGAGAAAATCTGCAATTTAGATTGCATTGTAAAGCATTCTTTTTTACATGAATCCATAAGTAAAAGCAGAGATTATGAAGCATTCATTGCAAAGACCTTATACTGTCTGAATTCATGAATTTTCCTCGCACGAAGACTTGCGTCTCTCTCAGGCAATAAGCAAAATTAAACTCGGGTATTTCAATGGATGACTATTGGATTATACACCATTTTCCCCAGTGGAATGTCAGATGGGTCTGCATTTGGAATTTGTTTTTAAATGCCTTAAAAATTAGGCCAATTGCATTAACTGAAACTGGATTCATTGAAATCAGACTGATTAAATGGGACATTGACTATTACTCTTTTTCTAGATTGGTTGTCTACCCCATGAAAGTCCTCATACATAATCTAAAAGTACTGCTGGCCAATATCTGGAGATCAAAGTAAAGACCTGATCTTCCTTGGCCTTAAATGACGGCTGCCATTTCCACACTATTATGACCAGTATTATCTCTGTTTTCAGGATAAAGAGTTTATTCTACATTGATCAAGATTTCACTTATACCAGCAAATGATCTAGAAGTGACTCTTGGTTCAAAATGCATTCTCCAAAAGAGTTTTAAATCTTCCAGAAATTCAGAAGCATAAAGATGAGAAAACCCTCCTATAAACTTTACAGAGAAATTAAGAGGAGAAATACACACACACACACACACACACACACACACACATTTTCTACTTTAAGCCTTTTCCCCCTAATTTGTATTATGTGGTAGAATTACCTGTTTTCACACTGGGAGGATCAGTTGCGTAACTGTTGAGATTTTGCTCTGCTACAGAAGCAGTATATACTTCAGAGCAGCTTATTATTATACCTGCATGTATTAACCATTTATTTTGAGGTGACAGATGATTACTTAGCAGTTAAAAATGCCAAGTGGGCAGACATCTAGTGAGTAAAGCTGAGTAAGAAAGTACAGAGGTCAAGGCTGCACTTAAGTTCTGAAGCTTCTTTATTCTCAACCTGCAATTCACTGTCTGTCACCTTGCCCAGGTGCCAGTCTGAACCAAGTCCCTCCTCAATGCTGATGTTTACTTGCCAACTCTTCCATTCATTTACACAAGATGCTGATCTAAGCTAAGCAAAACCACCTTCCTCTGATGCCCCTTGTGGTTGTGTACATATTCATATGCCTTAAACATACCCCTCCATTGCCTCTGCGAACTTACAAGCAGTACACCTGGAAGGAGAAGAGGAAAAACACATTTAAGAAAGGATAAAATAGAAGAGGGAATATGCTGGGTAGGAAAAGGCTCTGCAGCAACTATAGCCTTGTCTTCTGCTTGAGACACGAAAAAACTCTAGAGCAGTGGGAGACACTCTGCTAATATCCTGACTGTAAAACTACAGCTTGCTGAGAAACTGTGAAGAACAATGTGCATGCTTCTTAGAGTCTTTATAATAATCCCTCCCATGATTTTCTCAGGATAAGTCTGCAGTCATTTAAAAATATCCATTATAAAAACCTATGAGCCGCAGTCAGACAGCCCCATTCCCACCCATGCTGAGGCTGCTCCATGCCACTGTTCAGTGGGACACACATATCCATGTAGTTGGCCTAGCATCCGCATCCTGCTGCTGAGTTGAAAAATGCCCAACGCCAACATTTTACCATGCCAGTGGAAATACATTTTTTGGCTCATTTCCAGATGTGGCTTAAATAAAGATTTCAGGAGAGTGGAGTGATTTAAAGAAGGTGATTGATTCTACTAACACCATAGATCAGAAAGGGAGAAGAGTAAACTTAAAAAATAAAACCATTTACACATATTTCAGGAGCTATGTTTCAAATGCAGATGTTAATACAATTACTTTTTGTAATGATTGACTTCGATAGTTTTAATACTACATTTTTCACTGTTCAAAACTTACTTGGAAGTTGAACAGAGTTAGAGATATACAAAATACACGTCAGTCCTGTCTATCACTGATTAGCCAAATGTATTTATTTTTTCAAATACATGAAATTAATTTCATACATTTTTATGCTCTTATTAAGTCTCTAAAAACTTGCCTTTTTTCTATTATCTTTTTTTTTCTGACCGTATTCAAAGTATTATTTCTAAAAGATGGGCTTTAAGTGCCAATTCCTAAAACCCAAGGAAGAATATAGTTTCCAATGAAGATATGGGGCAGTAAGCCTCTCCTGCCTCTCTCCTTGCCTGCAGGCAGCCAGCAGTAGAGCCAGTGTAGTTTACAAGAGCCCTAAGGGGTCCTTTCTCTAGTTTCTCCAGGCCCTGTTGTGCTTTATAACCCTACACACAAAAACAATTCCAGAGTGCAGGAAGGACCCGTGTCCCTGTGCGGCCGCCACCATCCCCCCTCCTCCCTGCTCTGGAGCCATGGGCCAGCACTCCGCTGTGGAGGGAAGTGGGATTTGCCCCTTCCCTACCTAAAGGCACAGAGCAGCATTTTGCTAGAAGGGAGAGATTTCACAGCCTAAAGACACTGGGAGTGCGTTAAGCAGCAACATGTCTGAATTTGAAGGAAAAAAAAAGAAAAAACCCAAACATTTCACATCTTCCCCAGGAGATTTTCCCAGCTACTCCTTGCCTGCCCAAGCCCCCTTATTCTGTCAGTGCACTAACAAAGCCAAGGAGCTCACGCTGTGGCATCTCATCGGAGGGCACTGGAGTTAACAATGCGACTGTGAGCTCCAGTGGCCATGGCAACAGTAGCTAATTCTTCTTCCCAATCAGGGTGGCAATTCTCTCCCATGGCTTGAATCAGTTACAAAACAAAATACTCTCAAAGACCTTTCAGAGCCAATAGCCTCGCAGCTAATCTGCTAATAGGAAATAATCTGCAGCTAATATACACATTCCAGGGCAGCAGTGTGTTTTCTTAATACTTTGTTACACGGGCCTCTTTCCAAAGAAAGCAGAGCAAAGAATAGAAAACAGACATTCATTAAAAATAGTATAATACTACCTGGCCACTATTAATGCCTGAAACGTGCTGCAACTTGCATGGCTCTTAAAATGGTGATTTGGAGTGACAGCACTAGATAGACTGGGCTCAATGCAATTAGATCAAAAAAAGTTACATACAGTATTAGTTAGCAGCTACTTAATGTGAAAAATCAGCCTTGAAATGATTTCCACATTGCTCTCTTTTCATTTAAAGGATCTGTGAACAAAAGCACTGAGTTGACAGGAATGTCAATCAGTAATATACAATTCTAGATGAATACAGGAAAACAGATACTAAGAAACACACACTTAGAGCACACTTATCTAACTGTGTGATGGGAGTTTAGCCATACATTCTCCCACCTAGCTTAAACACAGGAGTAAACAGCAAATGGATGGTGGGTGAGAAAGGAGTGCTGAAAAACTAACAGTGAATTCCTGATTTTGCATCAGTCATGTCAGTAAATCTGCACAACACGGCTTTATTTTGATTTACCAAAGGAAGGACTACACTTCTGAAAGCTGGAGTATATTGGCTCCAGTGTGTTGTGTTTCAGGTGTGGGCACAAAGGCAGGGTGAGCTTCAAGAACATACACACTGCCATCTTGTATGTGTAATTCTGACAGAGATGCAGCACTACTGTTGGATTAAGGAAAGAATTACACCTCCATTCTTAGCAAATCTAAATGCTGCCAATGGAGGTGGTTGTCAGAGGAAATAACTCTCCCAGTTTCACAACCATGTTCGTTCACCACAAGCAACCCAAACCACATTTGCACCACCAACACAATACAAGTGAAACTAAAAGTCTCTCAGTGCTCAGGCATAGTTACACTTTCTTTCTTTTCTCCCTCCAGAGGTAAAGCCAAGAACACCTGGTCATGTCAGGCCACTGCACAGGCATCAAACAGAATTAAAAGACTGACTGCAGATTCTGGCAAAGACTGAGAGAGAGAAAGTGATGAACATATCGGTCAGTGCAGTGCACCAGATTGTCTTCAACTATCCGCTACAATTGTTGAGGTACCTCTCATTTGGGCTGCCAAACTATTTCATTTCTAGACTCTCTTGTAAACTTCTGAAACTTCCATGAATCAGCGTGATATTTCATAGATTTTTCTCTTGTTCCTAAGATGACTACTCTTCACTGTAATCTTAAGGTCTAACAGATAAAAATTCTGTGGCTATACTTAATATAAAAGCTGTTTTATTTTAAAATAAGAGAACAAAAATATATTTTTCCATTATGATTTTATTTTTACTTTAATGAAAACTCTTTAAGTACTGAAATGTAAAAAGGAAGGTAGCTCAATGTAACAGGCAAACAATTTTAGCAGCAAAAACACTTCAGATGTTCCAATTCAGAAATACTGTGCAAGTACCCAAGCCAAAGGCCTTTAAAAATGGCAGTTCTCCCAGTTCACAAATATGAGAGATACAGTTTAAGTAATGTTCAGAGCATGGCTAATGGTGAAAGACCTTCTCCAGACCAGTGACCATCTTCTTTAGAAGTAATTGCTTTAGTCTAACTATCTCAAGATTTCATGTCATGCAATCCATTTCCTCTTTGTGTGTCATTCCCTAGGTAAACTAGATGGTTTGTGAGAATGAGTGAAATTGGTCACATATACATTTTTATAATGATTGACAGCAAGCTCCTCCTGTACTTGGGGCATTTATGAGAGCTGCTTCCTGGATGAATTCTTTTGGAAGTCATCCCAGGAGCTCCTGCTGCATGCCCTGGGAGCCCAGAAAGCTCCCAGGACAGGATCTCTTCACAAGGCAGTTTGCTTCCCTAAAACATCCAGGAGCATTATCTCTGCACAGCTGTAAATTTGTCCGAAACAGGCTGAAATGCTGACAAGTTTCTGGGTAAGAGAAGTAGGAGCAGAAATGACTGTACAGACGTACATAAACATCCTTCCCTCCACAAATGCAAGAAAAGGATTGCATAAAGCCACGTTACAATGTATACAAGCCCAATGCAGAGCGATAAATCAAATTTTGCTTGACCTTGCTCAGAACAAGTAGTTTCACTGCTGATCTGCAGTTTATACATCAGCATTTAGAGTTTGGTGACAGCTATTTCACGCAAACTGACCGACTACACAATTTACCTTTTTTTGTTTGCTTATTTTATCCTGATACTGAGGTTCAATCCCATCCTTAAAACAGTCTGACTCATTCTAAGCACACTCTGCAAAGAGAATGGGATTTCAATAGTGGTCAGCACTAACCTACTTCTCCTCTCCAATCATTGGCAAAATAAGTAAATGCTCCTTGATTTTGATGGGAGAAACAGAAACAGGTCATTGCTGAGGGCTCTTGAAATTCCACCAGAATCTCTAAACAGGTCGAACATGCTGCAGTCTCACTGCTGTTTATCCCTGACAAACCCAGACCATGTGATACCTGTTTATCTTGATATATATTTGAAGCAGTTGCTTGGGAGGAGATTGTGCAAATAGGCACAAACACCACCTTTTTATCACATTCTGTCTTTCCCCCAGTACTGGAGAGTGATGGTTTGGTCCAGTAATGTGCTTGCCTCCACATTTCAATTCTTGCATCCTCTGTGTCTCAGTGAGAAAGAAAAAAAAAAGGCTGCCTGAGCCACTGTGTATTCTGACTCTTTACTTGCTGAGAGTCCTGAATGTTGCCCATTTCTTAGAAAAAAAAGGAGAGAGGCAGGATAAGAGACAGAAAAAAAAAGCTGAACTTTTTAAAGTTAAATGATTTTCATCACTGAGCAGTGCTTTTATTTTTCTTTAAATCAGTTTTATAATTTGAGTTGTCATGACAACATGATGCAACACTTCACTGCCATGACAATGTGACAACTTTCAAAAACAGTAAGTGCTGTTTTTACTCTGTTTTTCAATCGCTCCCAAGGAAACAAGCTGTTATTTACTTCTGTGACGAAACTCATATGATACCATAATGGATTCAATGTCAAGAAAAATTAAAGCATAGAATGGGGGAAACAGGGATGGAAAATGTGTTTTTATGTACATAATTACCCCATAAAAAGTACACATTTTTTTTTCCACTGTCTTATCCCAATTCACCACCATAACTCTGCTCATTTCCACCTAAGAATTCACTGAATTTCTCCATAACCTGACCAGAACTGATTAACCACAGCAGCATAATTGACTCAAAAATGCCCTGTTTTCTTAGCAGCAGTTTTAGTCGATGTTTTTATGCTTGGTTGTGTGCATTTCGATACTACAAAACAAACTGAAATAAATGAAACCTCTGTGTGACCACGAGCTAACTCCAGTGGAGCAATGTATTTGTAAATCCCATCAATTTATGTGAGACTTGTGTCTAAATTCTATGGGGACGATAAATCCACTAGCTAAATCTCTTCTAGATGGAGCCAAGAAATGTTTCCAGACACTAGAGCTTAGTTATCTATATTATGCAGTTGTGGGGGGAAAAAAAAGTCACTGGGATATTGACTCTGTTTAGCAAAAATAATTCTCAGGAGCTAGCATGGACCAAACACCACTCCCGAAAAAGCAGTATGGATGCAGCCACCTTGTTTTGGAAACTGAGGCAGTTTCAAACTACTAAAATACATCAGCTGGCCTCAGTGGCATGGGATGACCCCTGACACCATTTTCCATACGGGGATAGACATAGCCATTGTTTTCCTAGCAGCCTTTTTTTTGAGAAACATTAAAAAGCCCAGAACAGTTGATATTAAAACATAATATGATAAAGGCTCACTTCTTGTGGGTGTGATGAAGAATTTTTTAAAGCACAATGATGCACTTATATAGCACTCACTATAAGACCCAACTTAACCATGCAAACTTGCTCCCTCAGTGCAGGGGAACACTTTGGCCCAGCCTCAGGGGGTAACCCCACACCTGCCTGCTGCCCAGTCCCTCCACCCTTGGCAGAACCATCCGAGACTGGACACAGACAGGGGGGCAGTGAGGAACCAGGGAGACTTTCAGCCTGATACAACTGTTGATGTGTTTTGAATATCAATGATCACTTCTTTAAACAAAAGACAGTGCTGGAGCAAAGAAGCTGTAGTACTTTTAGAACACTACAGTTGAGAAATTGCTCTCTGTGTACAAACACACCTCTGTAACAAAATATTAAAGAGATATATATGTGTGTTTGTACATATATATACTTGACACATATATAGATCAGTATTTTTGGCAGCAAAGGTAAAGCTGTTTCACAGCATCAATATCTAATAAAAGAAAATGAATCATTCTACAGGGGGGAAAAAGAAGTACACTCTCATGATTGATATTTTACATCATTTAAAAGATTTCATGAACTTTCACCACGCTATTCAGTGGTTTAGTGACTACTATCTATCCATGTCTGGCTCAGATAAAGGTAAGCTAAACTGGAGGTTTCAGTGCTTTGCTTTCTTTTCTCTAAGACCTCAACACTTAATTTGCAACCTGCCTAGATGACAGGAGTTCACTAGGAGAAACAAAGCACAGAGGACCTAATAATTAGTCCCATCCTAGAGATCTCATCCAGCTCCCATTTTTCCATAATGGAATCATTCTATTGATTTCAGTATAACCTAAACCAGAAAAGAAGAGAATTATACATAAGCTCTTCATTAAAAAAAAAAACCCAAACAAAAAAACTAAACAAACCAAGATCCACTTCTGCCTCCAAAACCCCACACAGTTCCCATTCCACATCTTTATATGTCTCTACTTATTATGAGTTCCTGTTGACAGGAACAGATATAGCCTTTGTTTCCACTGGTACCTCATTAGCAAAGCAAAGTTGCCAAAAGCCAAAGTGGTTGGAGATGTTGTTTCACAAAAGTTGCCTATAAACATACTTTTGTTTATGTCTATCAGTCAAAATGTGCTTGTGCTTGTTGTCATACAAGCCTGCAGTCAGGATTATCTTGATTTTATTCTCCTGACAGGTGATCAAAATCACAACACTTTCTGCTCTATACTCTTCAAAAAGCATAATACATTACATGAAGAATTGTTTCAAGTCATAAGCCTAGATATTGCCAGGAGGTGGAGAGGAGGCAAAATTCACAGCAGAGCAGGAAAAGAAAGTGGGAACTCTGGAAAATCACCAGGTTTCCACGTGGCATAACAGTGACTCAAGTCAGAAACCTATACACTGGGAACTTGTATTTTGACCCCAACATGCAGAAAGTAGAGACACTCACAGGCACCATCCAGATGGTAATTTGAACTAGCTGGCCATAGCATGGGTGATAAATCATCATTTAACATGGCCTATGGAACCCGGACAAAGAGTGGAAAGGACGAGTTGTATGATGACACTTTATTAGTACCAGATAAATTGGTATGACCAGGGTATGTTTTCCGATGTTAACATCAACATGCAGTTTCAGTAAACAGAGTTATCGACCTCAGATTGCTTCAATGGTGAATACCAACTTCTCTTTTTCCTGAAATGTTTTTAACCGCTTAGAGAAAGGAAAGAGAGATTTTTCTTAAACTCAGCTCTCAAGAAATAAACCAGACCAGAGAAACTTGAGTGGTGACGCATAATAAATTGGGACACCCATGTCTGATTTTAATCTCACTTGTGTGATGGATCTGTTTCCTGTTGATGGCATGTAACAGGGAGTTCCACAATATACAGAGAGACTTGTGGGCACCATGATGATGAAGATGTAGAAAAAGCTACAGTGAAACATGGATGAAGCACAGGAAAATTTGTACTGGCTGAAAAAGGATGCTCCAGAAGAATGTGGGCAAGGGATTCATTGATGAGGAGGGGAGAGGTACTATCAGCCACCTCTTCAGCTCTCATCCTTTCAGAGCCTGTTAGTTTGGGAAATAACTTTCCCAATCTTCCATCCTCAGACTCTTTCTTATTTAGTTCAATTTGACAAAAATATTTACTTTAACATAAAGTAAACACAGATCTCAGCGAAATGTCATAAAATAATCTTTCAGTTAACAAACTTTATCTTTACTCAGATGAATTGTAGGAATATGCTTAGGTGCCTTTTAAATCTGCAAATGTACTTTGCACATTTTTAAAGAAAAACATGAACAGAAATTCAGCACACAATTTAGACACTAATATCACTGAAATATCAAGGATTTTAAAATGACATTACCATAAATTATCGTTCTTTGGAAATGCATATATTCATTTTCTCTTCTGTCAAATTTGGTTTGTTTACAGTAATGGATACTCAACTTTCCTTTGCTTCAGGCGTCGTTCTGAAGTATCCATGCCATGTCATAAATATGAGTCGTAATTCAAGAAAGAACAAGCAAGAATGGCAACACCACACAAAAAAGCACCAGTTTTTCCATATTCTGAATAAGAATGCAGACCTGAAAAAAAGTTCTCTTTTTTCTTATAGTGCTGGTATTGTACTTGATACTTCTGAATGTAAACCTAGTATGATGTTGAATACCACTTTTACAGTTGAAGAATAGTATTTAAAAATATCCAAAATTAACACCTATCCTGTGCAAGTTAAAATATTTTAGGGGCTTTTATTCACAGCAACATTGTGAAATATCAACAAAAATAAATGAGAGATGTAGCATATTAAAAGTCTCTTAATAAATTTAGTATGTGCATACACACAACTCATCCAAAGTTCTTCTCTGTATGGTATTAAAATATGACATTACTTTTGCAAGATGCCATGATGTGCTCAGAGAAGATTTTCCTTTGGTTCTATTCTGTATTTTTTCAGACTCCATTTCAGTCCTGCTGTTATAACTGCAGTTTGAGATGGAGGCTAAGAAAGAAGGTACAATATAGCACTAACATACCTGCGGAGCATCCTGAGTCATTTTTCATTGTTTTTAAGGCAAAAAGTTTGAGGCAGCTAGAACTTGTAGCAAACATTCTATCTGACAGCATTTACTGAGACTGGCAGTTTTCTGAGGCAATATTGCATAGACTGTAAACACCTGGGAGTGCAAATGCTTTTTGTTAACATGCAACTCACAGCAAAAAGAGGAACATGAGCTTTAAGGGAACTATGGTAATATAAATAAATAAATATTCATCATCATCATCATCAATCTTCCAGCAGTTTCCCACTGAATTTGCTGAAGAGGTAAAGACAGACTGCTGCTGACCTGATTTAAAACTTTCTTCTTTTTAAACTGAAAGTCACTTAAATTATTTTATAAGCCTATTGTGTCAAATGTAATCAAGTTGATTAGTAAATATCACCATGTTTTTCTATCACTGGAATTTGCAGCAGAAGCAAGTATGCAGGATACATGACATACAAAAAAAGAGTTTTGCTGAAGTTGCTTGAATAATTTATCTATTATCCCAAAACCTGAGTGTCAAGCTGCATCACTACTGAGATTTTAAGGGCAATCACCATCTCACATCAAAAACTTGAAGTTACTGGATCTGTGCTTTAAGTTATTTCCATGTCCAAGAAACAATGTACTCCATCCTCAAAGAGTATTTGTAAGAACCCCCCAAGTACAGTATCCTGAATGCAGTAACCATTGTTTTGCCACACAGGACATACCAGCAATATAACATTTTGTTGTAGCAATAAAATTTTATCTCACTTTTACCAGAAGAGTTTCTCATTTGTCACTGACACTTGCCTGGATGAAGATCTTAGTATGGACTTGGATTTGAAACGAAGCTCAGCGCCCACCAGCATCCTAAAAATCTGCCTGCATTATGCTTGAGAGCCCAAAATTCAGCCCCTTACCTAGGTGTCCCTGAGCTGTTTTGAAAACTTGGCCTTGATCCCAGCGTGTTGAACAGTATTCTGATTCTCAGAGAAACTATACCACGAACAGGCATTTCTGTGCCCAAAGCCTGCTTGATGCTTGCACAACCACTGCCTCCTGCGCTTGTCTCAACGGCAGCCATTAGCTGTTCCTTTTGCAAATTTGCACCTCATTTAAGGCTGACCTAGAACTACGAAAAATTGAACACAGATTGAGAACAAAATTTTATCTGAAAAAGTAGAGGGGGAAAAGAGTTTTTTCAGCCATTTGTTTTCAACCACCTATTTTTTCATTCAACTGCAATTCTAGCACTTCAGTGCTAGTTATATGATGTTCCTGCAAGAAAGGCAAGGGAATGCTCCAGCTGCCTCCATGTTTGATTTCCCAGGAAATACTGCATTCCACTTACAGTTTGTCAATCCCTGTTCCTGAGGTGCAACGATGTAGCACATCCACTTGGATGGCAGATACATGTCCCTGTTCCCTAGACCAGTGTCAGAGGGGTTCATACTTAATGTGTGCATTCTTGTGCATGTGTGGTAAGGGGCCAGTACCATTCCCCACTGCATCTCCAAAAATTAACTACGGCCATTACCTGGCAAAATGTCACATAATTTCCAAACCAATGCTCTTAAGCCCCACATCACACTGAAGATTACTTCAGTAAAGCACTTATCATTATGTGAGCTTGAAAGTTAGGTCTCCCAGGAGGGAACATTCCTTGATATTAGCCAAACCATCAGACTAAGAAACACTTCCTATAGTTTTAACATATGGATTACATTTGAACTGACAGTGAATTTTCTTCTGGACTGATACCCTGCCGCCTCCATACATGGTTATACTTATTGCTTATGGGGTCTTTTAAGCACTGGTGCCCTGAAATAAACTCCTACTATTCCTACAGGACTTCACGCCAGCCAATTTAAATATTTTAGTAATGAGTAAAAAGTTTCAAATGAAGATAAAATATTGTGTCAAGCCACAGACAGTGCTGACAGTTCAAAAAGAAAATGCTTCCTTTGCAGCACCCATGAGCACATCTGTGACCATACTACACCTCCGGATTGTTCAGAATTCCCAGTCTTCTCCTGCTTTTCCAAATCAAACTGCTCAGCAGATGGACAGACCAATGAGACAGGCCAATGGTAACATCTGCCACTGAAGGTCCTGCTGGACCTGGAAGCACAGTGGCCTTGCCTAGAGAGGTGATGTGCTGGCAGGGGCCATTGCAGTCGCCACTAGCGGCTTTCTGGAGAGATCTGGCAAGAGCTGGAGCTCAATGCCCCAGGCTGGGCCAGCAGCAAAAGCAACTCTGTAGTTACTCCAAAGATGGGGTCCTCCTCGGAGTGCCACCTCCCAAGGGAACGAGAGACACTTTGGCACTGGTCTACCCATGACAGCGTAAGAACATCGGTACCACAAAGCCTGTGGCTCCATCCCAGCAAGGAGTGCGTGATTCCCATTCTGTTTGTGAGCTGTAATCAGGACAGATGCAAGGCAGCTGAAGAAATTTACTCCTGCTTTCAGAATTGTCCACAACTGGTTAAGGTTTCCCTCAGCCTTTGAGACACAACGCTGGACACCCCTGAAGGTACCTACAATCTTCATGGGTGACTGGTGCTCACCCATAAGGACACTTCTGAGAGCCCTGGCACGGCTCCCTCGCTTATGTAAAAAACATGTGGTACCATGGGATGATGTTACATCTCCAAATTTTCTTCTAGCTCTTTATATTTTTCTTTCAGTAAAGATAAAAAGCAGCTAACAGAGTTCCCTGACATCCACCACATCCTGGCAGAAGGAAATGCTTCAGATTTCATGGTGATTTGGGTTTCTTGGTGCCAGTCACTGTTTCTGTTTTTATATATTTAATAGCTATCTGAAAGCTAGAAACTTAGCAACATATTTTGTAGCTGATTTGGCTGATAATGCCTTTTTTAAAGCTCATTTCCTGCTTTAGGATAGCATGGTAACAAAACGAGCTGGGTTTACTCCATTAAGAGAAGACAGTGCATTAAGCCAAACAAGAAAAAACAAATGCTGAAAGGGAAAAAAAAAAAGAAACTAACAGCAAGCTGATGAACAGATTAGTTCTATTTATTTTAATTTTCCTGTGCCCCTTTTTTGGATAGTTTATTATTAACTAAAGTAAATTCAGCTGTTCACAGAAATCAGAAAAATTATATGAAAAAGCAACTTAACTAAAATGAGCTGATACAAGTTTTTAATTTTTCTTTTTTTTTGTTGGATTCAATTGAGGGACTTTAGCCAAGGAGAACAAGAACAAAATACAGAATTGTATCTAATGAGAAATCTAACTAACAAAAATACTTTTAATGCAAAAGACAAATTAAAAAGCCAAAAAAAGACATTATTCCCTCTCTGTATACTGATGTAGCCTGTTTTAGTGAATACTGCCATGTCTTACAGCTCAAGTCTAAACATTCAGTGCTGATAGAGAAGGGTGCACTTTGCATTCCTTTCTCAATATGGTAAAGCTGTAACTTATACCTCTGACTTATCACAGCATTGGGAAACACATGTTTTCCCCTTATTTGGTAGCACAGAACATCTGGAAAGGAAAGGGACATACTTCCCAATACCAACTGTGAGCAACCATCAGAACAGAACCTTCCTACAAAAACTGACACTCCACCTCATTTGAGCAGGATAGAAAACAAAACTCAGATGTACGTACGGCTGCAGAACATCTGAAACTCTACAAGTACAGAGAGAATGGTGCAAGAAAAGATGGAGGGACTTGCACACAGCATTCAGAAGAGCTCAGGATTCAGCTGCCCACTTTGCTACTGACTGCCCTGTAAGTCAGCACCCACTTTTTTGCAGTTTTCTAAGCAGCTCATAACACATCAACATAAACAGTCAATGCTGGTAGCTATTTTACTATAGTGGAAGGCAGGAGGAGAAACGTTGCCTTCACTGTAACACTGAAGGTCACAAAGTTGCAATTGCCCTCTTACCCACAGCGCTTCCCAGGGGCTGCAGAGGCAGATGCAGAGAAGAAGGGAAGGGCCGTGCTATCTTTTCCAGTATACAGGATAGAGTTGTAGGGCAGCTCTATAGCTGCATTGAGAAATGGGCTTCACTGCTAAAAATAAGGAGAATAAGACAGATCTTAGCTATTTCGGTACCAAACTGTCCTCCTAAAAGCTGCCGAGAGGCAACTAAACACCATGGTTGACAGGACTGGTGAAATTAAAGCTCAGAAATTGTATCAGAAATATTTAGCTCTGAAAAAGAGCAGAAAACTGAGGTTTGGCCTGTCTGAGCAGCTCCATACCAATCTTCTCGTCTGGAAGCAAAAGAGCTGCCTGCCCTGCTCAGGTGCTGCAGCAGCATCAGCTTCCCTCCAGAACACTGCAACAGCTCTTGCTCTTCTCAAATTGGACTGCAACTTCTAAGGTAACAGCATAAAAAGAAATCATTTCATGGGAAGAGCAAATATTTAGTGGGAAAAACTCAACACAAAAAGTAAAAGGACAAAGCGTTTTCCTTCCCCCAAAATATTTTCAGCCACATCTCCTAAGGAGATCCCTAGTTGCTGCACCAGAACCCCAAGGCAGTTCCACATAGGACATGCAAACCATGGGGAGACTGGTAAAGGAGTATGTCTGAGCTGCTGAGTGCTTCCTCCTGCACATGCCAGCAGCTGGGAGCTGGTGCTGCCGCGGCAGCTGACGATGACTTGAACATCAGCTCATTTGGAAACTCCTGGTGAGAGTGGTGCCAGGAAGGAAACATCTCTCAGGGTCCAGCCCACACCCTAGCAGGGAGATGATCCTCCCTTCTGACTGCTGCCATTGGCATCTGATCTCTGTACTGTGGGGCATTTTTTAAAACCTCCTTGGAATCCTAAGATTTACGTGTTTCCATTAGCAACACTAGTCACACATATGGTGGGGGGGAGGGAAGTAAGGCTTATCTGAGCTATAAAGACGAGACAATACCTGGTAGAAGGCTGCTACCAGAGCTGGCCTGGCCATTCTCCGTGGATAACCTTCAGATGGACACAAGCTCCCTGCCCAGCAGTCAGTGTGGCGCTGTTCCTAACACCCACCATCTTGTCAGAAGCAGCTGGCAAAAGCCTTCCTGTCAGGATTTGTTTTGGAGCTGAAGAGCTCCAACACACACCCTCACAGCAGTAACATTTGCAAAAGAGGCATTAAAATGTTGTTACAAAAATTGATCACAAAGTGAAGTTAACATCTTGGTTCATTCCTGTTCCCTTTAACAGCAACTTTGCAGACACCAGTTTCTCCATGAAGCTGAAGAAGGAGGTATTTTTAATACCATTTTTTGAATGGAAAATTAAAATAGAGCGCTAAGTGAATTTTCCGAGGACATGGGTCCAAGCAATGTCAGGCCCCAGAAGGGAAATTCCTTATAAAGTTATTTCCAGAAAGTCACTGCTGCCCCTTCTTCCCCACACCCTGCAAATTTTGAATAAATTGAGAAACACAACTGCTGAGTTTTGGTTTTTCCTGTTTTCTGTTTCTAGATACATATATATATGCAGCATTTCCCATCATGTATTAATTAAGCCAATCTCTTCCCTTCAGATCCTTACTTGCTGAAAGATTGTTTTACAGAATGAAAAGCAAAGCCAAACAAAAATTTCTTTATGGGTGCTTTTGAAGAAAACAGCTACAGAAATGTCTATCTGGCACAGGAAAGACAGAAAACAACCAAGGGAAAGCATTCAAGAATCTCTGAGGATGAAGCAATTCCTACTGTTTTGAACTGCACACACGAACCCAGAGTTGGGCAACAAACACTCCCTAGGAGGAGCTGCAGTGGGACATGCTGCACAGCAATACCGCTGGTGATGGTATCGCTGTCTTACTGTTTCTGGTGAACTTTATTGCAGGAAGCAGCTATAAAGAGTTTACAATGTCATAGCAGCCATGATCTTGGAGAACCCCTGGGGAATTCTATGGAAACAAATACGTCCCCTTGCCACAGAGAAGCATCACTGTAGTGTTAATGGCTCTGATGGTGCAACTGAGCTCACTTAAACTCCCCTGTAACCAAATCCAGGTTTACATCTATACACCTAAACCATTGGGAATTCATATAATCTCCTGTCTTTGGTATCTGAACCTGTTATCATTAAAAAGATATGTTCCAGTACAATCAGACTGTTAGTTCACGGTTTTCTATATGGAAAACCTGTAGTCATCAAACTGGCCTAAGTGATCACAGCAGTATCTTTGGACAAAGATTTATCCTGGATAAATCCAGGAACTGATTTTCCTCTCCTTAAGATGTTAAAGTAACAATGATAAAAAAAACTTCTAAATGTTCTAAAATTGGATACCTCTTTTAATCCTTGTTAGCATTGTTTTTTTTTTTAATCTCATTTATATATAGCCGTTTGCCAGCATTACTGAGGTGTTCTTTAAATTAAAAAAGAAACAAAGGCAAGAAAATCCCACATGAAAAGACATTTTCATTATGAAAAACAAGCCAAGGAAAATATCAATCACAGTAAGGCATGTCCATAGTTTGAAACGCACCCCTTCAAAGAAACAAACTGCTGATTACAAAAAACACTTTAGCAACACAAACATTACAAAGAATGAAGCCTTTTATTCTTTGTCACAAAGCATAATGAACTGAACACTGAGATGACACAGGAAAAGAGGGGTTAGTGATTCACTGTAAAACACCATCATAGCACAGAAAGCCTGCTTCTTATATTACCTCAAGGTAACCAATTTTTAAGGGTTGATTTTATTCTTCCAATATATGGATAGTACTATATGGTGCCTTGATTTGTCCTTTTCTGGGCAGGTTGATGCTAATCACATAGCACAGGCATTGATGGAAATGTTGTACTCCCCCACTGTCTGAAATATATGCCACTTGGATGTCATTAATAATACTCTCAAACCAGATAACATTAGTTGAAGGGAAAATGGCAGATATAAGCAGGATTTCTTGAATTTCCTGAATTTCTCCAAAAGGACCATAAGTGCCATGGTTTAACACCTAGAGCTTAATTTAGACAGCATATAAAACATTTTCAGGCAGATACACGTCTTCATGAACATACAGAAGACATTTATTTTGGGAAAAGCACCATAGGAGTGCAGTAAGTGTATTTGACACAACTTCCTTTTCAGTTATGAAAAGCTTTGCATTCAAAGATCCCTGATAATGTTGTGATAATTTTTCCCAGAACAGATGAATCATAGATGCTAGAGATTAGCAAGGCAAGTCAAATCACCAACACCTACCACCCTTCTCCATACCAAACAATTCTTCCTACAGCACAGGACTGTGAACCACGTGAATCACAAGCAATGCCCATTCACAAAAGCAAAACAAACATTCCTGTCACTCTGTGCCACCCTGTTTGATCTCACTGGAACATAAAAGCAAGGCAAGGTCAGGCAGGGGCAAGAGTTGGAGAGAAAGATTGCTGTGCAATGCTGGGACACCCAGCAGGATACGGCATTAGAGGTACACTACGTTTCTCTGCCAGTTTTCTGATCTCACACAACCAAAACCACAGACAATTCAACAGAAATGGATGATATCCCAGGTCAGCACTAAACCAGTGCCTCAGCATGGTATCAGGGGTCGCTCGTCTGCTGGACGTCTCGTTCCTGGTTAAAGTCAGGAGAATTTTCCACCACCTGTGATCATTAAAGATTCCTTCATGCTTCTGTCAGGGGAGGGTTAACTCTCCTGACCTGGCCAGGTAATTACTTTTTACCTATTTAATTTCCACCTGGAGTTTCAGTTTCCTTATTTTCTAGCACAAATTACTTTGTGTTCCTAAAGGGCGCTATTAAGTCACATTTTTGGAAGTGATCCCTGAAGAAAGCGATAGACTCTTTGGGAGTGGAATGTACAGAATTACTGAACAATTAAAAGCGACTCATATAAGAATATAAAAATCCATCTTCGGAGTGCATGTTGTAAAACCCTGATTATTCCCAGCGTCCATAAAGCCAATTCTGAATCTATAATGGATAAAGGAAGCACCATGCAATATGCCAGATAGATCAACAGCAAAGGAATGCCAAACTCTCCTCTCCAACTCAACAATTCAGCATCACTGCAGTTTCACTGGCTTCAGTTGCTTTACACTCATTTCATGCAGGGCAAACCAGAAACTTTCAGGTCTCACCAACCTGACTGTCTCCCTGTTCTTAAGCCAAAGAACAAAGAAAACACTTCCTAGAAAAATTACAGTTACAGTCCCCTTGCAACTGTGTGAAAGTAAATGCTGTAGTACTTTGTGCAAATATCTGCCTGAGGTTTGATCCAACGCCTTTTTTTACCATGAAACTGGAATTCACAGAAACACAAGATGAAATTTATTTCATTTGAATGCAATGTCTTTTTTTTTTTTCCCTTCCTTTTTCGTCTGAAGTGATTTGAAAGTGAGGGCAGCTTTGGTCAAAAGACTGGTGAGACAGCAAGCCCTGCCTGAACTGCAAATCTAGTCCGGATCCTAAGGTTGTGTTTGTTCCAGCTCTCATCCAGACGTGTAACACACTGCTTAAAAAAACCTCTACAGCATCTGGGTGATTTCAACTATGTTTGTGCTCCTCTTCAATAAACAAGAAACAGTGCAGATACCTATTAATTGTTTTGTGATACGAATCCTACAGGAAGGGAGAAACTCAAGCCACAAAATCAAAGAAGCTGAACTCATTTCCATTTGTAAAGAGCTGCTTTACTGTCTGTCTGCAAATAAATCTCCTCAGTAAATAGCTCCAAGGTTGAACTAGAGAATATTGTATGGATCAAAGAATTCATGTCTTCCTGTGTAAAGTGAACAGGCCGCAAGCTCACTTGTTTGTCTAAAACAATTAGGGTTGGTATGAAAAGGAGGGGGCAGGGACCAATAAACCACAGCTGATTTTACTTTGCAAAATATTTTGAGAGGGGGGGGTTCAAATTAATAACTGTTCAGGCCCCAAAAAAGCCTAATCTTTGTCAATTGGTGCCAAATTATGCAAGGTGCTGCCAATTCTGGTTGTCTAACAAATCACTACCAGTGTACATCTAGGCTGAAGCCTGATTGATTCTGGTCATTATTTGGGCTGATCTCATTTGCACACATGGAACCAATACGCAGTCCAGATGTTCATTTGCAGTGAACCACTGAGTGAAACTACTCATCTACACGCAATTTTAATCCTGTAGCACAGCACCACAGCCCCACTGCTTCTCCTCACCAATGCAAGGATTCATCCAGAACAAAAATCTATAAAACATTCTGCTAATATTTCTGTCAGCTGAATGACTTTTATAGTACTATAGAAAGCTGACAGATAATGCATGCCAGTCCTAATTTGAGATAAACCTTTCTTTTGGGACTTTAACCATTGAACAAGCAAACAGATTGAGCAGTAACATTTACTACAATGCATAAATCACTTCCCTGCAACTACTACGGGTCTTGCCTGAGGGCAAAACTTCCGAGTAGCCCATGAATCCTAATATACTGGATAAACTGCTAAATTGTATTGCCACTCTGCCATTTCCTTATCAAAAGAAAATTCATAAACCTTTTCAAAAGTAATTTGACAACTTTTTCCCATGTGCAGCCTTTATAAATACGTAATAGCAACACTTTTACAGGGCTTATAATAATAATTTTATAGTGTTTTCTCTGGTGTTAAGTGAAAACCTATTAATTAATATTAGGTTAACTGTATTTCATTGCATCAGTATTTACTAAAGTCCACTGTACTAATCTACACAACTGTTCTTGTTTCTAACCTAAACTTATGTAGAAGGGCTTAGGAATCCACATGTCACAGCAATATAAGGGAGGTGAACTTAGAGGGAACCCTCTGAATCTGATTTTTAGACAGACGAGGGCCCTGTTATATTATGAGATCCATTGAAAAAGATCCTTCAAGTGTCTAAATGAAATTGGTAAAGGAGAATCTGATGCTTTATTTTTACAATGATTATGGGATTAACGAACAAAGAAGTAACGTTTAAGTTACAATCTAAGGTGGGGTAGTTTAAAATTCTCACCTTACAAGTGAACTGTAGATGAAACGTCAACTGTAAATAGTGAATCATTCTTTAAAATTGCTCAACCACTCTAACCTAAAACCCAAATTCTATATTGGAAAGTAACACCAATTCCTTCTTTACAAGTAATCAATAAAGTGATTGTCACTGTCTCTTCTTTATAGTTGTTTATGCTTTCTAGGGAAATACGTTTATGTTTAAACTACTAAACTTAGATTTTTATTTCTTTTTTTTTAATTAAAAAAAAAGGTCTTTCCTCACAATGATGATTCCATACTTTAAAATCCATCTGTTTCCTCTGGCTTCTCTGCCATTTTGGCCTCAGTGGAGTCCTTTTAATTGCATTTAGCCTTATCCTGGATTGTACAAGCCCATTCCCAAGGATGTCTGGTTTTCATCAGGTAATGACCATTAATTCTGGCTGCATTTCCTTCTAAATCTTGTTGAATGGCATAAGAAACAGCAGCCCTATGTCCTTTCTTGTATATCCTATTGTTTTGGAAATCACAATTTTCTCTGAGCTTGGGCTGAGGTGTGAGCTGTGCTGTTTTACCTAAAGGCACAGAGATGGCCTTCACACCAGAGAACCCTGCTTCTCACTCCTGACAGTTTGTTGTCTGTAACTATTGATCTCACCTCTGCTGTTGTCATACACACTTCATTCAAAGCTCCAGATCATTTCCCAGTATTTCCGTCTGTTGCTGCTCCCTGCATCACTTACAGAAATGTAGGAGAGCACAGCTTATGGTACCACACAGGTCCTCCTTTGGGTCTTACAAACCTAACCTCAAAAGACTCTGTAACTGAACTAACATTTATAGGCTTTCAGTTCTAGGATAAAGTCTTGCTATGGTGAGTTTATGTGATCCAGTAACAGTTAATAAAGGAAATGTAACAGCAGAACACATCTTAGTAAATGCAGTCTTGCTGTCTGCAATTTACCTCTGTGGATGTATATGTATATGTTGGAAGACCAACTTTATCTTCCAATATAGCCAAAAGTGATTTTAATGTCTTAAATGACGTATTTGCTTCTGTTAAATAATGCTATAACGATATAGAGAAATAACCCCTGAAGATCTAGGGGTTTGGGGTTTTTTTAAGTTAATATTGTAACATTACTCGGTGCTTGATTTGCAGCTAATTTGCAGAAGAACAAAACATAAACCCCAACTTTTACCACAAAGGATGACAATAATTTATTTTCTGTTATAGCTGGACAATAAACTAAAGTCCCTGGGAAGTACAGGTCATAATAATGGATTTGGTCCACATAAAAAATTCAGGAACATGAATTCTGTTAATTTGACACAATTTTCCATTATTACTGCAGATACATTACTTTACCATGCCTACCAATTAAGTTTAAATCCCCTAAGCAATATTTTACTTGAGCTGCACTCTTCAAATCCTCCCATAGGGCTACACAGCTTCCTCAGGGCACGAGCAGGTTTGAGCTGCCAGTGGGAGAATGGCACTGATACTGCCAGGGCAGAGGCTTTTTTCCCTTCCAACCTCCACTCTCCCACCATTTTTTTCCTAAAAGAAGAAAAAATCCCAAAATTTCTGTCTGTCCCTAGCTGTTGCTGTACTTCAGAAATCTTTGTTTACATCCTATCATGGAGATATCCCCTCTTCACATGCTCCTGATATTGATAGGCACTCAGTATCTCAAAATTACACAAAAGTGTTACTAATTCAAGTTCACTTGGTTACCTTTGACTTGGTCATGAATGATCTGTACATGCCAACAACCTGACACCACTTCTTAACTTCCAGTTTGAAAACACTTTCCCCTACAATCTGCAAAGTTCCTGCTACTGAAAAGCAGGAGTTGAGTAGCTCTGAAATCTAAGTTCTTGCATCAGCAAGTGTGTGTTAGACTGAACTACTGTATTACTAAACACATAAGCTTCCATTATTTTTATTATTCTGAGGCAGAAAAAAACATCTGCATCTATTTATAAGGAAGTAAAACATATGCAAAAACACATATTCTCAAAAAAATTGTTTAAGAAATGAAGATTTATCTGTGCATGTAGATAAACCCTCCTCCCTTTTTTCCCTTCTATGTTTTAATGTCCTTCTGCATATCTTGACATGCAAGACTAAAGAGTTAATCAAATACAACCTCGAAGGTCTCTACTTGCACTGACAATCCATGGGTGGATTACAAGCAAAGCTTGAACCAGGGCCCACCTGTTACAGGAAGAGAAAGTACTTTGCTTCAAGAAAGATGGAAACAATCTTCGTAATGAGGTGCCCAGGACACTGTACCAACAAGCCCACTGAAAAAATCCTTTTTTGAGTTTTAGGTTGCTTTTGCGTCCATGACTTCCAGTAAAAGAGACTGAAGCTGGTGGGTGAAGCTGATTTAACTAAAAGAATAGTCAAATATTTGATATGAATTCTATCACATTTTCCTTCCACCTCTGCTGGAGTTTGTACTACATGAAGATGGAACTTGGTCATCTTAGCTGAAGTTTAAAACTGCATTTGCCAAGCAGCAAATGTTCAGGATCTCAAAGTGTGAGCATTAGGTTTATAATAAGCAAATCTTCTAAGAAAACATCAACCTATAAAAAAGAAATAAATAACAGATGACAGGGGATTCTTTCCACCTTGGCTTTTTTATCTGGTCACTACATGAAGGGATCTTGTCCTCTTCTAAATGGAGAGAAAGAGCAGTACCAGAATGCTCAGTCACTTTCCTCAGTCATTTGGTAGCTCAGGCTTTTCTCCAGCACTGACTAATCTGCTGCTTCTAACCCTTAAATTGTAAAGAAACAGTTTCCTGGGAGTTAGTCTCCTGGGTTCAACAAAGTACTTCCAATTTCTTCAGATGACAGCATCCCCAGCTGTCAACTTCTTCCTGTGAAGAAGGGCTTTTATTAGGCTTGAAATTCCCTTCCATTAAGTCATACACTAAAGTCTGACCTTGGCTGTACTTGGTTAATTCCACATCCACTTCTTTGGGCTTCCTCTGCCACTCATTCACTTAACTGGACTTGCTCTACTGCCAATTATTTGTTCAACTTCTAAGTCTTAGATATTCTTTTTCCTCCTGAGCCAAAGATTTTTCATGAATCGTTCTATCCTCTCTCTTTTCTTGAACATCAGTTAATGCAGTTTCAGACCTTGAGGTTATGATGCTTTGTTATACAGCAGAGTTAAACTCTTGGCTTCTGATTCTGCAACTACACAACATCCAAGCGGAAGCAAACCTGTCTTGAGGTCTAAACTGGCTTTCCCTGGATTAAATGCAGAGCCACACTTCTCTGGATTAGCTGCCCTCTTTGCTGAGTTTTTCTCCCTCTCTGTGGTAAATTAAGTGTAATATTAATACATATCTTAATTAATATGACATTCTTAGCTTTGACAACTAACTAATTTTAAATTAGATAGTTATGTAGAAGCACTCAATGTATTTCTGTAAGCGACACCTACGCTGGCAGATTTAAAAAGTGTCTGTTACAATGTCAAAGTTTAATTAGCTTTCACTGCAAATAAAAGACATATTAACTTACAGTTTGCTTAGAAAGCCATATAATGCATGATCATTATTTTTCCAAAGGTGAAGCCACTAATTTTTAATATGGGATTTTTTCCTCATTTACTTCATATAAAAGTCCCTTAACTCTTTATGCATACTGTAAATCACTTCTCATGCCTTTGACCTCATTACAAATCAAAGTCCTATATGCAATGTTAATGAAAAGAAAATTTATATATAATTTCTAAAGCAAATCTCTTGTGTGAGAGCCAACATTCATTGGAATTCACTTGCCATCAGTTTATGGCTTCTTGCACATAGGAGATGATAGGCTATCTCTGAAGGAATCGTTATAGCAATAACAGAAGGCTTTAAATGTGCTTTTCTCAGACAACATTATTTAATATTTTTCTATTTTAAGAAATAATTATTTAATTCATGTAATTGCCATAGGTAGCCAATAGGAAACACGTGGAGTAGGGTGTATTAATCCAAAAAAGGTTGTTTTTCGTATGCAAAATGACACTGACAAAATGGAAATGGGATATAATTAATTCTCTGGGAATAGAAAGTTGGATGACTTTATAATACGTGTGATCCCTTAAACCTACATTTATGATAGCACATATAACTGGTTTCTTTTGGAAAAGTACATATCAAACACAAAAGCCATATTGCAGTTTCAACCGTGTAAGTACAATTTTGCATGAACTGAACTGCTCTGGATGAACCCAGCTAGTTTATGAACTAAGATTAAAATCTAGCCTGTAGACATTTTAATTTCATTGCATCTTTTGTAAAACATAGATTGACACAGAAACACAACTGCTCTCATGTATATAAACTTCACACACACTATCTTGATAATCCATTATTCTAAGTTTGCTCATTCTCTTAGATGTAAATTCTGTATTTTCCACAACAGAAATATTCAGAATGAATTCTATTTCCTCTAGACATCTCTACAGAGGGCAAAAGAAAGATACAATTGGATTTCTACACTTATTTTAATAACAGACATATTATTTCGTAGTTTAAAATCAAATTGAATGCTCTTACTAAGCCTGTTTCTTTTTTTTTGTAATAACTGAAGTACCGTCTTTCCCCCTGCACTGATATATTGAATTCAGTGCTCTTCAAAGCAGAAGAATCATGCAACAGAAAAAACAAAGCACAAACAAATTGAAAAAATACAATAACAGCTCTCCTGCAGTAAATCAGGACACCTTTTTCTAGATGCAAATACACTAGTGGGACAATTGTTCTGACAGCAAACTTTCCCTGTCAATGTCGTCATCCACTTTTAAACTTACAGGTACCTTAAAAACTAACATTGATAAGGTAAATACAATTTGCATAGGCCCAAAAATATTACGAGAAAAAGAAACATAGTTTGAAAATCTGCACTTTCTAAGCTTTCATATTATATGAATGACATTTTAATGACTACAGACTAATGTCCCACTGAACATGTGTATTCATACTCACCTTTTTGCAGCGTTCCGCCATATACCTATGAGGTCAAACTTTACATGAAAGGCACATTAACTGTGATTAACAGATGATAGGATAAATGACCAAGGGAGTGTTACCGAATCTACTAAGTCAAGCAGGTGCTTACTATCACAAAAAACCCATTCTGCTACAGTGCCTGTGACAGTGACACTGCTCACATCTTGAGTTACACTGTACCAGCCCTTTCTAACTACTGGTGATCTCTTAATAGAGCATGAGACCATATAAGGGTCCCGTAACAGCACTGTCAGAACCACAGAAACCATCTAATGCCAAAAAAATTTATAATTGAACCATCCAATGTTCTTGAAGCGTTCTTTTCAAAGTATTTTAAAATCTGTCAATAATGGAAGTATCCATTTTACAAGACCAGTTACCTGACCACAGAACACTCTCTGACAGGAGAACTAAATGGCATTATTTTTAAAAATAGAGGCTGATTTGCATATATCATGCAAAACAAAGCAGTCAGGTCTTTAAGTTGGGTCAAAGCTTCAGATCCTATTATAACAGCCTGTCCCAATAATGGAGGGAAACATGGATCAAGTGATGTAATTTTAGTGAAGAAAGTATTCAAAATCCATAGATCTTGGAGGTTTTTCAAACTGAGTCTGCAGCAAGCAATACGATAACAAGAAGTATTTTTTCTTCAGCTCTTGATATCATTTTAACTATAGAAATTGGCAATTTTAATACCTTCCAACTGCACTGAAACTAGCACTCCACGTTTTATACTAATACAGTAGCACTGCATTTCCCATTTTTGATTCAAGAATACAGGGTAAGAATAATTTGCCCTGTTTAAGCTCAATTAACATTTTACACAAGCCAGTAGCAGGGATGAATTAACTCCATAAATTAGCAGCCTCAATACTTTGATACTTTTATAATTTAGTTTCCTGATAATCTTTTTTAAAGTTTCAGAAAACTATTTCAGAATCAAATCAGAAAAAAAAATATTTTCTCTTTTAGCTTCTTTACCAGAAACTTTTTTCTAAAAGCTCTAGTACTGTCTCCAGGTAAAATTTTCTCACTTCCATTACAATAAGGGCCATAAAACAGGCCCCCCCGGCAGAAAGTTCTTATTAACTTTCCAGCCTGAGTCCACATTGTTATCAGGGTTTGATTGTTCAACAGCCCTGGTTAAATATATGTAACTGTCAAACTGACCAGAAATTATGATAATAGTAATGTTGCAAATCTGCCTGGCAGAAACTACTGTCAAAGTCTTTCCTATTTCTCTAGAATAATTCTATTGGAAACTCATGGATTTACTTGGTTTTAATAACCAGAATGAGACAAAATGAAACCACCAAAGATTTTGAGTATTTTGCACACTTACATGGATTACTCTTCAAGGTTCTTATTACCATTTAGATAGATATTCTTAGCTGCTATCTTAGGTCAGCAAGTATTCAAATCACTGGAACAGATTTGCGTTAACACATGCTGTGGGCAGATGCAGCAGAAATGTATGTATTCTCTGAAAAGAAAAACAAACCCAAAAACATTCACTGCACCTTAATGGCATAGGAATGTTCTCTTCTGTGGAAAAGACTGCAAGCTGCTTAAATTTCTCCTCACGTTCAATACTACCTTTCATCATCAAGACATCTAAGGTCCCTTCCAACCTAACCCATTGTATGATTCTATCATTTTAGGATTTCTCTTCAGCTGTCAACTTTTCATTACCATGACATAAATGTAAATAAAAGGGGTGCATTCTAGTTCCATGAGGTTTTTTTACCTCCTTCTGTGGCTGCAATGCAGAAGGAGGGAAGTAGACCATCTGTACACGACAGCTAAATCTTCACATAGTCCAAAAGTTGTTTATTATTGCTATTATTATTAATATATTATTCCTCCTAAATACAACCTCACCTCCATTTGAGAACTGCTAATATTAAATGCCTACAGGCATGAGAATACGCAGTACTTCAAACCAGCAGAAGATCAATGCTTCAGAGGTAGGTGATGTAAATGGATGATGAGAAATAGCAAAATATATTCTGGCACTTGTATGAGTTATCTTATTGCAGGAAAAACTAAACGACCATGCTACTAAATACATAGACTTTTTGAGTCAAGCAGAATGAGAGAGATCAATTACAGAAATAAAATGAAAAACCTTCACAGATAAGTTCATTCCCAACTAATGCCATATTACATATCCTTATTGCAGTATTTAACTCATTGCTGAAGTCACTACCTGATTTCAAAATATTCTGTATTTCTAAAGCATGAATTTTTGGTAGAATCCACCTTCAGTTGCTCATACTGAGCTAAAATACATATCTGAAAAAGTGACAGAGGCTGTGATACCCAGTAATAATACTGTATGCAAGCCAAGGTCAAAGCAATATAGAAAGTTAAATACATCAGCTCCCTGACATAAGCAAACCAAACCTTTGTTGAGCCGGAGTATTTTCCTTGCATGTTTCATGATAAGCCATGGTTTACATAGTCATCTATTATAGTCATACTTATTTCACATTTTTGACATCCTCTAGTCTGGTAGACATGGATATTTAAACCAGGGCAACCTCACCAAATACAGCTGCTCTATCTTCATAACACACTAAAAAGCATATCTGCTTTGTTCCAAAGAATGCCTGTGTAGGCAACTGGGTCAAAAAGCAAACATTGTTTTGCAGCGATTTAGCGGCTATTGTTTCTAGACAGAAGTAAAAAATATCATGCTTGCTTTGACTGACTGTGAATAAGGAAGATGAACACAAAACTTGATGCAACTGCTACAGATGCCAAGGAGAATCTTCTAAGGATTACAGTGAGAGACTGATAAGGCCGTACTGAAGAGTCAAAATCAGGAGTAAATGCAGCTGGGCGAAGGAATGCTTTGATGGAAGGGATGTGCCATAATCCCTCTTTCAAACGCATAATATACCTTTTAGGGCAGCAACCTATTTAGGTGACTTCAGTTGCCAGGCACCTTACGACTTCTTTTGCACAGTACTTTCAGACCAACCGTCGCTGAAGCCTTTTACCCACAGCCACAGGCAATAAAATATAAGAAACTTTATTCTTAAAATGTATTTTTTGTATGAGAAAACTTTTCTCTCAGTACTAAATGTGACAGCAGTGTTGAACAAACAAGCTCTAAAGGTTAGAGAATCACAAGATGTTTAATACAAAGAATACATCCCATTTCAATATGGAAGCTGGAATTAAAATTTTGTTTCAGTCATACTGCTTGCAAAGCAAGAACAGCAATATGCACTTTGCTATTACATCCTTACAAATTATGGTCAAAGTTATTAGTGTTCTCTAATGAACCTCCTCTTGTATTGCTAAAATATACACACGTTTCTCCTTTTATCACATCTACCATGTTGTAGCTGTTAGCACTTTTTAGCCTCCAGAATATCATTTATGCCAACCAACTGTTCTCTGTTACAGTTTTCAGAAAAGAGTGAAAGAGTAAGTTGATCCCACAACTGAAAGACCAGTTTAGGTAGTGTTAGAGATGGAGAGTCAACACAAAAGCCCTGAAACAAGGAGGAAGCACTGGAAGGTTCATGTGCTATTTAATCGGTGATAAAAACCTGGGGGTGTTTCTTGTATCTAAAAATTGGATGGGGAAATACTCCTAAATCACATATAATACATGCAGCAAACACAGAGAAATACTGTGAATTCACTTAACAGCACTAATGTCTTATATACCATTTCTAACCTGTGCAACCTCTGAACTACATGTATTTGCCTTATTTTTTCAGTGAAATTAAGTATGGAAAAAAGTATGAGAAAAGAAAGCAAGAGAGAAAAAGACAGAAAGAATAGAGAAAGAAAGACAAGACATCTGCAAAATAATCAGATAGAAAATACATAAATCCAAATTAATAACCAGGCCAACTTAGGAAGCATCATCTAGCTGATAGAAATAAATAAATGTACCTGGGATGTGAATCAGACTGTGTCATGTAGGCACTTATCCCTTATTATTTGATTTGTAGTAGCAAGTAATGAAGCCAAGCATGGATTTAGACAGTTTGAAGCAGATGGACTCTGGAAAACAAGTTAATGGCAGAGGAAGGTACATCTGCACACCTCAATAGTTAAAATGGCCTCAACAATTAGAGGCAGCCACAGATGCAGCATTTTCATGTTTGGATCCTCTACATGTATATATGCAATAATACTTACAAGGTTCCTATGCATAGGTTTTCTCTGGGAAAAAAGGTTTTTTCCAGGAAGCAGATAATTAAGGTATAAGTGGCATCATTATTAAACAAAAACTGCCTTTTTTTTTCCTTCTATTTTTTTGGAAGCTGTTGAACATCATTATGGCAAATCCTCTTCTTCCTACTGTTGGTGCAAAGGCCATTGTACACAGCAAAGCTAATGCACAAAAGGAGACCCCAGTAACTTTGCCACACAACCCAACCATGCTGCTCCTGAGAACAGCAGATCAGGAAAGAGTAAGAGCTTCGGGAAGGCCAGTTTGTCCACTTTAACATTTCCTACAGAATAAGGTAACATTCTCACACCACAGCTTAGCAAAGCCAGTGTCCAAAATCACACAAAAGCCTCATCGCACTTGAGTCTAGTGGAAAAATCTCAAACACAAGTAAAGAGATTGACCATATCTGCATTTTACTATTCTTTACAGCAGCATTTTTTAATATAAGCACTTGCACAAGCTATTGATACCACCTACAAGGCTTGTACACAAGTCAGCCCTAGTGCCTGAGCACACACCAGGCAAGCTGAAATACAGGAAAACCTATAATCCTTTATTTACTTCATGGTTACAGAGAGGAGTTCATAAACTGTCCTACACACAAGTTTACATTCAAGTGTAAACCACCAAAGTTAAAAAAATTTTAGCTATAGATGAAACAGACAATTTTACACTAGTCAGAACAAAAAATACAAGTAATAAGTAGAAGTTCAAATTCTTGCTGGTATAAAATTAAATAGATCCTAAACACCAGGAAAAAAAAAAACCCAACCCACAAAACATTGAAAAATTCAGTTAAGCAGTACTTTTTAAGATATATTACCATAATCAATCAGTGCAAGCTTAGAAAATCACATACTAATCTCAATGGCTCACAGCTATAATTAACCCTATTAATAAATAATAACAAACAAAATGCCTAAATCTAGATTTTTTTAATTGCTTATAGAAGCCAATAAAGCACACACATTATCACACCAATAACTTCATATTTCCCGAAGCAAATTCACAAAAGATGTTTAATCATCTCTCATAGAGCAAAGTTTGAAAGCAGAAAAAGAAAAGCAACGGTGTTCTGAATATATCTTCTACAAATTTAAGCAAGAAAAAAATTCACAAAAGCATTTATTTCTCTCTGCAATACTAGCCTTCAGGTGGTACATCCATGAGGCTTCCAATTTACCAAAGTCCTTGTTTTCGAGGAGGTCTTTGGGACAGTAGTGTTTTGCTAGCAGTCTCTGCCTGCATTTCAAACAGCATTTACACCCTGTCCGCTGTGGGCCTCATCCCTCCTTTGTGTTTGTGCTCTGCCCTGCCACGCGGCACTGCTTCTGCAGCCGGGCACTATCCGCCACTCATGCATCACACAGGTGACATTTCTTTTGGTTTCAATTCTAAAAAGTGCTTTTCCAGCTCCAGAGTGCATGTAGATCCCAGAAGCTGTGTCCTCTACACCACCTAACCCTGCCAGAAAAGCAGGGCAGAAAAAAACCACGCTCCTTCCCTGTGTAGCTTCCACTGTATCTGATACTGAAACTATGACCGTATTCAAATTCCAATTCCTCATAACCAAGTTTCAGATGCACATGCCTTGATATCTCTCATACTTCTAAGACTGTATTATCATAGAAGGTGCCAGGTGCCAAGTGAATGCCCTGCCTTTTTACCCAAGGAATGTCTCTTGTTTCTATTAATAATATATTAGATGAGGTAGCACTGAAAATTTTTGAAAAGACAAGAGCTCTATTTGTTTGTGTCATTTTATTATTTCAGAAACAGGAGCTATTACACAGATAAACAATTTCATGTGCATCAAAGGAAAGACAATAAGGTGCACAAGCTAGAAAAAAAGAGGGGTAAAAATCATAGAATCAGAGAAATGTTTAGGTTGGAAAACACCTCTAGGATCATAAAGTCCAATCACTAGTCCAGAACTGCCTGGTCCACCACTAAACCATAAAATTGGGAATGGTTTGGGTTGGATGGGGCCTTAAAGACCACCCAGTTCCAACCCCCACTGCCATGGGCAGGGACACCTTTCACCAGACCAGGTTGCTCAGAGCCCCATCCAACCTGGCCTTGAACACCTCCAGGGATGGGGCATCCACAACTTCCCTGGGCAACCTGTGCCAGTGCCTTGACATTCTTATAGTATAAAATTTTTTTGTCATATCTGATCTTAACCTAACCTCCTTCAGCTTAAGACCATTTCTCCTTGTCCGATCACTACATGCCCGCATGAAAAGTCCCTTCCTACCTTTCTTTCTTTTAGGCCCTCTTAAAGCACTGCAAAGCTGCTCTAAGGTCTCCCTTGAAGCCGTCTCTTCTCCAGGCTGAACAGCCCCAATTCTGCCAGCCTGTCTACACAGGACAGGTGCTCCAACCCTCTGATCAACTTTGTGGCCTCCTTTGGACTCACTCCAAAAGGTAAGTATCTTTCAGCAGGTCAACCATGTCTCAAAGTACCACATCTACACATTTTCTGAACAATTCCAGGGGACAGTGATTCCACCACTTCCCTGGGCAGTCTGTTCTAATGCTTAACTACCCTTTCAGTGAAGAAATTTCTCCCTAAAATCCAATCTAAACCTCCTTTAATAAGTTCTTTTAGTTGCTAGTCTTGTGCATGGGCTTGCTATTTGCCTATATACAGACAACCATGTTTTAAAAACTGGGCTTGCTTTTGGATTCTTCCATTTGGTCACAACATTTACAGCTTTATGGCCTCTTCATCAAGAAGGATGAACATCGTCAACTTCACATGAAGCTACTAGAAGATCTAAATCCTTGTCTTTCCAGAATGATCAAACTGAAGCAAAAGCAAGAGAAGAGTGCTGCCAAAAGCAGAAGCCACAGGTTAGGAAAAAACCCTCAGCCCCAGGTTATGCCTTTATTCTGAAATGGAGACACACATCTGCCTAGTTTTTCTAGGTTACTGAGACTCCTAAATGAAATATTCCCTACCAAGATACAATATAAACACGGACCTTCAAAATGGGCTGTGCTCTGTTTACTTCTTCTCCCATTAGTCAGTGCTAGAGATGATGCAGGGAAGCATTCAGCTCCCAGCACCATGTGAGCAGCAGCTGGGAAACAGCAAAGGAACTCTGTATTCGTCATCTTAATGTGATTATATCAAATCGTGGTGAGTGATTTCTTCCACCCCTATCCCCAGCGTCATTTCTCAGTGTCCCAAGGAATCACAGATGGCAGACCAAAACGTGCAGTCTGGTCATGGAGCCCATCCTACTGCAGCAGTGCAGCATTTTCCTTTACAGTAATCTCTTAATGGTATTTGCAGCCAAGTCCACTTTTAAATACCCCCACTTATTCCTCTGTGAAAGTGAAAACTAAAATCAGTTCTGTTACTTACATGTAGAAATATTCCTGCTATATTTATTTATGACATGCTCTTGTAGCAGATATCAGAAAAAATAAAGAGGAGGAAATGGGTTTTGAAAACATTTGGGACAGTTGTATATAGTATTATTACAATCAATTCTCATAAAATCCATCTGCCACACCAAGGGTTTGTGTTACCAGGAAACCATTTAAAAAGGGTTCTGAGGGAGAAAGAAATTGTAATATCCCTTTCCTCTGTTTCTCACACTTCTCAACCTGCCTTTCAAAAAAAATAGTTATATGAGCTTTTCCACGCAGACGACTTACCCTGGGTTTTATAAGAAGTACTCTGCAGATTAGAGGAAATGCTAGATGCTTCTAACCCAAAATGAGGTTTTTCCATCTGAATGATGCAATAGTCAGTTCTATGCATCCTATGGCTTGCCATACCAGACAAAAACATTTGTACCATCCTACAAACCCAAAAGATGGAAATGAAAAGCCATGATTTCTCTGTTCCTCAGTCTTGTAATTTGGAGGCAGAACAGACTGAAAAGAGACCCTTCTTCTTAAGCCCTAGAAAACGGTTGAGGGGCAAGTAGGTTCACATAGGCCTCATGGAAATGGATGAGTAGAAAGAGAATGTACAAAAACAGGATAAATCACAAATATCTATGACAAATATCTATGATTGCACACTTCTGCTTTTTCTCTTGCATGTATTGCTTCCTTTTACATCTCCACCTATTGTAGACTGTAGGTGTCTGACATGTGCTGCGAGCATAATGCTGTCCTCCATAGTGAGTGGAGAGAATAAGACACATCACCTGGTCCAGAGTGGGACCTTCTTCTACAGATGCCTACCTTCACCTATTTATCAGCAAGTAGACCCATTTAACTCACTGAAATTAGACTTCTCCCATTAAAAACAGAACATTATTATCGGGCGAGAGAAATTTCACCCTGAAGTGTTCCGCAAGTCTCACAAAAAATTTAACTGCAATTGTTTCTACCAAACTCAAAGGTCCTCTTTAAATACTTGTCAAGGACAAACACCATGCAAGGCAGCTCCTCACTGCACCTAGCTGCAGTCTTTTCCGTAAGCACTGTTGATTTGGAGGGGAGAAAAGCAGGACTCATATGCATCTATTCTTGTAATGAAGAAGATGGGTTAGGAAAAGGAATAGTATGTTGTAAGAAGTAATAGATACCACACCTGAAATGTGCTGAAGTGTTAGAAATAAACAGGAATGAAGTGTCTCATATTTCTTGAGAGTTTTATCTAGTTTATTATCTAAAAGTTCCTACCAGAAATGTGAAATCGACCTCACTAAAGTCTCATCATTACAGAAACTTCAGAGTGAACCAAATTGAAACATTCTTAACTTAGACAATTATACAGATTCACATTTCTAAACATTTTCCTTAAAACTCAAATTAGCCAGAGCTTCTGAGATGCCCGTGAGATGTATGCTCCTAAACTACATGTAAAGATTGGAACAATCAAACCTAATAATGGCAGAAAGAAATTACGCAAGAAAATCAGAGCTACTTCATCAACTCCTCTTCCAACTGAAAACATGGCCAGAAACACCAATACCAGTAACATTCCTAACTAGAGGTTTCTATCACCTGGACAAAGTGAGTAACTTCCTTCAAAATTTATGAGGAACAACTTCACATCAAACAGCACGAAGAAGAGAATGAAATCGTTCCTTCTCAAGTGTTCAGCAGAACCATGAATGCTCAAAAAAAAGGGCAGAGCAAAATCGGGCAACTTGTTAGCAGTTTGTATCACAGGATCAACCACCAGTGGCAGGTTCGATGGGTTTTGGTGAACACTTACAACTATCCTGGGCCAGGAGAAAGAACTTCCTGCTATTTTGCAACAATGAGAATTAAGTGGACATCAAGTTAAACAAAATATAGCCTGATTTGACAAAAGATCAGAGAAATGATGAAATACTGACCAAAATGTCAGCAAGAATGTGGGTACTTGCCAGCATGACTAACAGGAAATTTAAGACATTAGGAAGACTATGTAGCAGATTTTTTTTTCTGGGTTTGGGGTTTTTGTTGTTTCTTTTATTGCCTCCCCAAATCTGAGGAGAACTTTTGTGTACATTTCTTGCATTTCAGACCCTGTAGGGCCATTTTGGGATGTACCATTGCAGACAGTATGTCTGGCAGGAACACATCTGTGACCAGGTGCCCATTAAATCATTTCCTGAGCTGCTTTAGGCCTCTTCTGAGGGCCATTTGGTAGCATGCCAGTTCTGGTCTAAAATCTGCAAAGGATCACTGATTAATTGGGCTTTTGCTATTTCACTGTTGTAAGGACTGTGCTCCTCTTACATTCTTATGGGACTCCTTGAGGGGTTTCATTGGCAACTGCAGTAAATTTACCCCCATGTCTATATATTTTGCAAATTAGATGAAGTAACTAATGAACAGGAAAAATACTGCTTCAGCAGTGCAACAATGCATTGATTCCTTCTCACAATCGTATTTTGTATTCACTATCTTATCTGATGAACTACCCAACATCCAAGTTCCCAAGTCCCACACATTCAATTATTTCCTCTTTACTTTTTATCCAGTAAGATCTTGCTATTTTTCTTTCACTGAACCTAAATCTCGTTTTTATGTACACAGGTGGCTAAATAAGGAGATGATGAATACTCAGGAGAATTTACTGGAGTAAAAGCAATCAGACATACACTCATAAGCAGATATGCAACCTGGAGAATCCAGACCGGAGAAAGCTGGTACAACACAACAGGCTTCACCAAAGAGGAGCGAGCCTGCCCACAGCTCAGGGTGCCAACCTGGCACTGCCATCCCAGGCTAGAGGAACAAGAGCAACATTGCCAGTTTTTCATACAGACACCCAAGATGCAATCAGACTTTATGGGCGCTGAATTAACTCACAGTTTAGAAAATGTGTTACTTTAGGGCACAAACACACAGCTCTTACTTTTGCTTTTGAAAATCTACCCTTTAAATCCCATGCTACCTATTAAAAACTTGACACTTGCTTTCAGTTAAGAATGATGCATTAGATACACTCACTGGTCAGCAGTCAGTGAGCACCTGAAGAAGCAGCTGTTGGGCATCTTGGAAATTCTAATTCCAAGGGAGATGGAAGTCAGAAAACTCAAAGCAATCTGAGCATCCAGCCTCCTACAAGCAAACTACTCTTATACATCACCAAAAAGTGACAACAAAGATGTGGTAAATGTCACTGAGACTCTGAAACAGACTCCACTATGACTGCAGAAGGCCTCAAGAGGCAAAGGTAGACAAGCCAATGTCTTCAGCTCCACTGTGTGACAAGAACATACCACGGCAGCCCAACAGAGCAGCCACTGAAAACCTGTCACTACGACAGTTAGCAAGTATCTGAAATTACTGATTGATGGGATTCTTGCAACTGGACTTTTTACAGATGTCCAGAATGCAAGACAGAATAATCTCTCTTAACACAAATAGTATCAAAGCCCTGACCTGCCCTGTGACATTTAAGAGTGCCATTGATTTGAAGTTTAAAAATTCTTGCAGGACTCAACAGGGCTCACCAAGTCCTCACAGCACAGTTTTGCTCTCAAACGGGTGCTGCCATATATAAGTACTGTATCTTCCAAAGTCAGTGGCATTCCACAGAGTATAATACACTGCTTTCCTGACAACTTATCACATACAGTCTTGGAGAATGGCAGGCAGAAGAAGGTCGAACCTGTAGTAGTGTGTCTGCTCTCAGCTGTCTGTTAATCTCAGTCGAAACAGAGCCAGCAATGAAGAGCAGAGGAAGAGGAGTAACTGTGAGGATTTTCTGTTACATACAACGGCTTGCAAACCTGGCCTCCCTCTGAAACATGCCTGATGCCTGAAAGCCAGTTCACCTCTATCTCATGATGAGCCCAGTCACACATGCAGGGATGCACAGTTATTAAATATATATTTTTGTCTTGCCTTAGCTTGTTTGCAAACCAGGTTTATTCAAGGCAAGGACAGCTCAAAAGATCAGATGCAGAATGATCCACATGCAGAATGATCCAGTAAATGTAAACCAGAGCTTGTGGTGATTTTGCTACTCCTTAACCTTGAAAGTCACATCACAGAGCGAAAAACACTGCTTCAATAAAAATGTGCTGAACATTTATATTAACTTTGGCCTTCTACCTGACTGGCCTCAGTGAATGTAGAATGAGTTTAGTATCACAGAAAAAGAAACTAGTGGTGGCATAACAAGCACAGCTTCCACTTACACGAGTAAGGAGGTTCAGAGTTGCATCCTATACTTCTGTCTAATTTTGTCAAGGCCAATGGAGCTCAAGCCATTCACAATACTCTGGGACTGGTCTAAATCAAAATTTAACAACAGGGTGGTAGGAAAGAAATAACCTAAACAGTTATCTTTATTAGCTTTAGGAAAGGGGGAACAGCCCTTTCTTCCCCTAAGGCTTTCCAAGAAACATGTCAGAAAGATTCAAATACATAGACAAAAAGAATAAAACAGCAATGTCAAAACAAATAAGAAATGAGAGCTACCAGTAAAACAGATGCTAGTGATGACAAGGGAAAAAAAAGTAAACGTTTACATTAGTAAGAGTTGTTTTTTTCTGGCAAGTGGCAACTGTGACTGAGTTGGTGCTTCCAGAGTATGTTTAAAAGAAAGAATCAAACAATGCTGTATGCCTACTATTCTTCATAGAATCATAGAATATCCTGAGTTGAGACTTAGAAGGATCATCAAAGTCCACATACACAGATAGATATATACAGTCACATACAAACAAAACCAACACACTGTATACATTATTGTTGATACATTCCTTATTTTCAAATACATTCTGTATTTTCCTACAGTTTCTCATCCCAACTCACTGCAATCAATGAAAAAACTTCCACTGCTTTCAAGGGACTTTGGAAGAGACTCTGAGAAGCTATTGCAAAACAGAATTGTCACCCATCTTCCTTGTCCAGTATTTTTTTTTTTTACACTTATCATTCAATTAATATCTTTTTTTCATTCACAAAATTGATCTTATCAATGCTGATCTGTCCAGGCATGGGGACTACATTATCTCCCTTTACTAAACAGAAATGAAAGGAAACTCTTACACCCTTGGGCATTTTTTCCCTCTTGCAGCTATGTCTGTGTTTCTTTCTCTGTTTTTTTTCTTTTGGTTTGTTTTAGGTTGTTGTTTTTTTTCATTCACTGTAAATAAAAATCTCTCCATACGAACTTCTGGATTCTGGGTTCCCAGAGAAAAGTCTTGCTTTTTATGTCTATCTGCAGATTCAACACTCTTCAGGGCTCTTCAACAGAAGTATTTTAAATCTTCAGAACAAAAGTTGCTGAGCCCCGGGTTCAGTTTTCTCTTCAGTTTCCTTTAACTCACTCCTTATATACAACTAGTGTAGCAGCACACTAAAGGATATTGTGCAGAGTTCTTCAATACAGAGCTCTTAGATCCAAACAAAGAATTCAATTCTCTTTGATTACATTAACTTTTTTAATCCAAAAGGTTTTTGGTGAAGCATATGTTCTGCATCATTAAAATCAGATATTCTCGCTTTGATCTTTAAGTTCTCTCAGTTGACTGCTTCTCCAAACTACAAACTATTTGAGCTTTTGAAGTTATCTTCTTGCTCTGTACAGAAAACCTGAGCCTTCAGCCAGATTTGATAGGGTTACAAGATAATAACCATAACCATTGTATTTACGTTTTTCCTATTAAATTTTGTTTTACAAAAAATATGAAGCTTTGTCATAAAAACCTTAAATGCAATACCTGTAAACCAGAGAGAATTTTCTATGTAATGTTAGATACTTAAGTTTGTTAAGTAAATCTAGGAACATTCTGTTTCAATGTACACTATCTTTTACACTCTGTATTTATCAAACAAACTTTTTTTTTTTTTTTACTTTTCCTTTTACTTCAAAGTCATCAAGAGCCTGGATAGGCAAAGATAGGAATGCTGTGCATTTAAACTAGTGCAAATGGCACACAGTGAATGTCAGCAGCCAGACTGTCACACAACCCCAAACTTTCCTCAGCATGGAAAGCCAGAGAACAATTGCAGAAGTTGAAGTGTGACATTACAGCAAGATTAATTAAAGAAGCTGGGCCAGCTGAAAACAGCCAAGAAGGCCATTTGTCACTGGACTACAACAAGCATTAAATGGCTTCCAAAAATAGCAGGACTACTGGTCTCATGATGCATCTCAGTGATTCTAGAAGGAAATACCTAGCCCAGCCTGAAAGCCCAGCCTGGAGATGTGGGACATAAGGCATCCAAGCTCCCGGTCCCACTGACCGGATGTTAAAAGCTTTGGCTGGAATATTTGGTTCTCAAATACTACAAATAATAGTAAGATAAGCAAACATTCAACCAGAAGTAAAAAATGCTAGTTAATATGAGAGTAAAAGGAAAATTCAGGATGGAGTTACTAACACTGATTGAAAAACACAGTATTTGTGACTCCATGAAGGAGAAGGGTCACCCATTCTTATGACATTTTAACATGACACTAGAGGTGGAAGAGGTGTGATTGAATGTGAATGTCCATGAAATACAATCCACATAGAGTGAGCAAGTATCAATTCATAAAGTGGAATAAAATCCTAAATGTTTTTGATAAAATAAAGTAATTCTGCAATAAAGTTTACCAAATAGCATTTTATAGTTGTGACATTTGTCAAGAATAGAGGATCAAATAAAATGCACTCCCTAGTAAGTCCTGTCTGTGTGTATAAGACTGACTATGTCTCTGTGTGTCTCTAAATAAAAAACTACACATTCTATTTTAATTTAGGAAGTTATTTTCATTTCAAGCATTCTCTGCATGGGGCAAATGACTTCTGAAGATGAAAACATTTCCCACACATGCTTCACATCATGTAACAAGAGAAAGATCACTCCCAAATTCAATCTCTCATTCATCCCTTCCCATCCCCCCTTTTTTCTCCATTTCTTTTTCTCTTAAAAAAACCAAGAAACCAAGAAAGCGAGAGAGAAAGCAAGAGAGAAAGCAAGAAAGCAGGAAAGAAGGAAGTGTTTGGCAAATCAACAACAGAAATATTTCAGAAAATGTCCAAGCCATACAATCCTAAACTTTGTTTGGACTGAATCACATGAAAAGAGACATCTTCTGAAGAAAAGTCATTTCTACATGCCATCTTTTTCCAATTACTTCCCAGTAACAATTTAATGAGAACTGTAAAATACAGTGCATATCCACCACTGCATGACTGTAGTACTCAGCGCTTCTGAAAATCAGGTATCCAAATTTACCAGCTTTCTATAATGCCAGTTCATCCAAATACTTTAGCATATGAAAAACTGTATTCAAATTAGTAGTTCATCTGATGTTTATGTCTCTGATTCTTAAACTATACATGATGGTGCTAATCTGGCAGATGTTTAATAACTGAGACCCATTAAAACTGACGAAATTCTAAACTCAAAAAATTTCAGCAGAGTTTAATTGCAGAAACATTTAGTATGATAAAAGAAAATTATGTAATATCCATTTTTCTTGCGTAATTTTATTTCCATTATATACTTCCTAGATTAAACTAAATCTATACTATCTAATAAACACAATTATATGAAATGTTCATATATTATACTAAAGAAAGTAACAATTAAAAGCCCATGATTTAGTTACTCTGCGTAACTCATCATTCTCAGAGAATGAAATATTGGATTAATTCATTTACTTTCAACCAAGCACTTACAAGCATTCTTCTAGAGATAGATGGATTTTCCTTTTTCAAGTTTCGTTTCTTTGTTTCATTTGCTACCTACTTGCATAAAAATAAGAAAACCTTACCCAAAATTCCTATCTTCTTGTGGAACCTTGTTGTTGGCCACATTAGAATCTTTTCATAAATACTTTATAAAATGATACTAAATAATTAAAAATATTAACATGCTTCTTGTACTTCATAGAAATTTATAATAATGATGTAATACTACAATATCTAATAAACATTTAACTTACATGAACTATGTTTACATGAATTTTTACTAGATTTCTGCTCCTTTTGCCAGTAATAGAGATGATAACTGCTTTCTGCAATTTCAAAACCAAACACCTTTGAAGGGTATTTCTTGTCTGAATGCATAGCAACGTTGCTGCCCTCACTAAGAAAATGTATATATACACATGCTCTACTCTGATAGTGCCTTCTCTTGCCTATAATAATTTTAAAACAGTAGGGAAACATCATAGTTAACTCGGCAATAACAATGCAGCCTTGAAGATACAGGAGAAATTGCTTAGATAGTATCTGCATACAGATAAGGAGGAAGCACAAGAGGGATCTGGGAAGAGCCTGTTTCAGGGGCAACCTTCCTACAGGTCAGAAGAATAAATTCACTCTTGTCTTTGTAGAGCTTCCAGCTCAACAACATCCTACTATTTTACACTTTGGAGGAGGAGCAACTTTTATCCCATTAGAAAGTTTCTGTAGCTCTGGAGAATGAATGCATTAAAATTGAAGGAAAACTGCAATCTGAGCCTGAGCCAGTGGCTATTGAAAGCCAGTTGAAGAGAATTCCATTGCCTCAATGGTCTCCTGCGTGTACAGCATTACTTACAAACTGCATACATTAGCTGATCATTTGGTCTCAGCTTATTCTTAATCCCGTTTTACAAAGCTAATGTTCATCTTCTAATGACAATCTAATTGCTTGGTGCCATGTTTACTAGTGGGAATGAACCACAAGCCATGTCACTGTAAGCTGAAGGGAGTATTCCAGTGACTGGGAGGTTAAAAACTCCCAATCTGTAGAGAGGGAAAACTTGTTTCTTAACTCTCTGGTACAAATTATTTCCAGGTGCTGATAATTATCACTCATGGAGCCTGATTTTCCGATTTCTACATCTAAATATATACTTGACAAGTTAAACTTTTCATCATGTGCAGCAGTCTCCTAAAGGCTGAGAAGGACAGGCTGCTGATGGTTGAAACCCGTTTCACTTAAAATAGCAACACTTAATTAAAAGTCTTGTTGTTTATTCTTTTTCCAAGTATTTCAAATGTATCTTTTTCCCAAAGGAAATAATATTGTATATTATTAAGCAGGTAAGTATTATTGCATCTCCTCGTGAACAAGAATTGTGAATAGCCAAATAATTACATGGGAAGGCTCAGAAACAACACATTAAAAAAAGGAAAAACCCATCAAAACCTAATGTTTTCCATCATGTAGACTTCCTGAAGTTATCTTACTGTACACACAGAATTTTGCTATTCACATGCAAAATTCACACAAGTGTGCATGTGTTAACAGAGATATGACATAGAAGAGCAACAGATTGAAGCACTAAGTGTTTAAATGTATATTCAACACATACATGAAAGCCCTCCTGCTTACACATTTTTACCACTAACCAGATAAAAAGTTATTCCAAGAGGGTAAAAATGGGGTCCAGCAAGCAAATATTCAACAGAATTTAGGGAAGGAGCACCCTATAACCATGCAAGTGTTTCTTAAGTTGTTGCCAGTTTTAACCTTCTGTGCAGCTTTCTGTGATCTTTCAGGAGCCTGCTTTTTGCCCATCTGGCATCTGTGAAACTGATCAGTCAACTAATTTTGAAGCAACTCTGACATAAGTTTATTAAAGGTGACCCAAGAGACTCTATTAAAGTGAACTTTTAGCAAAAGCCATAAATGCAAGTGTTTCCCATGCAGTACTAGAATTATACATAAAATCGTCATAAAGATCTGTACCAGTCATTCTTATACTGGCTGCAAAATTACTGCTCCTGAAACTCTAGAAAAGATCAACCTCATAATCTGCTGGGGCAGGATCATTCTAAAGGACATGCCTTAAATCAGGAAGATGTCTTTTTGCATTAAAGACTGCATTGCAGGAGGGCGAAGGTGCTGCTTGTTTCCCCAACAGCAAACACCTGCAGACTCCAGGCTCTCAATACCTGCAACATTACTAATGATTAAATTAATAGTGGCAGGGCTTGAAATTGAGTCCACTTGATCCTAGGGTCTCACAGATTAAAGTATTAGTCCACTGAACCATGTTACTAGATTTCACCTTAATCTATTAGATACTTCCTTGTCTTTGTTCAGTAAGAATGGTAGGAAAAAACGAAAATAGTAGAAATCTTGAAAGAGTGACAAGTAAATATGCAGAAATTTCAACAGACAGCCTAGTCAAAGGAAAAAAACTGCTTAACACTGACTGACTGCAAATTAAACTACACTGGGCTGTTCTACGCCAGATCCTCAGCTTTTATAAATTAAGAGGCCTCCAAGGCTGTGCAATTTGCATTTGCAAGGATATGAAAAAACATTTTTTATTACTTTGATGCTTTCATGCTAGAATGAAAACTCTGGGAGAACTGCAAGGAAAACATTCAATTTCTTGCTGGATAAAGTGATGCACAGGCAAATTAAATGACTCAGAATCACACAACTATTTGAAGACAGTCTGAAGACCATTCTTTCTGTTCTTCTGTTCCCACCATTAGTCTTACAGACCAGTGTACCTGGCACCTGAAGATGAAATAGCGTTTGTTAAACAACAGTTCAGGTACCAAGCATGTATGCATTCCATGATTGTGTTTTGATCTGCATTTACCCCACTTAATTCTAGGGATTCAGTGATACAGCCTTTCCAGGTACTTTGGTCACAGAGGAATGAGAAGCAATTTCAGAGCTCAATTCACACACTAGGTGAACACCCTTCCTGAAAGCACCACCCATCACCCTTCTTTCCCTCACTTCAAGAGAAACCCAAACCAGCTGCACTAGTTAGATGCCTGTTACTGAAGGAGCAGTTCAAACCTATGTCTTTTGCTCTGTAAGGTGCCAAAAGTGAACACAACATTATGCAAAATGACAAAAAAAACCCTGCACCTTTACTTACATGTAAAACTGTGGTCTGAGTTTCCTAGTTCACCAATTCCAAAACCAGAATCCTGAGAGAATACATAAACAAAGGCAGAGACCATGGGGGTTGAACAGCTTGCCAAGTGCGAGACAAACATAAAAGAAATCAGAGATATCATTAGAAGCACATACAACAAAAGAACTTCAAGCCAGAAATACCCAGAAGCTTATTTCCTTCGTGATTCACAGAGCATATTGCAAAACTGCAGTAAGTTGGCATAAATTTGTCAACTTAAGCTCTGGTAGGAAATGTCTGATAGTAGGAGATCATCCGTAAGAGGGTAGAAGCAAAGTGAACTAATATGAAAGCCAGGTGGTCAATGGCAGCAGAAAGAGCTGCTGCCAGTAATTGATTTGGTGTCTTTTAATAATCTTTCAAAATTACCTTCCTTCTTTCATACTCCCTCTCTCTCACTACACCATCACAAACCCTCCAAGTCCCTCCTTAAATTGCCTTCTGAGCACCGTTCCTTGTTTGTCTGACCTTTGCTCCAGCACAATCAGCCCCAGGGAGGAACACCCCCGGGCTCAGCCTGGGGCTGCAGGGAACAAAGATATGCTGGAGTAACTCCCCATTTCTTCCCCATTGGATAAAACACTAAATCTCAAATTGCAAAGGAATTAAACAATGCCTTGCAGTACATGACATCACCACATTTAATCATCTCTGACATTGTTACACATTCACTTAAGACTTAAAAAGGGAGAATCCACCTCACTTCCAGTAACGGGTTCTTCAAGATTTACTTGTATACATTTAGTTTTTTTAAAGGACCACATTCCAGCACCATTTCTTAAGATATTCTTAACACAATTTAGCAAAAGCTCTGTAATCCAATACTTATGACATGAGCTGTCAGGCATAAACTATGCCAGAATCTCTTAAGTCCACACACAGCAGGACGCAAACCTAGTAGCAACTGTACTGAATTACAACCAATAGGAGAAGTCACAGGTCACCGAAGCCACACAGAGTCCTGCTACAGCCAACAATGAAACTTAATGTACTTTCCATGTCCAGAACCATCCGCTATAGAGCTTCTGTAAAACAGATTAATGATAATAGCGGCAGAAACCAGGAAAAAAATGCAAGAAATGGAAGCCTGGCCAATATTCCATTTGTAATTTGTCACACTATCACACAATAAGACTTCAGCATGAATGTGTTCCCAATTTACAATTCAAATAAGCTTCCTTGAATTTTTAAAAGAATGGACTGTACACATCAGTCACTATAACAAAAAATGCCCTGTCAGGTTAATTTTAAGTGCACTTTTTATTTGTTACTGTTAACTAATCCCTGTAATTATTTGTGATTTTTGAAAGAGGTGTAGATTATTAAATAAAATGTAACTCCTGAACCCTAACTGGAAAGGGACTTGTTTCTGTAAACCTGACAGTATTCCCTAATTTTCCCTAATTTATAATATTTTGACTTCACCCTAGCTGGTTAAAGGGCAATTATTTAAAAATTTTTTATATTGTTTTTTTCTACCACATAAAAACCCCCAGTATATAACCAGCAAAAGGAACACATTTGGTTAGAGCTTTACATAGGGTCTGTTAAGGCAATAACAATTTTTTTTCATTTACTTCAAAGGCCTATTGCTCAGGGAAGCATTAGGAAAAAAAGAAAATGTTTCTTTTCGCAAAACACTGTTTACCTATAGTTGATGAAATTCCTCCTGGCTGTGAAATTCAGCAGATGGACTATCAGGGGGATGCATTTGGCCTACTACAAACTAGACACTGTTTTTGTCGGAAGATGCAGTGCTTTGATGATGACGAAAAAAAAGCACATGCTGTTTCTCTGTTCTATTAAAAGGAAAGCCATTAAGATGGTAGTTAAGTGGTCAAGGCCTAAAATTAGACTTGCCACAAAAGCCAGTGGCAAAAAATAGTATTTAAACTATTGCTTCATGAAACAAAATTTACTCTGGGTTTCTGAAAAATAAAGCAAAAGGTCACAGAGCCAAAAAATCCTTTCAGTACCTGAACACCCACCGAGTTTTAACAATGAGAAGTCAGTGGCTCTTGCTTGCTTACACTTGCTTACAGTTAAGCATCTGTCCTCCACCAGCTCAGGGTTTATCTTTTTTGGATTCTCTTACTGGAAAGATTTTATATCCTGAGTTGTGCTGAAGTCAGGGCTGGTAAGACCTGAAGTTGCAAAGGACAATCTGTGCAGCACGGTAAAAATTTACATTGAATTGTATCTCCATTAGAAGCCTCAGCCATATATTCTACAGATCAATTCAGCTTTAAAAGTTCCCCTTCTTTCCATGCCATATAAAGCTTTGACTGTCCTTTTTCTTCTATAGTCCATAGCCTGCTGCTTCCCAATTACCATCAATGGGGTGTTAGGGCTATGATCCACCTGCATCCACCTGTCTTCAAGATAATCAAACAACTCATTCCAGGAGTTCTTCAGGCAGAGACAGAAAGAGAAGGAAGATTAGGGGGAGGTTAATTTTTTGCCCAGATCATTTCAAGGATCCAGTTCACAACAAAGCCACAAAAATCACTGGGTATCATTGTGAAGGACAGGCATGGATGTGGACTAAATGCTTGGGACGGGAGTGTCTTCAGGTGGCTCCAGTGTCATGGAAAACACTAAAAGAGCAGGTGGGCAGTTCCACCACAAGTTAAATAACCACTAGGTTCACTCACAGCATTTTCTAGGAAAAACAGAAGCAGATTTCATCTTTTTTAGACCAACTTCATGTAAAGGTTTCTGAGAGGGTTCACTGCAAAAGTCACTACTTACCTGGGAACATGGTTCATTTCACTTACTTGTGTGTGATACCCTAAGTCATGCATGCTATTTAGAGAAAGATGTTAATTTTTCAATGTCTTTAGGGAAGGCTGCTTACAAACGGGCATAGCAAGCCATTAAAAACCAGAAGAATCAGCTGGCAGTAAGATGAACAACATGTAATAATTCATTAGCCAGAGTTTTTTTACTCCAAATCGAATTTCCCGTGACTTTGATACTTCTTTGGAAATAAGTTTCCTTTTTTCTTAATCTTCATTTGATCATTGATTTACACTTATGTACAGCTTATAGTAGGAAAAACCTCCAAGTCTGTTTTATGCAATCCCTGAATAGAAACAGAGGAGATTTACAGAAAGGGAAAAGTTTTATTGAATCAAAATGTAGAATATCCTATATATTTTCCAAGATAGGATTAGTAACTAGGAACTCTGAAATATTACTGCCAGTCCTGATACTGATTATATTCTGTATACATTGGCAGGTCACATAACCTTTCTATCTCTGATTGTAAAATGAGGATATTACTTATCAGCCTCATAGCAATGTTGTGAGGATTAGTTAAAGCTAGAAAAAGGACATACAGTGTTTTACTAAGCAAAATCCATCAAAAACACATGCAGAGTAAATGACACCATGCAATTCGACCTGGAATTTAATTCAGTTATAGTCTATGATAGTCAAAGTCTTTTGGATAAACAAAAGGCAACTTACATTTCAACCAAAACTGGAACTAAACCTAAAATGGATTTTTAGTTGAGGTTCAAAAAGAAGCCGTTATTTTCAAGGGTTGTTCCTAATATCTGTGTCTTTCTCTCTAATTTCTAGTTCTAACTTGTGGTCCTAAGGAGAAGCTCTGGTACCTTTCCTTGTAAGAAAGCTTGTTCTTGCCGTTACTTCTGGCACATCCTGCAGGTTCAGGAGAGGTTTGGGTAGCTTAGCTTAGCATCTCAGCTTTGGGGTACTTCTGCAAACTGAGGCAAAGCTCATGGCCTTTGCCAATTCCTTATTATAAGGCTTTTATGGTCTCCAGTGCAGAAGAAAATAATCTTCAGCTTATTTGAAAATGTTAAAGGCAAAGTGAGTACAAGAAAATGAGAACTGCAACTCCCTGAGGTGACATTCAAGGGAAGACTGAAAGAGGGTAGAGTTCTTAATCCTAAAATTAGGCTTGTAATACCTCCAGTGCATACCACCAGGAAATGTACAGTTTTTCAAATCCACTAATGTAGCAGATGAAGAGCAGGGTTATTATTTCAGGGCTACAGAGTTTATCATTATCCACTGAAACAGGAAGGTCAGCTTATTTACTGGTCCAAATTCTGTTTTCTGCAATGCTTTTACTCAAAGGTTTCCTTGAGGCAGTGAGATGGTCAAGGAGAAATTGGCACTCAGGCTTGTAAACAACAGCAGCTCTGCTGCCTTTGCTAACCTAGCTGAAAATCACTCCTTTAACAGAACCAAGTCAAAATTTAGGTGAGATTTGTGCTGCTTCCATTACTAGGGACAGTTCTGATTCTTCAAAACCTCTAAGTTAATGCTATCACTGCAGGGTAAACACAGGTTGCTTTTGTTTTGTGCTCTTCTCTATCAGGTGTTAGAAACACCATCTCCAAATTACAATTTTTAAAATTTTAGCTGTTTGTTACAAACATAAACAAACCAGACATAGATATGCAGCCCATTTCACCAACACAGTCTACAGCTGGAATTTTTGATCCTTTGCACATAAGGGTATTTCCTCAATTTCAGTTCACTGGAGCTAATATGTCATGCATCACCACTGTACTCAGTAAAACAGTGGTGATTGTTTCTTTTACATTTTTTTCTATCATAACTGATGCATCAGTATGAAAATAAAACAATTACTTTTTTTCAGTTACAGACTCAGTTCTTCCAGCAACTTACCGGAAGTTTGGTTCTCATACAAGTTGGTAGGACCTCACAGATGAAGAGGTCATGCAGTTCATTCACAGAAGAGGACTAACTGTGCCATCCACAGTTCCCACTTGGCCACTTTGAGGAATATGTTTTTATGAGCTGTGCTTCCCAAATGATGACATATTGAAAGCCCAGTGAAAGGTGTAATTATTGATTGAAAGACTAATTTGATTACTCAGTGCAAAAACCAGACAAACATACAAAAGCCCCAAAACCACAGAGAAGGAGAAGAAAACTCATGTTGGTGTATGTTCCAAACAAGTATCTAAAATAAATTGATTGCAATGTGCGGTACAAACATGACCTGTATTAACTTATTTTCAAGTTTTCTTTTGGTTAAATATGAGGTTTTGTATTTAATGTATTTGGTTGCTTACTTTGCTGCTCCATTCTTCTTTTTTCCTCTCTTGGCAGATCCCAGTTTGGCCCTCCAGGATGTAAATAGATCAGGTCTGAATAGATCAGCACTTTATAGTTCCTTCCTGCTAATGCCTCTTAGCATTTTACTCTCCTTTCTGACACCACAGTTTTCACCTATTTGCCTTATTCTTAATCCACCATTTCCCCCATCCTTCCTCAGTACACTTCTCTTCTGTTTCCTTTCTTATCAACTGTATCTATTTACATGCTGGGTTTGAAATTTTCCCGAGGGCTGAATGAACTGTTTGCTGTGTTGCTCTGATTATGAAGTACAACAGACAACAATACTAATAAAGCTAAGATAGGGTAATTCAAATCTGTTGAAGAAAAACTAACAACAACAGAACACAATGGAATAATCATTCCCTTAACTCAGTGATTTCCCTGCAGCAGAAAAAGGCTTTCTGGATTACATACAGAATAACCTTGGCACAGCTTCATATAAGTGCTGGGGCCTACTAAGGAAATGTTTGATATAATGCCAGCAATGGGCAATAAAACTGAAGTAAATCAGATACTAAATGGGCAGGACACAGCTTTCTTTTAGGGCTCTATAGCACCTAGAGCATGCTCATCATTACCAGATTTATTTCTTTTTAAAGATTTCTAGAAAAGTGTTAACTGTATTCAAAGTCAGATTTCTTTTCCATTAAGATGTAGTTTGCCTATTTCTGATTCAAAGTCACTCTTTACAAATACAAAGTAACAGGTCCTTCTTTACCAGTGACATAATAGAATGAATTAATTATTGCTCTTACCTTATAATCAATTTTATGCAAACCCAAGACAATGCATCTTCTGTTTATAATATTGGACTTCAATAATGGTTTCAATTAGGGTCTTTTGTTTATACACATATGGACTTCTGAGGTTTATTTCCTACAATTATAATGTGTGCTGTATTCATAGTAATCTGTACTCCAAGGGTCAGATTCAGCTCTGTTGCAGGTGAGTGTTAATCGAATTTGTTCTGATTCTGACATCCACACTACCCACGTAAAGAACAAAGTGGGCTTAATTCCAGGAAGTTAAACCCTTGAAAATATCAGACCATTTAGGTTAGATTTCTGTATGAAGCGAGGGATTAAATTTCACATAATGATCTCTGTAGTGAGTCAAATACCTTGTATTTGTCAGAATTCTTGCAGAAAGGTATTCAGTCTTCATCTCATGTATCAAAAAACGGACACCCACCTTCCCATTCTAACAGTACTTTTTTCAATTGCCACCAGTCATCACTACTGAAACGCATCCCATACTTCTCATTTGAATGCATTTCATTTTGACTTTCAACACTACTGGCTTTTTGCTTTACTTTCAGAACAAGCAGGGGAGAGTGGTGGCTATCAGTACTCAGTAATTTTTTCCTGTGAAGATATTTAATGCCATTAATCAATTTAACTCTTGGGTTCCTTGTTGTTAAGGAAAGTAGATAATGTTCTAAATTTCTATTCCTCTCTCTAAGACATTTGCTTCACTGAATGTGTCTCTTTCCTGTTTGTCCCTTCATTATTATTTATTTTTAAAAATTTATTTATTAGAAATGTTTGTAATTCTCTGGCTAACAAAACATGATGCAATGGAGCAGAGCCAGATCTGGATTTGGATTTCAAGCTATTTGTGATCAAACATATGAAGACGTATTATAGAGACGGCTAATTGCATTTCCATTTATTTCCATTATAGTAATTTTGTCCTCTAAAAGGGCTGCAGAGAAAGCTGGATTATTCTTACACTGTTAAGTAATACAAGTGAAAACAGCTTTTAGAGAAAAGCTGAGGCCACAGAGCACAAATGACAATGGATCTTTGTGTTTCAAAGGTGTTGCTGAATATTTTACTCCCTATAGACTGTTCACGGAGTTGATCCCATGGATCAAACAGAGCATGGTCCTAAGCTATCAGAGGATGCCAGCACGATAAATGCCATTTCCCTTTTTCATTGGTCATGCTGGGCATGGCCTATTATCTTTAAATGGACTGATCAGCAGAGAAAAGAACAAGGATACTATCTCTACCCAGGCTTGTCACAGTCTCCAGGGCAAAGACTGTGAGACACTGCTGATAAACAAAGTAACTGCAAAAGCTAGTGCTGCTTCTCTGTAGACAAGATAGACAAGGCAAATCTTTAAAAGTGGTTGTTCATAAATTATGATCATCCCCACCCCCAATACCAAGGAAATTTTTCAGGCAAGTAAACTCTGCCTTAGGAACACATGTTCAGGACTTTTTTTCAGACTTAAAGCAAATTAAGGTCAGTGACTTTAATCCCTTCCATTGTGATTGCCTTGTGCACTAGGAATGCAATAGGATGGAACAGGCTAATGAATGAAGAACTCATTTAGCTGCAACTCAGATTCATTCATCCCATCCTGAAAAATCTACCTCTTACTTATGCTCATCTAGTCCAAATGCATCTCATGTCATACTTTTTTCTCTCTTATATTTCCCTTTTTCAGGCCTTTGCTTCCATTCAGTATAAGTAGTCTAGTACATCAGCTGCTTTAAATCAATTTAATTCAATTAACCTCAATGGGGCTGCATCAGCCCCCACCTCCCAGACCATCACTGCTGGACACTGTAGTGCCCTCTTCTCCCTGTCACTGAGTCCTTTCCTGGGAAGTAAACTGGTAGGACTCTGTATCTTGCCACCAGTACCAGTACTGAGGTACTGCTCAGCTGATTTCAGCTCTTCCTCCATAACATCTCCATTTTTAAAAATTCAATCCTTTCTCTTCATATATATTATCTGAAACTCATTCAGATACGTACCAATGTCTTTTGCTTTGTAAGAACCATATCACACACCGCCCCCAAATTATCTACTCAAAACATACGTGCCAAAGAATACTGTCTCAGTCATCATTCTGACCAACTCAAGTTTCCTTCTCCAAGTACTTCCCACCTTCTCCTCCTCCAATATATAAAACTGAAAATGTTTTTTTTGAGAAGGAAAATCCTTTCGCTTTCAAAGACCAGAACTGAACACCTTTGTGCTGATCACATACTTTCTTACGTTGCAAAGTCTTAAATTAGAATGAAACCTCCTCTGAGAAGGTACGGCGCCTTATTATGTATTGCAGTAACAAGTTGCTAAAGCCACTGCAATTCCAACTGCCCTTATATAGAAACAGATAAAGATGACAGCTTGTATTTTTGTTGTTTCTGTGGGGATTAATACACCTGTGACAATGCAGAAAGGTGACCCAGCCTACACTGGGTCACTTCACTGGCTGAAAAGGCAGGAGATTTGGACTTCCTCTGTTCCACTGAATGGGGAGTTACAATCCCTCTTTGGGTTTGCTTTCTTACTGTCTCTACCCTCCACTGGACCTTTACAAACTGAGGAAGACTGAAATTTTCCAAAGTTCATAATCTGAAAATAGCAATTCACAGCAATTAAAATTTCCCACAAAAATGTAGCAGTTCAAGGGCTATGTTCACTGGGGTCAGGATGCAGCTTCCACGCCAGAGAGCCAGAAGAGCTCCATATGGCAGGAGGTGTCCTCAGCCACAGCTGATGGACTGTTTGAATCCTTGTTCTTGCCCCACCTTGTGACTTCTACAGTCCAGGTAAACGTCCAAAAATTATCCAGAGAGCTATTTTTCACACTATATAAATAAAGGTAAATATTTAGGGCTTATTCCAACTCAGGAAAAAAAAAGAAGTGAATCCTCAAAGGTTTTTTCATGTAGTCTTTTGTTTTAAACAGCTCTGGCTTTGCTGTGACTTCGAAAGCCCTCTGAATAGATATGGTACCATCTGAGTAAGAAAATAAAAATGGCGAGAACCCTTTTAGGTTTATTCTTCACACAGCTTTAAGAAGAATTCATGGTATCTTTTTTCAATTTTCTATTGCAGATTTTTGTGCTGTTAGCAGGATTTGGCAAAGTTGCTGCTACATGTTTGCATCATGGAAAAAGTGCTAGTGGCCTGTCTTAGATGCAGGACCCCTGTTCCATCATCCTTGGCCACATTTCCCAGGTTTTATAGGTATTGCACTTTATAACAGTGCACTGCTAGCTCTGTACTGATCCATGGCAAATTTAATCACAAGAGTTTTACAGTATTTGAGCTTAAGGATTACTTACAAGTTTTTCATTATCGTATGCCTCAGCAGGGCAATTTGAAAAACGCTACTTAAGGAATGTCTTTATTCTTACATGGGCACTCTGGCTTACATACTTAACACAGAATACAGTTCTGCAAATAAGCTGCCATGAAGTCTTTGTAAAGAAAGCCTTTTTTTGTGTTGACACAAGACTGTTTTTTCCTTGTGTTGGCTCACTACATGCAGCTGCCAAGTGAGCAACCCAGAAGTACTGATTTCTTTCCCAAGACAGAATGTATTATTATCAACAGACTGCTCAGTCTGAGAGAAAATGGTCCAAAAGTCACAGGCCTCCCTCTAGTCTGGAGACCTGAGTCTGAAATAGGTGCAGAAATTGCGACGGTGTTTATGTTTAGGAGTCTGATCCTTTTAAGTCACCTTTGAAAGTTGATTACTTGATTGTTCATATCCACTTTTATTAGACATCACAACTTCTTTGTTACTGATGAAAAACTCACAGTTAAGTTACAGACAAGTGGCACTGGGCTACAAAAGTTTTATACTGATACACATCATGCTGATTAACATGATTTTAAAAAATCGATTTAACAGCACTTCAATTAAAAACAGTGAGAGATGACAAGGAACATACAAAAAGGCAGACTGTAAGTTTGCTCCTTCCAGCAGACCTGTAGTTTACAAATGGCAATGTTCAGGATTCCTACGTCTTATTTTTTATTAAATGGCCATTTCCGAAGAGTAGCTCTATCTCAGATTTAAGCAATTTATAGTTTAAAAATTATCAAGGTTTTATTTTATATGGTGGCAGCAAATCCTGAAAAACTCCAGTGCAAAAAAAGAGCCATTATAGGGAAATGGTTCCTAGAGGCAAGAAAACTGTGTTGTCCATTTTCCAATCAGCCTTAAGCCAAAGAGATCTCAGAAGATACCAGCTCTGCAGGAACAGAGTTCTCCAAACTTCAGTAGGTCTCTAGGACATATAAAGACTGGAAGCTTTTTGATAAAAGTATCGGGGTTTCCACTGGTTTTCTGTTATACCCCAAAGTCTGTGATCTGTAACAGCTTTCCATGAGAAAAGAGGCTGTTACTCCTCTATTTCTAAGGCTATGCTGTGAGCCACTGTAAAGGAGATCTGGGGGTCCACATTAGTAGTTTTAATGACTGAAGGTTGTCACACACGTGTTTGGTAAACTCTGCAGGAGTCCATTCTGTGCTAACTGCCCCTAATGAAATGTTACAGAATGAAGATTTTAGAGATGGCTACAGGGAAGAGGATAATTCTAGAGTAGGGAAGCATTGCCCTGATCCAGTGAGAAAATACAGGGGAAAATAGAGATCACCCAGCACTGGGGTTTCTAGATGAACAGTTGAATTTATCAAAATAACATATGTTAAATTGTGTGATAAAAACCATTTACAGATAAACTGAAAGAACAAAACCAAATTATTCATCAAGAAACTTGCCACATCCTCAGTTTTCCGTTACACATTGCACTTTCATAACCAGTTTCACAGGGTTTGTCATAGTTAAATTGGTTTTGTCTACATTTATTTCTAAGTTGTGTGGGTTTATTACTGTGAATGTCAGAGAAAACTGGAGTTTCTCATGTTATTCATAATGTGGAAGAATCTGCAGGACTATCTCAATTTAAGCCCCAAGAAGCTCTCAATTCCATATAAATTTGAGGTTATTAATTCCAGGTAAAACATAGCATTACTATGCAAATACTGTTTCCCTACTCTGATAAGCACTATCCATTCAAGCTGCCTCATTCACACTGTTTTCCTGTTTGGTTCTTCGCTGAAATTAAAGTTTTACAGTTGGTAGCATAGGTGGTGGGAATGAAAAAAAAATCCAACAAAAAACCAAAATAACCAAAACTAGTCATTTTTAAGGGCAAGTGGGAAAAATATATGCCAATAAGGGCATTTATCATCAAAAAGCACTACAACTCTTAGAGGTTATCCAAGCAGGCCCTTGAGAGTTCAAAGAAACAGGGAGATTATTACTATTATGATGTTTCCAGCTAAAATGGTTTAAATGATTACTCAAGGATTGAGGAGAAAACCATTTGAATAGATACTGCTGCACATCTTATAAAATAAATACTAAAAATAGAAATCTGTAGAGACAGAGTATAATGCAAACATCTTGAAGGGAAGACGTCAAATACAGTTTCGTAGCTTGATTCAGAGACCATGTACATTCACCTCTTAATTTATTTACTCTTTGTTAGAGCTGTAACACTAACTCATCAGATAAACAAGCTGGTTGGTTGACTTCATCCCACCAGACAGTGTCAGTTTTTAGCAGGTGTGCCTGAAGGACTCTTCCTTTCTGCTCTTTGAATCATTCTGTAGACACTAATGAGCATCCCTCTTCAGCTTTAATTATTGGTCCCCGACAAGTCAACATAATAGGAATCAGCTTAACCAAGCATACTCCCCAGTGACATGTTCAATTACTCAGGTTGTACTTCTCTGCAAGAGGTCTGAGGGCTTGCTAATTTAACATTGTCAAAAAAATAAACAGAGGTATTGGTTACAGTTTATCTTTTGACCCTCATGTCACCAAATCTAGCAAGATACCTCCTCCTGGAATGGAGCAGAAGATTAAGTACTTAAAAATTACTATTCTGGTTTTACTTTTTAAATAAAATTAATTACTACCTGTAAAGTGATTTAAGACAAGCTATGTTTTATGAGGAGAGACACTGACACTTTGACAAGTGTTTGTTGATGTATGATTGTATTTATGAAACTGTTTGGTTCTCCAGTTTTATAAAATACAAAAGTGGTAGTATTTATTCATTTATACTTACTGCAAAAATAAGAGTATCAGAATTAAATGCTATTTTTGGCAAATACAAAGGACTAGAACCTTGTCCAATAGTGTTGGCCTCAAGTACTGCATTTCTGGTGACCTGAACAGGTTTATTATCATCTATTTGCACAGCAGAATGGTATTCTCCTGAAAAAGACTATAGTGTCAAATATAACAATATAATAATAGTCTCGTCAAATGACTACAGTGTCATCTCCTAAACATCTACAGACAGAAATATAAGTGAGTTTTTCGTTTTAGCTTTGTTTGAGTATTTAAGTGGAAAAGGCTGAAATTTTAGTATCACTTTACAGAATACTTCCAAAGGATGAAAATGTTAAAAAACTCAACTTCATACTGAGACTTGAGAAGAGATATAGATGTGCCTCTTAAAAATAGTCCTATATGTTTTATCATCTCTTTTTATTTTTAAATTTCAAAAAGTTAGGAAAGCAGAACACTCCAAGCAAGCAGGCAACCAACCCTAAGGAAACAGTGGCAAAGAAAGGAAGGAGAATCCTCACATGAGTTTCAATAAAAATAGCATAATTTTGTACTGTTTCCTTTATCTACACATTTCACAACAAATAAAATCTTAATGTTGCAGTACTGAAACATTGATGCAAAAGTCTCACATTTCCTTATTACAGCAATGACCATCATGACTGACCTACCGTGCCATTTACCAAACATATACTAAAGCTTAATGCATATGACAATTAAGCAAGCACTTATTTTATAGTAAATACCTGTGTAAGCACTTTAGACCACAACCAAAAATTCAGTAAGAGCATGGACAAAGGGCTTGGAACATGGGAACTTCATGCACAAACTTTGGCTTGGGTGGAAGCTAGACCACACCTTATATATCTTATTATTTTACAATTATACATTCAACCTCTTCCAACCTTTTGATCTTCATCCATGTTTGTTCCACTGTTTTTATACAACAAAATCACATTTGAGTATGGCTTCATTTTTATGTTTAGCAACATCCTTCCTAATAGAGTCAGAATTTAGTTCTGCTTATGACGAGTATTACTATTTTTCTTAGCAGAGTTATTAACTGTAATAGGTGATTTTTTTGTGGAGGTGTATCAGTAGAAAAAGCCAGATGTCAGGCTCAGTTCCTGGAGCTCACAGTAAGTTCCAGGCAATAGAGTGGCTCTGGGCAAATGATGAATATACATTATGATGAACATACACAACAGCACAGTATAAATACATATAATAAGATCTCATTTCTAGAATTTCTTCACAGATAAAACTAAAAAAGAAAGAACAGAAAATTATAGCCTCTAGAAATAAAAACTTCTCTGTGAGTAGTAATTCTTAGCAAGCCCAAAGGGCTCTTGGTAAACAGCAGAGATAAAAGCTTCTGCAGGATCCGTAACATGCCCAACAAAGCCATAGCACAGTTATATCAGTGTCTAACAACAGACTGTGAGAGTTCTGCAAACAAACACCATATGGAAGAACAGAAATCTGTTATTTAACCTAAAGCTCTCTAATTGCCTGGGGTTTAGATGAAAAGATCTTCCCAGCATCACAGGAATTATTCTTCTGTTGTTGAGCTTTAGAAATCTAACCCTAGGCTCCCTTCACTGCCAGTGGGACAAGGCAATTCAAAACCTAAATATTCTGAAATCTCCTAGAACCAAGTTCTCTCTTGATTACTCATGTGCCTTGGTACTAGGTTGTTGAAAATGAGGATACACTATCAAATGACAGAACATATTAGGTACTTCCATTCGGCAAGGCGATCTTTTCACATCAGGCAATGAAGCATGTTCCCAACTAACTAACATTTTGGACAGTTAGGTAAAATTATTCCAATCCTTTAGATTAGGCACAGTAACTTTTTTTCTTTTTTTTTTTCCTTTTCCTTTTTTTTTTTCTAAGTAAGAAAAATCACCAGCCTGGTGATTGCAGAATACACAAGAGCAGAGCAGAAAGCACACAGCAAGTAGGTTGCTTAGGTACTGACACATTACAAAGGAGACTCAGTACGTTTTCTTTATCATCATAAAGAGAACTTCTCCAAATAACTGTCAAGAGTGGGAAGCCTAATCCACAATGACTTAGTCATACTTTCAAATTAAAGGTAGGACGCCACACAGAAAGCAGTAAAAAGAATCACTCCTCTGGTATGTTTTCAGCCTTGGACAAAAAACAACACATCTTTCCAATTTTCAGGACAGACTGACATGTCCTTAATGATTAGCAATTTTTCTTAATTCTCCACAGTGAGAACAAAGCTAATTGTAAAAGAAATGAAAAAGAATCTTGTCTAAGATCACTAGATTTATAGCAGCAGAGGAAAAACAATCTTTCATAATACAGTCACTCACTTAATCAACTAAATTAGAGGCAAATATGTCATGGCATCAGCTTGTCACAATCTCTTCCTACCAATGATGCTACACCAGGAAGGTTAATTCTCCCAACAAATCAGACAGACCAGATTCCCGTTTCTTTATATGGCTAAAGCAGGTTCTTCAAAGCTGCTGCACTGTGACCTTTAACTTTCAGCAGCTGTCTGCAAAAGGGCTTCAGACAAACAGTTCAGAACCAGGGCATGACATGGAAACAAGACTTCACAGCCTTGGGCTAATGTGGCTCAGCACAGGATAAACAGTTTTTTGTCTATCTTTCAGGGTTTATCTCTTTTATGACTCATGTTGAGTAATTGTTTCCACATCCCTTTCTGTCATAAGGGACAGGGAACATGCTTGTTCAAGACAAGAGCTTTACATGGAATTTAGGGGGAACACGACACAATCTAGAGCTCTCACTGCTATGGATTGGCTTTGTTGTTCTCCCTCTCACCCTGCCCCTCATTTTTCAGTCCGAGAGTCCAAGCTGATAGCTGACTGTAGAAGAAACAGTCTCTAGGAGTCTCTAGTCTGCAGTATGGCTGCTGGCAGTGATAAATGAGAGATATAATTGATACATCTCATTTCAGTACATATAAGCAAAATCGCACACTGATAAGATAACATATAAAGAAAATGGATGAATGAAATCTCATTCTTCATTCAGCAGATAGTAATCTTATTTCACTTTTGTTATTGAACATGAAACATAACCTTAGCCTGAGAAAACAGGAATTTAAAATCTTGCCTTCAGAAGTCCTACCAAGAACAAGAGCATTGCACTTACATCATATGAAAACACATAATGAAGTACAATTCAAGAAGCCAGGGTACCAATAGGATCTTATTTACATGTTCTACTGCTTTATTATGTATTTATATTATGTACCTTGATTAAATCTTATCTCTTGATTCTATTATCATAATATGCCACTTAAAGAAACAAACAATCTCCACCCCCCAGTGGGGGAGAGGGCAGGGGGGAACATAAAACCACAAGAAAAGCATACCAGCAGCATCAAACCACTCCTACTGGAACTACAAGTTCTTCTGGTTCATCAGCCAATGCTGAGCTCTGTAGCAAGGGTAGATTTGATAATACGTAACAATGCTTTGTGTCAGCATGTGAAAGTCAATCACATACCATTTACAGAGACAGGCAAAAGGAAACGTGGCTCAGGGAAGAGCTGGGCACTCCCGGTGCAGTCCAGGAGGCACTTGTGAGGCTGATGCCACAGAACCGCTGCAACCTCACCGCAAGTCCAGCCCAGCCTACAGGGAATTCCCAAGTGTCATCTCCCACCAATTGTCCTCTCTGAAACTCCACTCCTCCACCCAAGCCACAGCACGGTTTTTGTGGCACTCACGTTCACATGCAGTCTGTTAGAAATGGGGATAATGAATATGAAGACATTTAGGATTGGGAAGAAGAAGTGTTAGGTCCTTTGGGAGAGGAAATGATGGAAGACAGCAACTCTCAACGTACGCAGTTTTCAGTTTATACAGATATAATCACTCTCTCTACATAACTAAAAAAGCCATGACAAATCCAAGACCTGTGGTAACACTCCTACTTTCAGTGATTTCTGTGAGAAAAGCAAATCAACCTAGATAAATTGTCACAGGTTACCGTCCTGTAATTTTCTGCTGATTACCACACTTGCCGTTACATGTCCAAACTCAAGCTCAGATGTAGCAGAATATTAACTCAATTATCTAGCAGTACCTAGTTTGATCCCCCCCAAATGCTACTGAGAAGAGCAAGTGAATCTAAATCTGTGAAAAAAATGAGCAAGGCGGGTACAGAAGTGAAAATAGTTATTTTTCTCAATCCTTACTATAAGAGCTTTCACTGTATTTACAGATGGGGAGATATAATCTTTTAGTGAAAAAAAATTGAGAAAAGGAAGCTTCTGAAATACCCTGACAACTGTTCTGCAATGTACACTCAAGCACTGCACCCACATAGGTAAGAGATGTTTGCATGCTATTACTGATTAACCCATACAATATTTCACAAGACATTTGCTCAGCTGAAGTGATTTTGGAGCAAATAATTAAGAGAATGAACAAAGCTTTAGGAATACAAGAGTAGTATGTTAAGAGTCTTACTCCACATAAAATCAGTCCTCTGTATCTACTTTTTTATCATGTTTCCAGTGTTTTTCCTGATCTTTTTCTACATTATAGAACTGGCAGCATATGACATTCAGACAATAATTAATTTTTCAACTAAATCCAGCAGGTTTTGGTTAGGCAGTTATCCATGTCTAAATTGATGCAATGCAGATGTACAAGTCAGTCTCTTTAATACCTACTTCACTAACAATAAGCTCTTCAGTGTGAAACTAGAGGACTCTGCTCCCACATAACTATCCAATAAACTGTCATGGATTTTCAGAGCTTTCATATGAACATGGAAATACTATCAGATGTTTTAGGCATGACTTCTTTTCTTGCTACAGTTCTTTTACACATGAGCACCAAGGTACAAGGTATCATCAGTTTAATGAAAGACAGGAAGAAACTATTCTATATCAAAGAGAGGTAAGGGAAAAACAAACAAAATAAGTACGTATGGAAATCAAGAGCAGTCATGGCAAATTTTTCTTCTCAAAATAGCCAGAAGTAGGCTACCTTTTAACATTCCTAAAAAAAAAAACCTCAAAACCAAAAAGACTTAGAGAGTGCCTCATTAAAAGTACTGTTTCTTCCTCTTGTTTTCCAGTATTCGTTTCTTTTCCTTTTAACAATTTCATATTGGAAAACCATCATACTTACACTGCAACAGATCTCGTAGGAACTATTTAAATCTGCTTAGACTTCCACTCTTTTTATAGCTAATCTGGTCAAATGATACAAAGAGAAAAGCTGCCATGATGTAAAAAAGTGAAGAGCTTGTATGGAGTTAAGCAGCCTGCCTGTGGAATGTGCACAGAGAAGGTATCACCTTCCTTTAGCACATACTTCCTTTTGCTAACACATATGAAATAATGATACAAATCAAATAAGGTTGGCCAGTTTCTGTAACTACAGGCACATAGTACTGGACAGAGAGTTATCAAATAAATGGAGTAAAGGCCAGTTTGGTGCTTGAAATAGTAAAAAACCTGTAATGTTTAAAGTTTGTCAGAACTACCAGTGACTAGCTGAAAGGAAGCATTACAAAGCTTATTATCATGTTTCAAAAATATGTCACCATCAGTACATCTATATTTTTAAGAGACATGCTTATGGAAAATAAATAAATAAAAGAGTTTCATTCTATGGTGCATGTAGGCCTTTAGGAGAAGACTTGTTCCTATGCAGAGATGCAGCTGAGTATTTGTTCCTAAGAGACACAAAATGATCCCCTTTAAATGACTTTTATCTCTAACAGAAATTTAAAAAGCAACATGCATGCAAAGGAAAAGGAAACAGAGCATATATGATGAGGAAAGTGCTCAGCATGACAATAGGCTGACAAGACCACAACATCTATCTTCACCTTGAGGGACATGTAAAGAGAAATTGGAGTGTGTACACTCAATATGTTTTGGAGTTCATCTCTCTACAAATGTCATGCTCAATTGCAGTAGGTATTTATATACATTAGTGGTAAGGCACTGCAATGAGCATGCACTGTACATGTTATTATGCCTGTATGGTGCTATCTATTTTCATCACCCTACTCAGCTTTAGAAACAGTGAATACCTTCTGTGACAAACCAGCTGGATAGACATGCACACAGCCCAACTTAGTGAGAGCCTCACAAACTGCAAATAAAAAAGTGTTCTGTTGATTAAAAGATGAAGCTGGAATTCACTTAAAAAGTGAATTATGGTTATAAAAATTATTGGCTTCCTTATTAGGTTGGTTTCTTTTTTCTTTATTTTGGTTTGGTTCGATTTGGGTTTTTTGGGTTTTTTACAGTCAACTTCATCGGCCATCCCTTTATGTCCTACGAAAATGTTACAATCCCATCTTCTTTTACTTGTGACAGTAAAGTTTGACACAATGATAAAAAATATAGAGTGTTTCAGAAAACAGTATTCTTATCAACATCAATCTCTCATTTTTAATGCGATGAATGGAACTGAAGAAAAAGAAAAGCAGCAGCGTAATACAGTTGCAAACTATGCAATTGGAACAATTTTGATGGGTGCTTTCCCTGCTGCTGAGACAGAGGAAAAGTCCTTTAGAGAAGTGTGATTATTTTCATTTACTATCCACAGATAGTAAACTACAAAAATACAGCCTAACATTAAGGATGTATTTACATGCTAGGGAATCCATCAAACTCAAACAGAAGTGTGAAGACTCAGGTGGACCCTTGGCACTGAAATACTCCAGAGAAACCCTGGCACCAAATGCTTAAGAATAGGTACAATATGGTTAGAAAATGGAACAAATCCAAAGAAACTGTAAAAATATGTGAGAAGATACATATTTACACGTACACAGATTATATGAGCACCATTTTTAAGCAACTATTAAATGCTAAATGCATTAGGCACTGGCACTAAATTCCAGCTTCCCACCATTATGTCTTAATCCAAATAACATTAACAGTAAGCATCAAAATACATTCATTCTAGGGTCAGTAAGATAAACATGCATACTGGTTTAGACTAGTAAGTAGATTTTAATAATTTTGTAATCTTTTTGAGAGCAGACTTTTAAATCAGTAAGTACAGTAGTTACTTGGTGTTACTTTATGAAAATGGGTGTATTGTCTCCCTTCCTTGCTCTACCTTTAAGCTGTTGCTAAAGTTCTCAGATACATCTGATTTCTTCTTGCCTTCTTGAAGGAACTGCATGGATCTTTGTAGTATTAATAACACCCACCTTCCCCACATCCCCAAAAAGTGGTTTTCTGGAATGCCTGCACAGTGATAAAAATGGGATTTACTAGATCGATTTTGCAGAGACAATAACACAGTTCAGTCCTCAGTGGAATGGACACCCACCTTGCAGAGCACATCCTGGCTTTTAGTTCTGTCAGTCTCTAAAGCCTGAGCACCACTTTGTAGCAGTTCCTAGGAGTGACAAAATCTAGCCATTTCAAACTGTCAAAATCACTGATTTAAAACATTTGAGCACTTAGGTTATGTTTTGTTTCACCTAGATCAAAAATTAAGTTAAAATAAGTTCATCAAGTCCCTTGATTTCTGTAAATTGTGATAAAAATCAGTAACAGAGCCTTACTGATTTGCTCCTAGAATTGTTTTTTTTTAATATCAGTAAATGCAATGCCAGTTTAGTGATTGCTCAGGGTCAGTTAATATTGGGCATTCTGAAAACATACTGAAACCTAAGCTTTGGGGAGACAGACAGAGCAGGGGAAGGAGGAATGTCGTCAGTTTAAATACTCTGTGGATATGCACAGCACAGCCATTCTGAGACCTCCAAGCTGTCCTTTCTTTGCCTACCCATTCAGCATCATTAAACTGAACTTACAGACAGCTCATACTTTCATTAGCAAGTATTAATACTGGCACCCATTTGTGAATGAAGAGGGACTGGTGTACCAGAGAGAATCTGCCGAGTTGTCTCTCTTCTATTTGGTTTCACAGTCTCTTGGCTTTTAGAGAAAAGAATTAATGGCTTAAGTAGGTGACATTTTTGACTTGTAAAGTCCAGGTGATTTCAGGGTACACAATGAAACCACAGAGATTGTGGTTGATCCACCAAGAAGCTCTGGCCAGTTCAGACCCTGTCACACCCTGCATATGAAACACTGAAAATAAATTGTCCTCTGACCAGTATGGCAGTATGGAACAAGAATAAAAAAAAAAAAAATCTGATTACAAAAATAACCCCTCCTATTCCTTAGGAAAAAACTACCCAAAAGACTTGGCTGACATAAGAAGGCAAAAGAGCATTTCCTGCACAGACTTCATAAACCACAGTGGAATATAAAAGAAAGTTGTCTCTAACCTATTCCCTAAAGCTCACCACCAGACCCAACATTATGGGACCAGTAAGTGACCAACTTAATGATTTTGCTCAGTTGTAGCATAACATCTACAGGATGTTGACAATATTGCACTGTTTATCTTTAGTCACAGTGCTGAGTTGTTCTTTAGGCTCAGAATAGAAAACATTACAGATACTGAACAAGGTTTGACTGAGGTTTTAAATGCCGTCATGCCATGATGAATTCCATGGTCTGTGGCATGGCTTTACAATCCAGCTCAGAGGGGAACAAATCCCTGGTTGAGACTTCATAAATACCACTGTTAAAGAAAATGGCTTTAAAATTCCCTACTAACATTAGGCAGCACTGGAATTAACCCCACTCTTAATTTTAGACTATGTCCTGCAGCCTTCAGATGAGCTGTGTTTTACATCAAAGGAATTCCCATCTAATGTACAACAATGCGATCATGGGTCAGCGTGGTAAATCTGAACCTTCCACTCTAACCATATTCCTTCTCCTGTGTCAATCCTCAGGTGAGTCCTAATTCTGCTCTGTGCTGAAAACGACCAGCAGCCATGTCCTGAGGTGACAGCTGTCAATAGCAAAGCTCTCACACCAGTTACCACTGCTAATTAATAGCTCTTCTTTGGACTGTTGATGTATTGAAGTTCAACAGTCGTGACTGGTTTGTTAACAGCTATGAAATCTCAAGCTGGTAACTGAAAATGATTCACTGCAAGGGTGATGAGTAAGTTTTGCTGAATTGCACATTAGTGTTTTCTTTCTCACTCCTCTCCTTTTTTGAAAAAGCAAAACCTTTTATATATTAGCATGCCTTATCATATTCATTTTATGAACTTAAAATTCCTATTTTTCCAGGTGTTTTACAGCAATAGTGTTTCTGGACTTACAGAACAGTTTCACTTCAATACTAAAAAAATTAAGAGCAAAAATTTTTTTATTTTTACAATAACATAGTGGGGAAAAAACCTGAAAATTCTGAAATTGCCATAACCAAGTTGGTTGGTTAAGTTTTACTCCCTTGAAAAACCTGATCTGAAAATGTTTCAAGCCACTCGACCTATAAAAAAGGAATTGATGTGTATATGATGATGTTTAACACCACAGTCTCACAATATGAGATCTTAGACAAATGAACTGATACCTATGGCAAATATGATCTGCTAAAGAACAGGAAAGAACAGAACCCCATTTATCCACTGAAGAAGTCCTTATCTAGTGCTTAACCATGCTCCATCCTAAACCTGGATAACAGCACTAATAGTCACAATTCCACCAGGGATTACAGCTCATTCCAAGCAGGTTTCCAAAGCCCACCCCGGCAGCAGCTTGCATTCAGGAACAAATACTCTCAGCTTTGGAAAGACAGTCAAGTTGGACATCAAATACTGCACTAATTAGCTGATCAGTAAGTAAATGAGACAATTTTCATCTGCAGTTTTGCTGCTGTGGTCAGCAAAAAGCTTTCAATTATCTGACCTACTGCAAACAAGCAGGCAAGGTCTACTTATTTTTCCTCGGAACCATGTTAGTTTTAATTAAAATTGATGCTATTGTTCCAAAAACTACATACTCTCTAACTTCTCAGGGATAAACGAGGAGAATGGTGATTTTTTTAACATTGGAGGAGTGGTCTAGGCATTAATGCATTTTTTTATTATTAAGAATTAATCAGGCACTTGTAAAAGATAGGGAAGTGGAAAAGGAGAAATTGGGGAGAGCAGGAGAATAAAAAGTGGCGGGGACAGAAAACAATGAAAGCCCTCTCCCAACACAGAACCACAACAATGAAAACAAACAGGGGTCTTTAGAAGGGAAGTAAAACTAATAAAGGCAGTGGTGGAAGAGCTGTATAAAGGGCAAATATACCAGTGTCAGATAATACAGTGGCAATTAGCCAACAGTTTAAAGACAAAAGTCTCACATCAAAAGGAAGAGGATTTAAAAAAACATACATTATCTTGCTTCCCAGCCCTCTAGCAGCCAGGGCATTGACGCTGCAACAAGATCCTGGTGGTGGAATACAGTTCATTGGGGCCATTTACATCTTATGGGTAAGCAGAGTTGGGGTCTGAGCTAATCAACTATGCAAGCAAGAAAACTCACGTTATTATACACTGCAGCTAGCTTAGATTCAGGAGCAATTCAGAGCAAACATCAACAAGACAACTGTCAACTGTATACCTCATGGGAAGCGTCTGACAACACAACTCTGCAGCTGCATTTTGCATCCAATTCTACTTCCCATTTTAAAAGTACCAGGCAGCAAAGGACAACCAAGTCATAAGCAGGCAGTCTGAAGGGGCATAGGTAAATTTTAACTTTGTCATTTTCTGCTTTTGACTGCCAAATCATAATGCTTACATTCTTCCTTACTGCAAGGATGTATTTTTTTGATGATGATAATACTGATAACCATTATGAAAATTTATATCTCAAAAGCCTGGAGCAACACACTAGATTTCAAGATTATTTCATGTTTAGAAGTTGTTTAACAAAATGCGAAGGGGTCTTGAAAGCATTGTAACTAAATTTTTACTGGAATTCACCACGATAAGCACTTTATTTTTAAATGTATAATCAAAGCACAGAAAGGAAAGATGAAAACACGCATAAAGCCAATCCTAATGGATCAACACCAACTCACATTAGGTTCTTCAGGAATGTAAGATGACTGACAGAGTTTCCTCTGAGTTTTGTATTTCACTCACTGGTTTAACTTCATATTGTACCTCCCTGTCAGGGTTCATACAGATAATTAGCACTAAGGAAATAATGGCCTTCAAAGGCTGTGTTTATTATTGTTTTATTCCAACTAAACATAACACTTGGCAAAACCAGAGGACTTTCCCTCTTCCTTACAGCCTTTTTCCTCCTTCCGGTCCCCTTCTCTCCCTCCAAAACCTTCAAACCAGATTCTGAAGTCAGTGGACCCATTAAAAAAGTCACTGAGCCTCTGTGCAACATTTCCCTTCTGAAGAAATTCATTTGCCCTGCTTGTTTAGCTGGAAAGCAAGCAAGCAGGTTTTTTGTCCCTTGCTGCAGGTGCTGCATTGCTCCTTGGTTTTGTGAAGCCAAAGTCCCCACTCCCCTAGAGCAGTATCGCTGCCATTTACTGTCATACTCTGACAACCTGGGTGACTTGTCAAAATGTGTTCTAGCAGCCCCCAGCCTCAAACCCAAAGTGTTTATGGAAAACTCGGCGGATCTACTTCCCACAAATGACAGAGTTAATCCAAAAGAGCTCTACTAATGCAAAATTGCAATTAATGTGAAGTTGTTAACAAAAATAGAAGAGTACAGATGTTGAATTTTAGATCTATTTGGAAGCAACCCACTTTAACACAGTATGGAAGAATGGCAAAGAGGTTCCAGTGGGCTTTTCACACACCAACCCCTGAGGTGGTAAGACACAAACAAAAATGTATTGTTTCCATTTCCAAAGGATGTAACTTTCTTCAAAAAAAAACCAAAAAAACAAAACAAGGGAAAAAAAAAAACCCCAAAAAACCCCAGACAAACAAACAAAAAAACCCAAACCAAACTGTAAAGAAGGGAGGATATGATCCTTATAAAAAGGGAGGGTTGCATATCTTATTTGCCTTCCTATGACACCGCTGACATCAACAGCCAAAGCATGACTACATGCAAGTGTTTTGGTGTGTTTTTTTCCTTCTCCATTAGTTTTATAAGATTGGCTAGGATTTACACGAAAGGTTGTTGATTACCTAAGGCAAATAACACGATCAAAAGCAACCAGCCTCAACAAGCAAGACACAGAAGGCGGATTCTATGTATGACATACTCTCTGCTCTACCTGCAGACTGTAAATCATCACAGGCTCACTTGACAGTGCCAGGCATAGGCAGAGCAGCACTAAAACATCATGAGTCCAAACACCGGGGTTTTTTTCCAAACAATTACACTCTTGGAAGTGGAGAGAGAGGGTGTTTTTTTGCATGAGTCCCCCCACCCCCATCCCCCTCTTTCATATTCAAACACTTGGGGCAAGGCAATTTGACACTGGTTTCTGTAACAAACCTGGTCAGGCAGGATTTCTCACACACCCTGCACAAAAGGCTAACCTCTCACAAAGTACTTATTGGAGATTTACGTCAAGGTTGAGTGAACTGCAGCCAGGGAACTGAGCTCAAAACACTGTGTGAAAGGCTCTGGTGCTAATCACTAAACCAGTGGGTTAGCTGGAGAGGAACTGGGTAGGGGGAAACAAGAAACAAATAAAAAATACTCTTTGTAGTGTATAATTTCCAATATTTGGCTACAATACCAGCAGGGAAAAAAATTAATCACTTGCTGCTGAAAATTTTCTGTAATTATCAAAATACTGAAATAGCTGCACTGAAAGGAAAAATCAGCTTCTATATTCATTTTTATTCTGTATTTCCAATGATATGGATTCCATATTTCCGATGAAGGAATAACTAGGTGATGCTGTAACTCAGACATTGATCTTAAGTTGTTTCTGCTGGAAGAATCAAGAATTTGTATACCACTGTCAGAGGTGAACACTATTAGATAAGCAACCATGTAAGGTGACTGACAAGCACTGATAGAGCTTGTCCAGGCTATGACAGCAGGGCCGTGTTAGAACACATTAACTAATTTGTTCTGTCCATCCAGCATCGACACACCACGCTGTTGTGTCTAAGTCTAAACTAACGCACTAGGAGTTGACAGTACACGTTGCCTTGCGTTCACTGTATTCGAAAAACCAGCCAACCGTTTCTATCACTGTATCTTTACAGTCTATGTTCAATGTGTTTGTTCTTTACAGTTAAAACAGTGTACTACACTACTGGTTCAGCTGAAATGGAATCCAAGAGGAACTTAGATGTTCCACAGACATGCTCTTTGGTCACCATTTATGCAAAAGTTATTTTACATTCATCAGAAAACCCCTTTTCTCATCTGAATAGTGGAAGACACTTAGGAATTCCTTAACAGAATAGGGTAAGAAAGAATATTCTAAACAACAGGTAGACTTTTCATCTTAAATACTGCAAGCCCTACAGCAAAGCTGTACTGAGATTCACACACTACAATTTTTGCAAGCTATACACAGCCCACGTTCCTTCTAAGAGGTCACAGCAGCCAGACCTCTGACCCTGCAAAAAGCCCTGTTGTTCTCTCTGAAGGTTTACAATGGATGGGAAGGCAAATCTTATTTCCTACACTGTGATAGACTATTGCACTATATCTGACCTACTATTTGTTTTGTAAATGTTTTAAAGTATTGTTAAATATGCCATTATTTCATAAAACAGTGTGTTTATCTGTTATGCTAACATCGTATACGAACTTAATCGATCCAGTTGCTCAAGTAACTTTATTCCCCCTTATATATCCTCACACCACAGTGCAGAGGCAACAATCCCTGGCATAGCAGCTTTCCTGCTTACTGCAAACTACAGGAGAAAAAAGTAACTACCACCTGAGATAAGCAGTAGTCACCAATGTTAAAAAAAAACACCACCACAAAAATCCACACACGAATTAATGTATTATTTTAGAAATATGAAAGGTTACCTTTTTTTAACTGCTGTTATAAAGATGGAAATGTTAAGAAAAACTTTCTTCATATTGCTGCAATAATCTCAGCCGCTGAGCATTTACTGTCGCTCTGTAAAACTGGGGTGAAGAAATTCCCTGCTGCGATAAAAATGCCCGTAAACCCATAAACAAGAGACACATCAGTTCCCTTAAAGAAAAAAAAAAGATGCCATTAGGACAGCCTTTCATCCTTACTGTGTCTGAAGGGCTTAAGACACACTTTGCTGCCTAAATATAATCAGCAACATTACCACACTAGTACCCTCAACAAGTTTTAAAGTGACATATGACCAAAGAATTTTGTCAGTTTGTTAGTTGTATTGGGAAACACAAAGGAATAAATTGCAGGGCAAAGTTACTGCAGATTGTTCAGTGGTGAAGAAGTTAGATCAACTTTCAAAAAGCAGTCAATCATGCAATTCAATAATAAAATAATTTTGAAACATCCAGAAATTACCATCTGCGCATATCTGGAAAACTCAGCATGATGGGGTCTCATTGGAGACCCCATCATGCTGACCAATGGTGACCATTTTCCATGTAACTGGGTTCTTTGCAGTATTATGAGGGTTCTGCTCCATTACTCACTTGCGGGCTTTTTAGTTCATGGACTTCTTACGACCATGAATCAATCCTTAACACCTCTACTTTCCATGCACAGCTCTGCATGCTCTCCTGGCACAGCACCTATCTCAAAATCCTTGACAGCTCTCTCTTGTAAAAACCCTGCCTGTTTGCTAATGCCTGGTGCAGGATGAAGACAAGACATTTCTTTTTTAAACCCCACGAAATACAGGTGGTTTTGTTTATTTAGTCTTTGAAAGATTGGTGCTTGGGGGCTGGATAAGCTTAGGAGATCTTTGAACAGAAAGTACTGTAGAAAGGTGCTACGCACTTGTAACAGAGGATTTAGAAGAGGCTGTAATGGACATTAAGGGCTGGCTTCTCATTTTTCTTGGATCATCTTCAAGCAAACCTTGGCATTTTGTAGAATTAACTCACTCAAAACCAGTTCTTTGTATTGGCATACCTGAGTGGGATATTATCTAAAGCAACTTGGACTTGCATATTTGAATTTACTCACCTGCTTTTTGCCTGTAGGACATCAGATTTCCCCCAAATACAATTCACAGAGAATTACAGGGGGTTGTTAATACCAGCAATCTTCAGTCATCTAATTTCCAGGCCTCAGTTAAGAAAGTAATCTGTTCAGGTGTCCTAAATTGTCGGTCAAGGTAAAGAGAAATTATTTGAGAAGGTAGATGTGCTCCTGTTTTGATTTGCATTCTGGAAGTACCTCTCTTTATTCATTGTGGAAGGAGCCTAAGAAAACTGCCTTTCTTACTTAGGTATCTTATTTAGGTTCCTATTAGGTGATGGAAAGACTCCTGAATTCTCATACCTCCAGCTCTAAAATTTTACATTCTTGATTCCACTCTGTGCATAAGAAAGGTTACTGACTCATACGAACCCAGTTATGGAGCTTTTTTATCCTTTCTCTTTGAAGAACTCTGTTTTTTTCAGTAGTTGTCCATGCCCATCACTTAATCACTTAACCCAACTAGAAAGACTACAAAAACCTGGTTTCAAAATACAAAACTAAGAGCATATACTATGCACACAGTTTGCAGAAATTAATGCTATGTATCCCAGCAACTGCAAGGTGCAGGTCATCTGCCTGAGGTGATGAAAAAGGACAGTGGGGCTGAATACCAATAGAGAAACCCACACTCAATTGACAGTTGTAGAGAAGCAGGAGAGCAATCAAGACATGGCTTAGTTAATCAGTAAAAGGCCTGTAAGATTTAAATACATTGTTCAATTCCCAATCCAGATACTTCAATTCTTGCTTACTCTAAGCATATATGATTTGCACAGCTCTCATGTGCAAGAGAATCACTTTCACAAGTACAGAAGGGAAAAATCATTTAACAACTGGTAACCCTGCACACTTTACTCACATGAAATATGCTACACAGTGGCCTTTTATTGCTGCTCTATTCATATAACCTGTTAGATACATCAAAGTACCTGATCCAGGAAGACCATTCCTACCAATGATAGTTAGAAAAAACATGGTAAACTGTTTTCCAGTTCTTGAATTCTGTAATGGTGCTACATGTCTTCATTTCTCTGTTGCTGTTTCAAATAAACACTGCTGAATGATTAACAGGAACCACTAAAACATTAGGTCAGAGTTTGCCTTTCTGGATTGAAACACCTGAAAAATGTATAAAGGGTAGAAAAATCACTGATAATCGCTTAAAGACTCCAATAACTTAAACTGGATGTTAGCAGACTATTTACTGCACTTTGGGATGGATTTCACAGAATCAAAATGAACAAAGGCATGCACAGCACAAATCAGAGGTATAAAAAGAGAAATAAAGCACTAAAGACTTGTTTGAGATGCAAGAAAATATTACTGTAAAACTTTGGACAAAGCTTCTTGGGCCACTTTACCTACTTAATTCTTTGACTTCTTGAAGACATGCTTTCTCTTCAGATCCCTTATTCCCTTATCTGTCCTGGCTCTTTTAGGCTGGGCCTTCCTGACTTTTTAGTAGTTAGCCCAGGCAAGAGGATACACTCATTTTTCATATATACGCACACCTCACGTACTGAAGGAATTATCCCCACTTTTATCCAAGTAAGCTCTTTAAGTTTTCCTTTCCATCATACTCCCTTTTTCTACTTCACAAATGCCCTTTCATTCCCTCTGATTTCACTTTTATCTTACAAAGCCATCAATCTAGCACGTCTTTACATATACTTACAGCTCTACACAAGGACTGACTAGTACTGAAAATACAGCTTTCATCTTCAACGGCCTTACACTATTCCCTTTTTAAAGAAATGTCACTCTTGAGATTTAGACACATACATAAAACAAGAAAAATAAAGCTATCAATAAATAAATAATTATTCCATGAAATAATGTTGTAAGTTTTAGCTAAACCTCCCCCTTGCCTTCTTGATTAAAACCATATTAATATTTCCCATTAATTGACAATTTATGTTTCGGAGACAGAAGAGTCATTAAGTGCAGATATGCCAGAACTTTGCTTCCTACCTCCAGTGATAAGGCTGCCATTTGGACAAAGCAGAAGCAGGCACTCCTTTTATTTTTATCACCTCCTGTAATTGCTGTGTGGTGGTGTAAGTGTCTAGGCTTCCTTCATAGTTACTGGCGATAAAGCCAATACAAAGAATGGCCAACAATATACAGCTCTCTGACTATACAGAAATATTTTTTTTGGACTTGGTAACTCATTTTTGTACCTCACAACTGTGTTGCTTAAATTTGCATTGGCTCCAAGAATCCTAGACAGATAACTCAGGCACAGACACTTCCATCCAATTAGATGAGACAAGTCCTACCCTGAGAGTCCATGGGATGGAGTAACTTCAGAAAGGTTGTTCTTCCGTAAGATCTAGGAATCATTTCCCAGAGCAGGAGTCACAGCCAATGTGAAAACTCTCATTTATTTCACTGAAATCAGGTCCAGGTCAAATGGGGTAATAAAATAATATGGGGCAACAGACCCAGAGAGAAACCTCTGCTTTTGACCTGGAGACTCTGGAATGACACCTGCATTGCACACAGGGAAAGAAGGGAGGGCTTTTCTGTAATATGTAAATGTAAGAGTGATTGAAAATGACATTCAAAGCTAATGCCATGTTTCAGTTTAAGGACTAAAAATTTATTCTGCCTTTTTATTTAGTTAAAATGTTATATGCCTGAAAGCCAGTTTCTGGATTTCTGAACACTACAGCAGATTTCATGTTCTGAACTTGTACAGCCTTTCTGAATTCATATTCCAGCTTAAATTTCGATGTATGTCAAACACAAGGTGTTAGGCACACTCAGTGCAGTTCTCTGCATGCACACAGCCCTGTTCTGGCTTCTACCTTCCAACAGCGAACCTGCCATCTGCAGTGAAAGCCCTGTCTTGTAAATGCAATTTATAGTTCCCAGGCCATGTTCAGACAGCTTCCTTAGAGGATTCCATCTGTTTTGAAGCTCTGATACGCCACTTTTCCCTGCTCCTATCGTTACACTCTTTATCCCAGTAACTTCATAAACTCTCTTAATGTGTCTTTTCTATTTCTTTTATAGTCTTAATGCCACAGAGCCCTTTGAGTTATCAATGTTAACTGTGGTTAAAAACCAACCAAAATTACCAATGGTAATGTTGGTTAAAAAATTTCAACATTCACACAGAAAGATAATCCTTGCCATCTAAAAAGCCAAATCAAACATTGTTCTTAAACAATCTAATTTAGTATTTCAACAAAAATGGGACTTGTTTTTTTTTTTTTAAACAGGCTTGCACTGGCACAATGTCATCATATTTCAGGCATTTTTGTTCCCAGTGTTATTAATGAAGGGTAACTTTAATATTTCAAGAGTTTCTCTTAGAAGAGGTTGAATTCTGCACATACTAAAAAGAGGGTGAAATATCTGTGCTGGTCATGGTAAAGTTCTCCAGAAAATCCTAAGAGAGGAGAAAAGGCACACATTTTGACGTTCCCTTTAGAAATACCATTTATTTTAACATGTTTCCACAATGCTTTCATATCTAGAAGTTGATGTAAAAAGTAATACTATTGGGCAGTTAAACAGATGGATTTTTTCAAGTCACCAAGTTTGCATAAGACTTCTAATTTTGATGAAACAGATTTACAAAGCATATTTAAAATTTTGTTCATTACTTAAACAGTTAAGAAAGAAGAAATGGGAGGCTGAAGTGTTTGATCACTCACTGACAGCTATTGAAAACAACTCTCACTTTACAGCTGGGATATAACTTAGAAATCAAGAGCAGTGGAAGCACTTTTGACAACAACAAGATAACGAATGCAGTTCCATTTCAAAAAATCCCACAGAAAAATTCATACTCTTTTATAATTCTGTCCTGACTATGGACACTATCAGTACTTTGAAAACTCAGCTGGTCTCCAGATGGAGTCTTCCTGGTTCAGCAGGAAAACAGAGCAGTAGCAGCAGCACAAGTATGATTCAGTGAAGGCACTGGTAGGCACATTCAAAAAAATGGGACATGTAATTTCTATTGAGACACTTGAATAACAAGTGTGAAGCAGACCTAAGTGCCAAAGGTCACCTGAATCCACTGACAGAAATCTACAGTCTGTATATATGTCAGACAACTGCTTAGATTTTCCTCCATGTAAAAATGGCTTTTACACCTGCAGAAGGATCACAGCAGCTTCACCTGAGAGCTATGACTTCACCCTTTAAAAACTGCAAATATAAATAGCATTTACTCTCCAGGATTCATTGAAGCAATGCTGAGCAGGATCCTCAAGAGGATAAGGCTAAAGTGGACAAAGCACAAACCCTCCCAAATATCCTTCCTGTTATTGCTATGTTTCCACTGCATGTGTATCTACAGCCTCTTATCTGAACTACATAGGTTCACTCATATAAATACAGCATATGCTACATATCTGTAGTCGGGGGGGTGTATAACATATGGGTATATCCTAGGTTTATACAGAGCTGGGAATACCACACTGTCATGTCTTTTCACAGTACAAAATGAAACTTAAGACCACAAGGAATTGGTCAGGCTGAAATATCCTTTCTGACATTTCACAAAGGGCAAATACAACTGTTAAGTTTTTCTTTCTCCATCTAGAGAGATATTATAAATTTATTTGAAAAGGCACGGACTAATCTCTTGCATGCACCCTCAATTCAATCCATCCCCTCTCTCCTTTGACACTGACTATGGACTTTGTAGTCATTTCAGTAAGTTTACATTTTTTCTCGGTTATTTCTAACAAACTACACTTACATGGCAGGGAGATGAAAGGTTGAGAAAGATTCTCAGGGCTCATGAGTAAAGTCCCTAACAAGGCACAGCTGATCTACAGACAGACAGACAAAGATATCAACCATGTGTTGAAAATAAACAGTTGCAGTCAATTCTCTTGTGCTAGGAAGCGAGGAATAGCATGCTGGCAATATCTGAGCAGTGAGAATGATGCTGCCACTTCCCTGGACCTGTGTTAGTCCGGTGATGGGAGTATGTTGTTTATACAGTCACAGTTCTCACATCTATCTGCTGTTCTCACCATCTTGACCTGACATGAATGGGTTTGAAACCATTTGTTCTTGTCAGAAGTGTGATAGCATCACAGGAAGGCAAACTGGTCTGCAAAATAACAGCTCTGAGGAACAAGAGATATGTCTACAGTAGACATACAAAATTTCAGCTATTTTTATAAACCTTTCTGCTTCCGAACTATCTCATATCCAGTATTTCCAAAGCAACATTCATAAATCTCAGTGTTCTTTGGAAGCTACCGTGTAATAAAAGTTTGTATCTACAGAAGTGTAAAATACAGCTGTGTCCCAAAATCATACAGCCAAACAGAAGGAACTTGGCTCCTCCTACCCCATCAATCATACCCTCAACCTCCTGCTGAGGCAGTCTAACAAGCTACATCATGGACTTACAAACATTAATCTGTGAAGAGCTATTTAATACCCTGAGGTGAACATGCTCATCAACAGCAAATTTACCAGTTTCTGGTAGGTAATACCAGACTAAATATCCGATATCCTCCTAATTATTGTGAAGCAGTATCTCTTTAGCAGTAATTTGACTCTGTTGCTGTAGTCAACATACTGTAAATGCCCATATTTTATAAACTGCACTGCATGTTTCAAAGCATTTTATAACCATTGGAATTGTCAGGTACCATACAGTATGGTAAGTCCTCTTAAAAAAAAAAAACAAACAAAAAAAACCAACAACAACAAAACTTTGAAAGGAAAAAAATACTTTGGATGTATGTTTCCCAACCTGTGTTATAAATATTAAAATTACAAGCGGGAAAATGTTTTCAATGAAATGAAACCAGAACAAAAACCAACGGGTCCATCAGATGCAGAGCAGATCTAGAGTAAGTGTGAACACGGCATAGAAACACAACACAGAAACAGACTTCACATACTGTATGCACCTTAAGCCATAAAAAACAGCAGGGAGCTGTTTTGCAAGCAGCCAACCATATAGTAATGTGTAGTAATAAGTGGTTGTACTTGTTGTGGCTTAAGGCCTTCCATAAGCCCTCACAGGAGCATTTACCTAAGCCCTTCCTTTGTCAAAACGATCTGAATTTTCCTTTTACTTTGCAGACTTCTTGCTGTCACAGCTACCAGTTCCTATGTGTATATCTGCAACAAATATCCACTGGTTAAGATGTTCCTACTGTTGCAATAACTTTCTGCAAATATCAATTCCAAATGTAAAATGGTAGTTAACCCTAGGTCATTGAAGATTTGTTATTTATGGAATTGTTTAGCTTTTTTCAAATGAACCCACATATAGTCCTGCTGAGAAAGAAGAAGGTTTCTGTATTGTTCATAGATTTTGCAAGTCATTATAAGGAACAGCAATTTTAAGAAAAACAGATATTTACAAAAGAGGAAACAGTATATTGGACAATTACGGATTTTGCATATTAATTTCACTTAAAGCACATATAGATACTCTGTGGTACATTCTGACAATAACCCAAATGCAGCAGAAAAAAATGGGCTTATATTATTAAAGAAAATCAGTTCAGTAACATTTTTTATGAAGACACAACTTAGGTTTAAGAACATAGCTTGTGAGTATTTTTAGCACTATCTGTTCAAAACAGATTAATGAAACCAATGAAAAATAAAGTACTTGTCAATATGAAAAAAGTTACAGAGAACTAGGGCTGAAAGCAGTATTTATCATTATGGAACTAATCAAAGTTCCATGTACTTAAGCACTGATTGAGACTGTATTTTATTACTCATGAAAGTAGTATGCCTACTGAGAAGCTATTGCATTTTGTACTTGCTATGTCTCTTCTAAACAGAGAAGCTCTAAATGCTTCATGAAAATGTACAAACCTATAGGAGGAATTAACTAAAAGAACAAATACTTAAACTTCCATTACAGACTTAATATTTCCAGAGATAACCAGGGCCTATGTGAAATAGCTAACCCCAGCATAGCTGGGGGACAAACTCTGGACCTGCACAAGCTGTCAGGTTGGAGCCTGGAGTAAGAGAAGACTGACAGACAATAATCCAGAAAAGTTTAAGTACCCCTTTTTCCCTGCCCAGGAAAGTTTTGACAGATTTGTTTGTTTTTATGTTGGGAATTGTACTGTTTTTCCTGGAGTTCAAGGAGGAAAGGGGAAATTTTGATTAAAAGGAAATATAACTTTAATTAACCCTTGCTAGTAACATTAAAGGTTTTTTTCTTTTTATAAGCAGAAGAATATGCTGATTCCTAGTTCACACAATAAGAAGTATGGTTATCAATTCATTTTTTAAGATTTAAAGTGGGTTATTTTCTAACATTATTTATAGGCTCAAATCATTACAGTTATTTTGGAAATAAAAAAAAAATCATCATTATGAGACTGAAAGCAGATTCAGGTCAATGCAGTGTAACACTTTACATAGCAATCAATAAAAATGTCAATACAAACAATTACTAAAGGCACCATATGACATTCCAATGGGGGAGAGGGAGGGAATTCATTTTCTACTTAGACGCCTTGCTTCCTTTATCAGCAGATGGCAAACAAATTACTAGTTCAATCCATATGTCTGTATCTGATAGACAGTGTTTTACAAGTCTGAAATTAGTTTGAAACATTTTGAAGTTGGCCAGACTACAGAGGAAAACAGGATAACTTTGTCTATTAATGAAAAGTTGGTTTTGTCATAACAAATACTTCCACAAGCTACTACCCATCCAGACTCATTCAGTCGCTAATGGAATTGTACCCAAAGACATAATCTGTGTTTAACAGACTAACAATTTGTAGTTTCACCCATTCTGTTCTTCTGCTGTGCTCCAACATGTCTCCTTCCACTAGCTGAGGTTTACTAAGTGGTGCTGATGAAAGCAAGCAAGGCCATGAGAATGTTTTGGTCGGAAGGGTATCAGATCGCGAGGGCCGTTTGTGTGCAGGCATTCCAGAGCAAACCTGTCAGAGCAGAGCCTGCAGACCAGCACCCTGGCTCCAACCACGGCACAGCGCTGATGCCGAGAAGAAGATTGAGACATTTTTGCTTAATCTCTCCCCATCGGAAAGCCTCCGTTTGCAATGCAGACAGTGTATATTTTAGGAAAGGCGGATCAGAAAGCCTAGACAGTTTTTATAACAAAATGAATGGTTTGGTAAATTTCTTTCAAAAGACAGCTCCAAATCTGGAGAATTTTAATGACTTTTATTATAGTAAACTGTGAGTTCCACAAAAGATTGAGGGGAGAGAGAGCCAAACCAAGCTAAAGAAGACAAGGAAAGAGTAGTTCCAGTGAACTTTCTTTGCAACCTGGCCAAGCAAAGAGGGAAGCAGACCTATACTGATAAAAACAGCTGACAGCAGGGGTCTACAGGAATTCACAGCCAGGCAGAACACTGACTGGGCACATCCAGCAGCTCTCCAGGCACTTTGGAGCCCTTTGGTGTGGACTACTGGATGGAGTTCCAGTTCATTTCCCAAAGCTTATAAAAATTAATTTCTTTTGCCAAGGACTTACAGAACCAGCACAGATAAAGTATTTCTCAACTCAAGTGTTTTTAAAAATGTTGTTTCCTTCCAACAGCGATGTACCTGGGGGACTGGTATCCAAAACGGCTTATGCTTCACCTCTTAAGGAGGGTATCACTAAGAAAGCCCTCAAAAAACTTCAAGCAATGATTATGGTTTAACTCCAAACTGTCTATTTGCTCACTGAAGTAATGCTTTTCAGGAGAAGTTTTCTCTAGAGGTCTACACCAATACCAACTTGGGGCAGTGAAGTTGAATGCAACACCTCTCCTGAGATACATGATGTTGGTCATGAAGATTGATTAAAATGGGAGGAGTTGCTTATACCAAGAAACTCAGGGTCCAAGTTTAACAGATATCAACTGTCCTCTTAATTTTTTGAAGTCCCTACATCACACATGATAGTTGCTATGGATAACCACTGCAAAGACCTCTACCTTTCAACCATTTAGCTCCCTATTAGAAGGCAAAGGCAAATCAATTAAGTGATGATTAAGACCACAGTCTTAAAGGCCTGAAAGATATATTCAAAACTTCTGCTAAGCAGAACATAATTTTCTGTAATGGAAAAATCAGTAAAGTTGTAACACGCTCTTTGCTTTAAGAATTATAAATATTTGTCCTACAAACCATTTTGCTAAATAATTACAGAAATCTTGTTTTCAGTCAAAAACCTTTTTTCACTCTTAATTAAAATATAAATCTATTTTTAAAATTTAATTATAATTTTTAACCTAATTTAAAATTAGTAAACATACACGTACACACACAAACATATGTACCTGCCAAGATATTTACAAGCCTTGAAGCCTACAAGATTTTAATCACATTTTCCATTAACTCGCCCCACCACTCAAGCTCTGAATAAAGTAGGGTTTATGAGAATTTTAAACAAAAGGAAATATTTAGGTTTCTAGCACACCTCAGTCAAATGTAAATGTGTTTCAGTAATATACTAACAGGTACTGTGCTGTCAGTGGAGAGCTTTTTTGTCTACTTTATCAGCTGCAGGGAGTAATGTCAAAGTAATCACCACAGATGAGTCCATAACTGAATTGTGAAGAAAACACTTTTCTCAAAAACAGGTTGACTAAATTTATCCTGCAGAGTAAGAACTTTTAAACAGGTCTGGAATACATCCATTTTGGGTTGGAAGAAGAGCTGCCTTGAAACACTGAAAAAATATAAAATACAACTCAGTATTTTCTAACTCAAAAGCATAAATCCATGAACATTAAAGCAGTTACTATCAGAAAAAAAAACCCTCATAAATATGTAAAGATATTATTCTCCATATGTCTTATAAAGGGGATAATAGAGGTATATTAAGTTTTGCTTTGATTTGTAAGCTTTCACCTTGTGGTGTTTGCCCTACAGCCTTTCAGTCATGTACAGACTGGAGTAGTGAGAGCTTTGAAGTGCCCAACTTCCAGTGAAGTTACTAACATTTTTTAATAAGTCTTAAGAGGTCTGTGTGTGATTTACTGTAATTTCAGAACAAGCTCAGAAATTCACCCTAACTTGGAAATAATGGGAGAGTCATTTGAGCACATTATCACTGTTGGGGCATGGGGGAGAGAGGCATGAAAATAATCTGGAACATGATCAAGTCAAATTCAAAATACCGTGTATATAAATGATGATTCGGATAACTTTAAGGGCAACAAGACAGTTCTGTATAGATGAGTTGGGTTTTTTTTTTTTGCAACCAGTAAATATAGTTTAAGTGATTCACAGCCAATTTTTATAATTGCAATGGAGCAGCTGTGATCAAACTCTATTTGTAGCATCATAATAAATTTGCCCCCCACCTACTAAAATTAGTTCTAAGCATCCAAAATTCCCATTTGAACATCTGACTGAACAAAACAGGCATTGCTCCATGCCAAAAACTGGAGGAAATAGACCTAAAATATGCCTTTTTCTCACCAGAAATTGTAGGCTCCCAGAATAACATGTGAATTAAAACTCATTTCAAGCTTGTTTGCATTGCTCCTCATTCCCATTCATAGCAAATTTCTTGACAAACGTTCTGATTATTTCTCTTTTTTCCTCACTTTTTTTTAATTGAAACACAATTTTCAAATCACAGACAGTCTTGCAAGGAGAAACAGCTGATAGTACAACCCATCTGAAAAAGGAGAGGGTGGAATTTTACTCTCAGCAAATGCTGGAGGCAACTTACACAATTAAAGACTGCACTGTAAGCCATCGTTAAAAGACTTCTTCCCGTAAGTGAAAATGTGCAGTTTGCTACCATACACATCAGAGGCACATAAACCAAAATGAGGGCAAAGTCAACCAAGAAATGCAAATGTCTCGCTCCAAAATTGCTGCTTCTGCTTCCCCCCTCCAGGCTGAAGGAAAGAATAGAAATTTTAACAAAGTTAAAATTAAAATTAAAAATCTGTTTTTTCAGTTTTCCTCTTTCATTGGTATTCTTGACAAAGTTTGCATCACCACACTCAGAGAAGATAACCAGCAATATTGATGCAGGATGCCTATGAATCAGGCTCTTCTTGCTTTGACTATCATAGTACTGCTGTACAACAGAGTTTAACACATCTCTCTCTTCACTCTTGCCTTTTTAGATGGAAAATTCCCATTTTACAGACAGAATTAGGAAACGAAGGTCTACAGCAGCCAAGAAAACATAGGGAATTAACCATCTAACTAGGACAAACATGATTCATCAACCTGAGATTTGAAAATCTCAGGCAGTCCAGGGATGCACAAACTCAGCAAATATTTCCAAGGCTGTTCACAAGCTGCCTGTAAAGTGCTGCACAACCTGGGCTGCCACCACTCCACTGGTTTCAGAAAACTAATACTGTGCACAATGCAAAAAAATATATTCCTCCTCTCATCTTTATGCTAAAAAATATATCCTATCTGAACTCCAAATAATGTAATATGCAACAGAATACATGTATTTATGGATTTATATTACATAAACAGATGATTATATCATTACAACAAAGACTGTAAGATTTTCTAAAATATATACATATATGCTACTAAAAATATGCTTAGAAAAACATCAGCAAGAACCATTTAGCCCCTATAAAGCCTCATTTTAAAAACAGAACTTGGTGGAAGAAGTAAATTAATTATATTAAGCAGGAAATTGTTCACTAAATCAATTGGGCTACATTAGAGACCTGAAAATTAAGATTAGTTCCAAGGTGACCATATGCATATTCTGAGGAGTGCCAAGGTAACAAAAGACATTCCAGAAATCCTTTTTCGTATCTTACACACACACACACACACACACACACATATATATGTATATTTCTGTTTCAGGACACATCTGTTCATCTAACAGCTATTTTCCATAGTTGTTTTTAACTGGCTGTATTATCAGCCCTAGATACCCCCACGACAAAAATCACAGCATGTATGTGCACTGTTTATTCATAAACCTCTTTATAAATCCTTAGCATTCTGAATTTGTTCGGATGTGGATAGCATCTGGATTCCTTCAAATCAATTATAATTACAATGCTCCCTTCTTAGTCCAATAAATAAACATTTATTTGCTGTCTATCATAAGATCCCTCCTCTAAAAGAGTGTATTTATTATGTCTTTAATTACCAAATACATGTAGAGGATCATCTGAAATTCAGTACAGAAAGCAACTCTGCACTTCCAGATGCTAGAGGTATCTTCACATAGATTTTCACTGTTCAGCACTATGGTACTTCAGGCAAAAATAGAATTATGTACAATCCTTGCCCGCATTCATCTGTGAAATTTAATTTTCCATTGAAAATCTACATGTTAGCGGCAAGTTTTGTCCTCAAGCATGAATGTGTGCTTCTTATTGGAACCATTTTGGCAAAGATTATCCTTAGTTTCTAAATACAATTGAAGCTTCCATTCCACGTCAGATATACATCTATTGCTAAGCATTATTGGCAATACAGAATAATAAAAGGGCTGTATAATGGTTATAGTTGCACTTAACTTTTCAAAACTTTGGTAAAGCTCAACTAATTCTTTAATTTAGTCATCATACAAGAGGCTGCATTTACTTACTTCCCATTTTAAAAAAGGCTCCCCATTGACAGTTCTCCAAACTATTGAGACTGGAGGGAGCTGCTGCTGCACTGTTTGCCTTTGCAGTGCCCACAGCTGCACCCCACACATGGCTGCTTTAACCAACCTGCAGCCACTGTCAGCACAATTGAAAATTTTAAAAAACCATCAGGTATGTATTTGAAGACGGTAAAAACAGCATCTGCTAACCATATCAGTCATACCTACAAGAAAAGCATTGCCTCACTGCATGTGCCTGGTTTGGGGCAAGGGGCACGAACAGGGGCTGTGGGACTGGGCTGGTCCCAGTGCCAGCATGGGTGGCTCCACAGCACAGAGGGGCTGAGCTGGGAGGGAGAGCTACAGGCCCCAGCCCGGCACGAGGGAGTCCTGGCTTGACCTGCAGTGTACTGAAGGCTCCTGTTCCGGCCAGGGTACAGTGCCGGGGGCCCCCTCTGTGCCCAGACCCCCATCCAGGCCAGAGCAGTGGGGGCAGCCAAGGAGAAGTGTGCCGAAGAACCAAGGATACTCCCACCCTCGTGCTGAGTCCCATACTGCCTTTCCCCTTGGCAGTGATGGCACAAAGCAGCTGCCGCATGCACCAGATTAATCTTCACCCAGCAAACCGAGCCCAGGTGCAGGCATGTGGCATCCAGGCCAAAGCAGCACACAGACCCTTCTCACTCTCACTCTCACCTACACCAGGACACCAAATACCAGACTGGAGAGAGCAAAAGAGAGCTCCTCCCACTTGAACTAGGAAGGAGCATATAAAACTGACCTAATTTCATGTGACACTGATTGTCAATCTGTTTTGGCCCCTCGGTTCAATACAAGAAAGCACTCTTTTGTTCTCATCTGCATTACGATCTAATCTATCCAAATGCAGCAGCTTGTTTTAAATCAAGAATTATCTCGGTTCTCCCTGCTTGAATCACTGTTATTGATCATAGCAACTTCAATAAACCCTGATGCTTACCCAACGGCCTGAGGGCCCTTACCCATCTCCCCAGCCCTTTGTTCCACATACTGATTCACCTTCTCATCAAGGATCTTGACGTAGCTGCTGCCCTTTCGCATTATTACCGTGCCCCACCCAAATAATGATTTTATCACTTAATTCTCTTCCAAACCACATTTCGTACAAGGGAGACCAAAAAAAAGAAAAGGAAAAAAAGAAAAAGAAAAAAAGAAAAAGAAAAAACCCTATGCCCTGCCGGTGGGTAAACATGGATGAGGTGGGGTTGTCTCACCACATGACAGACACACCCCACACAAAAACCAGAAACATGCCTTTCATTGGGCAGGTTAACATTTTTCTAAAAGTTACTTTCTAGTCCTATCTGATCACTGTCAGGATGAGTAATGCAAAACATTCAATTTCTTGTGGGTTTGGTTCCAGTAGTTACTAAAAGCAGCCAAGTACATGTTTGTTTCTAAACTACTTGAAAACCTTCAGAAAGTTACTTTAGCTACGTTCCTGAGCCCTTCACCAGCACAGGGATTTTACCCGCCTCAGTTTTGCATGGTAAACACAAAGCTTCAAAACCATTTATCTTCAAGTATTAACTTTATTTTCTCATTTTCTTTGTTGGAGGACCCTTGCCATTTTCCAGGATGTAGTTAAATGTAAAAAAGTAGCCCACTGGCTCCCCAGGCAGAGACTTGTGGAAACAGGTGCTTTAAAAAAAAATGAAAGACTTTGTCAGCTCTCTGACCTGCCAGAGCTCTGTGCATTAGTAACACACAGTGCCTACTGAGTTCCTCTCAGCTAATTAAAGGACCCGTATGGCAATGAATGGCCTTGACTATAAATACTTCCTGAAAGATCTCTAACAGAGTCAGAGGAAATGGGAAAAAAATGAGATGCAGCTACAGAGAAACTACTTCAGATGTTTCTTTTTCAAAGGGCTGCTTTTTCTTTCCTCAAGTTGCTTAGGGATGAGATGCAGTCTCCAAGACTTATACCAACGTAAATGTAAGAAGTGTGATACAATTACATGCATTAAATTTAATTCTGTAGATATACCATTAAGACACTGCTATGAGAAGGTAGTTGGACATGGGACACAATGCCAAAGAACACAAAAACTTCCATCTGTCACCCTGGAGTGGCCACTGAAAAATCACATTTAAACCAAGATTCCACTCTGTGTGCTTGGACCTCATGTTGCTCCTTGTGCTCCCACTAAAGGCAGCAGCAGAAATATTTCTACCAACATCAGAGAGGCAGGTTTTACCTCAAATGTATGTTATCCTTCTGGTCAAGAATTGTATGTGCATAGAGAAGTCTTTTGGAAATCACAAAGGACAGCTCAGCATTTCCACTGCTGTGTAGCTATTTGGCATCCAGGTCTGTGGATACCAGGAATCAGAACTTTATAATAGGAGAAATTATGTTTTGCCACTATGAATTGTGTGATATTTACTACACTGACATTAAATCAACTACATGTAGATTTAATACTTACATACCAAGTGCTTATTTTAAAATTAGCTCTGTCAATCACCCACATAGGAGAATGCAAAACAGGGAGAAGGGAAATAACTTTCTCTAATTTCCTGTCTCCCTCAAATTTAAAGGCATATGACCAGCTTTAGCCAGAACACCTTATGAAATACCACAAGTGCAAATATCACAGACAAAAAAAAAAAAAAAAAACCTCTTCTCAAAAGAAACGAAAACTTTTTTCAAATGCTGTGATTTCCTGTAGTGTGTAAACAGTCTGATGATTATGGTGGCAAAATAATCTCATTTTAATAGAAGAGTCTATTTTATCCTTTGCCCCATATAAAAAGCTCATAGCAAAGGTTAACATAACCTCAGTTAGATATTTAATGTTACAGCCTGCAGTATGCCTTTGATAAAATCCACAGTACTTCTGCAATAATGTAACAATCTCTCTCCCGTTGATGGTACACAAATCCCTCCACGAAGGATGATTAATACACAAAGTATTCTCCTTGCTGTCTGCAGGTCCATGTGGCCCCACACGACAGACACCCTGACCTGTTTTATTCCGCATCTCCGCTGGCTAAACTACGATGTCTGTTACCAACACTTTTAGGTGGGCTAACTAGGTCTGTGTATAGGTTTGAAGGCTCAGGCTACGATTCCCCATTTTGTGGCAAACTTTATTCTGCAGTGTCCGTACACACCAAAACAGGACACTTCATTTAAAATCAGTTTAGCAAAAAGTTCCTGCTGTCCAAGATCTGCACTGTCAAAGCATTAAACAATCTCCCTGGCCTGAAGTCTGCTGGCTGCCAATATGCTACCCAAAAAAAGGAACATTTTTGCATCTCAATAGACCTTCCAGTATCAACAAATCTTTAAACTAGAAAATCAGCTACTCTAAGGAAGAGCAGAAATAATGTCCACATTGTACCACGCTGAGGTACATTTTTGGTAATTCCCATTTGCAAAACATACCAATTCGCTGTAAGTACAGCTGCTGGAAATATTTTAATAAGAAAAATAAATTAAAGCTACTCACAGACATGTACCAAGACCCTGAGAAAGATTCTGTTACACAAAGCTTGGAAGCATTCTCAGGGAAAAAGGTGCATCCACTGCACATTGTGTGCTTGCACCATCTCCAGCTCCCAAAAGGTCACAAGCAATTCAGTCTTTTAGCTTCTAAAAATTAAAGAAATCTTACCCCAGTGACTCCCACAAATAACCTGTTGTAGCACAGAGCCTGGGGAAGGACCATGGCCATCATGTATGGAAGGAATGCAAGAAAACAGCATATAAATGGCTTAGACAACATCCAAAGCTGAAAATTACTGCAAGCAATTTCCAAATATTAATTATCCTGTAAGCACTAGGAATTTCTGTGGGCCATGGTTATGTTTGCACCCCTTCTCCAGTTGATTTGTATTATCTCTGATATTTTACCAAAATGCTAATTGCTTCTAAACTTGCCATATTAACCTCTATGAAAAAACGTGAAAAAATCTGATCTCCGCTTTGCCTTCCTCCCATCATCAGGAAAGTAAAAAAATTAAAAGCACATGGTATTGCTGCTACTGTCAAATCATTACAAATCATTTGTAATAAGCAGAACCACTTTACAAATACACTTTATAAATAGTCAGTACAACCAAAGGGATGTGTTAGTTATTTTCTTTTTCAGGCCATTTCTCAGTGTTTATTTACTGAATAATCCCAAATTTTTGGCTTTGTCTGTGTCAATCTTTAGGGGGAAAAAAATGATGGTGTCCAGATTGATTTTATTATAGGTTTTGTTTCCTAGTCACCAGTCGTCCTGGGATACAGTGTTTTGCATAAGCATTCATTACATGCTACTAGAAGGATGTATTGATTTAACGCTTTGCTTTCAAAAAGGACCAACTTTTACATAGCATTAGCTACTCCTACTAGCTATTTCACATTAGAAAAATAAATGTAGCCAAAAGTAGATAATAACGAGAAATTTGCTTAACCATATAGTGTATTTTTTAATTTCAGAGGATTATAAAAATTATCTTTTTCAAGAATGGATGGTTAAGTTCTTTTCTGAACAATTTTTATTTCTCTCTGGGCCAGCCAAGCTTCCAGACATACATATGTGTATACGTCAGATAATCCTTAACACTAAGCTCCTACTGGTCAAGCTCACCATCACTTTGTCTTCTTATTTATGGCTCTAGTACTGCATACCATAACTCTGTCTGCAGAAAACTAAATCAAGAGCAAATTAAAAGAGTTGGGTTTCTATGATCTTTTTCACAGATTGAGAGGAAGAGGAAGTTAATACCACTCACAGAATCACACTCCCTCATCTCCGATCCTTCAGATCACCCCTTACCTTCAAGAAGTTTCAGTTCTCCTTATGTTTTCTCTATCCATCAATCATGATGAAATATGTAAGATTAGGGACTCTGTTCAGCAGATTAAAAAAGTCAACGTCCTTCCCCCCACTTTTTTTAAAATATTGCACGCTGACAAAAGCAACTTGTCCAATTTTCAAAGAAAAGTGAAAATTCAAATATTATCACTAAGGAAAAGACCCAGACAAACAAGTCCTTGGCACAATAGAGTTCAAGGAGCATGGCAGCTAAAGGTGTACACAAAAGTAATTCCTGTTGATATGGTTTTATCAGTCACTATAGATACAATCTGCTAATATATCATTACAGAACTTATAAAAGAAAAGAAGGGTTGTGCACATTTGAAAATGCAAGGAACTAATTTATATGCGCTGTTACTACACAAAAGTAAGACTTTTTTTTTTCCAGTAAAGTATGGAAGAGACAGGTTTTTCACAACCAGAAGTGATCAAACTATTTCCAAACTGGTAAAATACTAATGAAAAAAACCCATATGTATAAAAAAGTGGTTTTGTATAAAGACTTAAAAAAAGCATCTGAACTTATTTTTAAAAAGGGCACAACAAGCAGCCAGCATACAGTTTCCTGTTCTATATTCCTCAGTGGCTAAAGCAGGTAGTATAGTGGCCTCATTCTACTGCTAAGATTTTAGGACCAGTTACCAACCAAATTAAGACCTTTATAGAGCTGATTCTGCATACTACTATGTCCCTTTGCAGATTCTTGTTTAGTTTTCTTTCATCTTCTAGCAGTCAAAAAATAAATGAAAATTATTTGCATTCTGATAAACAACAATTTAAATGGCTCCTCTGGTCAATCTGTCTGCACATGGCTAAGAACTGGTACAAGAACTGAAGTGGGATGTAACTAACTTCGTATGTGCAGAATGAATTCCACTGCTGCATGGGTTTATGTAAGTATTTTGATATATATTTCTTAATGGAGGAGAGAAATACAATCCTGCCATCCACAGTGAGCACACACCCAGGTTAGCAACAAGGAACCTGACATACTGTAACTGCTTCTCATACACTTCAAATCTGAGAACAGTAACTAAGGTACAAAAGTTTGTGGTCCCCCTAAATTGCATGCAGGATTTAAATTACAGACACTCTATTTTATAATTAGAGTATGTGCAGTATTTTTAAGACCATTGACTGCATTTAAAACAGCTTTAAGACTTCTATATGTACAGACACAGATACACCTGTGTATAATCTTAGCAGACCATGGAATAAAATATTTATCTTCCTTTTTGTCTTTTTCTGATATGTTACACTAATGGATGCTATGATTATAAATGTTGCTATAAAGACAATAAAGAAAAACAGCAGATCATCACTTCCAATCCAGTGAGCATTAACTGCAGACTGAGTGCTCCTGTGGCAAGTTTCTACAAATTCAGATAGGGAGCAGCTCCTGAAAACATGTGACAGCTTCAGGAGAGAAGCATTTATTTGTCTCCCTGTTCAGCTCCTCAGAATGTGAGAGCTTTTCTAACCTCAGTTTTCTCTACAGTGGGAAAAACACACCTTGATGGATGGGAAAGTTCCTTCTATATAGATCCTTTTCTTTAAAAAAAAGAGATAGGAATTATTTGATGTGACAAATATTTGCCTTCTCTTACCATGTGAGAGCCTTTCTTTTCTTTTTTTTTCTTTCGCTTCCAAGGCAACCAGACAAGTGTCAAAATTGATATATAATTATGTTGCTTCACAAAAAAAAAGGTTACTTTTTATTAATATTTGACTCACGTTTCATATTCTTAGATATTCAGTAATATGAAATCCTGCTTAAGTGCGAACTGTCACACCACCACAAAATTTAAGAGGTGATTAGTTGTTTTAGTGTAACAGATGTGCAGCCTTCTGGGGTTCTAAACCTCCCTTCTTCAAATGCATCACCAATCTGCACAATTAGCAGGAATGATTAAACAAAATTCAATCAGAGCTAAATAGCAAAAGCAGAAGCTTACTAATACTACATCAATATATAGATTGCTTTATGTGAACACTTTGGTAAATTCACGTGCCAGTTTGGCTCTACAAATTCGAGTCTTTCCTTGACGTGTTTTTTTGGTTTCCGTGCACTAAAAGAACCCAACTCACGTTAGTCCGGACCTGAAGAAATCAATTGCATGGCCAATCAAACATAACATATATGCAATCATAAAAAGCAAGAGGGGAAAAAAAGTTTCCTACCCGTAATAAGGACTGGGATTCGTCCTTTGCCTTGCCGTCCCCGGATCCAGAGTAGGGCTGGGTGAGCTGACCAGCTTTCTCTGCTGCTCCGGCTGGGACACCCTGCAGGAAACCCTTGCTCTCCACTGCCAAGCCATAAATGGGTCTCGCGAGATGGGCAGCTTCTACATTTGGACTATCCCTTAAAGGCTTTGGCTGCTCTTGGCCAACAGACACTGGGGTCAGTAAGCCTAGACTGGTCTGTGTGTATGATGGGCTCCCCCTCAAAATGTCTGTTCCTCTCCAGGTCACATTGCGAAGATCGTCGCTGGGACTGTCAGTCCAGCCTTTCTCCTTGAGCACTTCCTTATCTTCTATCTTCTCCCTCTTCACTATGCTGTCAGATATGGGCTCCCCTATTTTGGGGTCTGGATTAATCAGACTGTAGACCTTAAGGTCAATTTTTGGCTCTTCCTTGATAGACGAAACGCCATGACTGTCCTCCCCATTGGCTGTAGTGATGTCCATTTCCTGACAGTGCACAGTGTTGAAGTGCTCTAGTAGTGACTGAGTGTCAACAGCTGTGAAGCTGCACTGACGGCATTTGTAGCAGTTGTGTACTCGCCTAGAAAAAAACAAGAAGCAGATTAACAGGAGAGTCACCTCTTGGCCTTCCCTCTCACAGTGGTTTTACCTACCAAGATTGAGAAAATAAATCAAACTTACAGTATGACCCTCTCTAAATAAAGCAAGCAGGTTTACTTTGGTGTCTTATACAATAGGGCGAAAATACTGCTGAATTTTCCCCCCATGCCTTGCAGTGGCCTCTTATCGTTCCTTCACATTCCACTGCCTTATTCTAAACTTCATAAAATTTTAACTGGAATTTTGTGTTTTTCCTCTTCAGTTTGCTGCAATATACTTTTCACTTTCTACTGCAGCAGAAACACTAAATAAACATATATTTTTCAACCAAAATCAAATAGAAGAGGATAGTTCTCTTGTTATTAAAAAAAAAAAAAACACTTCATATAACACAGATCTGTGTTAGAAAGTTAAAATGTTTTAAAAAGTCCTTTACTTTCCACCAATTCCATACACACTTCCTTGACATAGATGATTTTGGATGGAGCTCTGGTTAACTTATGGATAAGAATACACCAAAGGACAGATGGTTTTACAAAACAGACATTAGTGCTTGGTTCTCCATGGACATTTTAACACAACTTAAAAAGATGCTGCTCTAAAGAAAAAAGCACAATAGTTGGCTGTGTCACTGCAAACTGCGTTTCCTGTAGAATACAGAAATTCTTGGGTAGGAGCTGTGGAGCAGTGTGGAATAACACGCCTTCCTGTTTTTACTCTAAAAGCCTATAAAAAGTACCGCATTACTAAATTATGTAAAGCATATGTTGCTACATGAGAACAACATGTTACCCACTTACTGTATCTATCATAGGAACAGAACACTGTTTATGAGTTCTCTAACGCCATTATGAACAATTGTTTATAGCACAGGAGCAGTCAGAGCCCTCCATCAGTCTCTGGGCCCCACTGTGCCCAGCATCCTACCAATGCAGAGCAAAATACCATCCCTGCCCTGCAAAATGTACAGAACTCTAAGAGAGCTTCTCCCTACAAACACGCTCACACATCCACACCCCAGGCATTCAGAGTCACAACAGTGTCTTTAGCCAAGCTAAAAAAGTGAGCCTTTCACTATCCACACAGGACAAAACTTGTATGAGAAATCTGTTACTGCCCCGACAACTCCAATTGTTAGAATTAATTCTTTTAAGGCCAAATCTTTTTCTCAGTGAAGTCGATGGCAAAACTCCCACTGACTTCAGTAAGAGCAGGATTTGGCTCTTGGTGCATCTGTAGAATCGGAATGATACACAAAATGTCCCTTTTAGACTACAATAGTTTAGAAGGGACAACTTGCCAAACTTATTAAACCCCCTTGTCTTCCTTCTCTCCTTTTGTTGGAAAAACAAACCATATGTTATTTACATTGTCTGATTTTCCTGCAGTTGTGTCAGCATGCAGACATGAGTACACATTTGGATTCAAGCTTTTCAGCCCTTGTGCAATATCAGTTTTCTTTTTGTCATTTTCTGTATTTATATTCATTTTAAGGGACTAGATGGGCTTGTTCCATTATGCAAAAAATAGATTCAGTTATTCTCCACACAGCCTTATGGCAACAAAATCTACTTGTGGGAGAGCAAGCTGTGGGTTAAAATCCTGTTCTGGCCGTGTTCCTTTTCCTTCATTCTACAATTGTGTTTTATTAAAATCAGCTTGTCTCTCAATGCAACACTAATATATTCTCTCTTGCAACTCAATTCTTTTCTAAACCAAGCTTAATTCTCTTCTAAAAAAAAAAAAAGTGCTATCTGATCAAAACTATTTTATAAATACAAAAAGCCAAGTTATAAAGAGGGTCAGCCCTGTAAAGGTGGGATACCATCAGAGAAGTCCAAGTTAGACAGGGGCTAGTTATCTTAAAAGCCAAGTTAAACAAGACACCATTTGGGGCTAATGGCTCAACCACATACACTCCCCATGTGAAAGTTTATCAATCCTTTGGGACACTACTTAGCTCTAAGTGTCTCTTGTTTAACTTGGCTATTTCAATAGCTAACCCCCTTCCTAACTTGGCCCTCATCTACAGATATCACACCTCCAAACAGCTGATCTTTTTCTGCCTAACTTGTCTTTTTTTAATTTTCCATTCCACACTGGCTAAATGTTTTTGATCAGGAGCCATATACACCACACTTCTGAGGACACAAATAAATGCTGAATATTAGATGCAGTTGTAACTACATGGCTGAGACCCAGCTAAAATCACCTTTATTACATTAAAAGTCTGTTAATTTAAATTATTTCTAATTGGTTCAAAGACAGTCATATAAGCATTCCTTTATTCTTCTATGAGACTGAGATAAGCACTGTGATAGGGAAAAATGAAGACATACTTCAGTAGATACTAATCCAACAGGCTTATTGTTTCAGAACATACACTTTTCCAGTACGTATTAAAAATCTGCCATCAATATTATAAATCTTCATACTTCACATGGGTTTGTCCTGTGTATTATTCTATCGCCAAGCTCCAAAACGTAAGCTAAAGTTTGGAACTGTCCAATGTAAGTCATAGTCCCAAATAATAAAATAGTAACTATCATCAGATATTAGAGAACTTTTGAAAGTTGGAAACTTATTCTTTCCCAGAACAAGGCATAAAAAGAAAATTTTTTCTTCTCAGTTTTCACTCCACCCTGACAGCAAGCAGGGAAACAAATTGGCAATGTTTGATTTCTCTTTTACTAGAATTTAAGCCTACTCTATTTTTCTAAAAGCAATAGTTACATCTAGAGTTGTGTACGAAGATCTTCAAGGCTAAGCAACAAAATTTTTATAATTCCAATTTGCAAAGTACACGGAAAGCACTCCTGTGCATTACCTCAAAGTTACACTTTGCAGCTAAACTACAGCTATACCACCTGAAATTCTGAATTCATCTGGTGCAATACTGTGTGTTGGGACAGAGCTACTCTAAGAGGAGGAAAATCTTGGTATGGAAGAAAGTGATGTAAATGAAGAAGGAAACAGCACTCTCCCTTCAATGTTATTGTTTATACAGCCCTCAAGCGAAGTAACAGCAGGCTCAAGCCATAAACTGGCCTTCTCTGCAATATGGCATTGGGCTGGCAATGTCATCCCATCTACTGATGTCACTTAGCGTTACTATTTTTACTACAAAATAAAGCAAAGACCTGATTATTTGTGGACATTAAACATTTATGGCCCAATCCCAAGATTAAATATCAAGAAATTCAGGCAAAACCTTTGCTACATAGTTACGTTCCGATAATTTAAAAAATCTTATCATTATTTGTACTGAAAAGTACTTGAATTGAGCACTGTAAGATACAAGAATTTTCCCTCGTAAAATCTTGAAGTTGGAGAAATTAAGAGGGTTGGGGTTTTTTATGGATTTAATGTTCTTTATTTGAACTTCCTAACAGGCTGCAATACTCCCGACACTAGCCAGTTGTTAATTAAGTCTTGTTGACATGCTTTTAACTAGTCTGAAGTATTACAAAACATCATCCTCTACAAAACAAGTAATTTTTTTTTTAATTACCTGAAGACAGTCCTAGGCTCTAGGGCATAGAAAATATTCTGGAAGAAGGTATGGCTGTCATATCACTGCCATTTTTTCACACATTTTATTTTAATTATGAATATAATAATTACTATAATTTCTCATGAAGAAACAGGTTTATAAGAATGTTAACTTTTTGGATGGGTGCTGCACTCAAGCTTGTGGGGAAGGAAAATATTCAGAAGAAAAGAGAGCAAGCAAAGCAAGCAAGAAAATTCAGTGCAGTGTTAGAAAGGAGAGGAGACAGGGCAGAGTGGAGAGCAAGACTGAGATCAAAGGAGAGCAAAAGCCATTGGCAAGAGCAAACAAGTTCAGAGCAGTGAATTAAGGTGTCAGGAGGATGGAAAAGGCCCTCAGAGCTGCTGCTGTTCTTCAGAGTGAATGCTTCTGCTCTGCTGCAAAACTGGGAGGTGGTGGGCCTCAATTTATATTTTTGCCCTGAGTTTCTTCTCTGGGGGAAGTGTCCCGAAAGGAACCATATTTCCCTAATCTGCACATCTGAGACCCTGCTCTGGCTTCTTCTGCCTGAGAGTCCGAAAGTCAGTCCCAAAACCCCTGTCCCCAACACACCCATCCCTGAGCTGCAGCCCAGGTGCTGGGAAGACATAAGGCCCAAGCACCCCTTTGCCTTCTGCCTGCCTACCTCCTTTATCTTTCAGAGGTAAGGAATTATTTAATTTACTCAAAATTAATTTCTAAAGAGAACCTTACATAACTGATGTCATCCACATTTTCAAAATAATTTATTAGAAAATTTTTCCAGACCATTGCCAAAGCTTTTGCTTCAACTGACTCTTTATATTTTCATATTTTATTTTGTAGTTTAATGAATCACTATCCTACCTTGTCTTTTTTAGAGGATTTTTCAGCATAGCATTCCTAATTATAACTAGCACTGATCAAATGCTTTCTGTCAAATAAGGTTTTACATGAAAATTTCTATCTTTTGCAAAAATGAAAAATTGCATTGTTTTCTCACAGTTTAGCAAAATTAAAAAAAAAAAGGCATTTCTGCAAGAAACCGATTTGATTTTAAAAAAATAATCAAAATTAATTATTTTGGAACAAGCAGGAAAATAATCTCTAGACTAAGTGAAACAACATGAAAATTTGCCCAAATACTCAGTTTGATTTTTATCTAAATTAAAAGTGTTGGCATCTTCTGGCTCATCAGAATACCAGACAGTTTTGAGAAAAAACTAAGCTTCACAATGAACGTGAAGAATATCTGATTCCTCAAAGGTATAATGGAAAATAAGTAGTAGCAGAATTAGTGGAAAATGGAGGCAAATAAATCTTCTAGGGATTTGAGTAAGCACATTCTAGTGATGTTTAAATACAAGTAAACTCAAGAGCAGTGTGATTCATTGACTTCAAATTTAACTGAACAGCTCTCAAATAATCATGTCAAGAAATACTCAGCGAGTGCTAAGTGTAAGTATACATTTCTGTAAAGAAAACTTGGAAAGAACTGCTTTTGCAAATTCTAATACTGTTGCAAATACACGGCTGTGAAGGAATAAGATTGGGACATACAAAATTTTTTAGCTAGCAATACATACTGAAATTGTAGATGTAGAGCCAAAAGGAAGCAAAATAAATAAATAAATTAGGCATGTTGTTCAGACATATGACTCAAAAATGAAAATAATGCAGACAAAAAATACATTAATCAAAATATATAAGTAGCATCTAAAGCCAACACTGATACTCCAGATTATCAAGGCTAAATCTGAATATGTGAACAGCAGAACATTTTCTTCCACCACATTAATGTTTAGTATTATGTTTACTATTAGAACCCATTCAGCTCCTTATTATATAAATGAAGAGGTTTTAGAGACATGTGCATGTACAGCATTTTAAATACAACAGATGTACATAATGTGTGGCATTAAAGCATTGAGACAAATTCTGATTAAGAAACAGAGAAGCCCAGTTGGACACGAACTGACTACACTAGCATGTTTCTGTGTATCAACTAACACTACTATTTTATAGATGTCCGACCTTTTAAAATCTGACTTATTTCCAATATTTAGTTCCTAAAATACAAAAAGGGAAAGAAAACACATAAATGATACATGTCAGACTTCTACTAAAAAACCAGGCCTGATAATAATAATAAAAATAGAAGATATAATGCCTCAAAAGTTTTAGTTTGATAGAATGAAAACTAGGTTATACAAAGAAAAACAAATAAAAAAGAAAATATACAGAATAGGTTATACACAGAAAAACCTGCTGGTGTTCACTGTTACAGAGCACCTACCACAAACTGAGCTAACTTATGTGATTTCAAGAAAGATGCACAGTGGGGGAAAACAGCAGCAGTACAAGTAGAAAAGAAACAAATTTCAAATTACCAAGGGGGAAGTACAGGAGAAAGGGAAAGAAGTTGGCAGTTACGGGGACGTTGTACTTTGCTTTAATTATACAACATCCTCAGAGTACTCACTGATGTCAGAGACTGGGGTTAACAGAATATATTGTTCAAGTGTTTTAAACAAAATAGCCTAATCTCAGACAAACAATTTGAGACTAAAATGCTTGAAGTGTATCCCTTGATTTTCCAACGTGCAGTTCCCTGTGACTACTGCCAGAACTGCAGGGTGCTGAGCCCTCCAAAGGAGAAGCTACAACTACCCCATCTTAGACTTAGCACTTAATTTTGAAAGTCATGGCTTCTCCTTTCTTGGGAAGAAGGATCCTAGCTCGGCATGCTTGTTAAAACTTAAATTACCAGCTGCAGCAAAATAAAAGGTTGGGTTCTTTCAGTAAAGGAGCCATTTCAATCTTCCAGTTATTTAACCACTAAAAAAAGATCATGCCATGCCCCAGCAGCGGACAAAGTGCTGCCTATGGAGTTCTTCATCATGGCTCAAAGCTGTTATAATAATGCTTGGAACTTAGATACCACTTTTCATCTTCAAAGCAGTTTACAAACATTAACTAATTAATCCACACAACATCCCTCAGGCCCACTTGGATCAAAAATGGGGAACTGCATGCTGGGACCTGAATCCTCTGTGGGCCCTAGCTCCAAATTAAAGATGAGCAATCTGCTCTTTTTTTTTTTTTCTAAATAGACTCCTGATATATTGCCAATGCAGCCCTCTGTTGGGCAACATTTGGATGCCCCCAGCTTTAATCTCTATTAAAGTATCATGCCCCAGTCTGCCTTTGTTAATTTTGGATGTCTTGGAATCTATTAAACGTGGCACAGTTTCTTGAGCTTTTAACAAAGCTTTAGCTTTGAAAATGCATCTTCTTTTGTCTTCATTCTAGCTGGCTTCCACACAAAGATCTTTTAGATGAGATAGATACTGAAATTTTCCGTTGTTGTTGACGCATTAGCCTTAACTATTAACATATTCAGCATGATTTTCTAATATTTAACATTGCTTTTGCAGTGGCACATAACTGTTGCTCTTTACAGAGTCTAGAAGCCAGCTCCTTCTCTGATGCAAACTGGACTGCCAGTTTACAACAGCCCAGGAACTGACCCAAGAAGTTTAGCAGGGACTTGGCTGCTACTATGACATTGTGTCAGACTGAGTCAGGAGACTGGCTGCATCCACCTCCAAATAGGAACATTAGCATTTAAAATAAATAGAATGACATTGTAAACCAGCAACACGAAAATAAGCATCTCCAAAAGGATCTTGGGGAATGACATCAAGAGACAAAAGAGTGTCTGCTCCCAGTGGGAAATGAACACCAAAACAGCAGTGGAATGCTCTTAAATTAATTATTACATTGCTGGACTTGGATATGGAAAATACTACAAAAAGGTAGTACATTGAAGCACTGTTATGGAGCATAAAGGATTCACAGTCTATCTTGGAAAGTAAAGCCATTTGTGCTCCCTGACTGAATGAAGATGCCAACTTTCTCAGAAAAAGCCTAACCTAAAATATTACCTATAGTACCTAAAAGATTCTGGGTGGAAAATAGCTGACCAAACCTCAAATATGCTGACACTTCAGCATCTGCACACAAATCCAAATTTCCCTCTCCTTTGCACAGGTTTAAATGTATAATTAAATCCACCAACTTAGCTGGTGGTTTTCCAAAACAAAGTGGATGTTGGATTGGACTCTGGCTGTAAAGATTTATATCTATACACATTCCTATTTTGATTTCCGGTTTCCTCAAATGTTTGAGGAATGGTGACATTTAATTAAGAAACTATGGGAGGGTTGTTTGTTTGGGTTCCAATCATTAATCATTTGAAACTTCACTGTACCTGTAGTGTCGGGAAATCTCTTCTTCCACCTGGGTGGTAAAGTCACATTTGGTACACGAGTGTTCTTTGTTCTCCTTGAGCGTCAGCGGCCCCTCTGCCCCTGGCAGGGCGTTTGTTTCTGGTTTGACATCAGACGCTTGGCCTTCGTGTGCATTCTCATAGTGGAGCAGGAGAACGTCCACATCGGGAGTGGAGAATGAGCACTGATGGCACTGGTGTTTGACTCTAGAGCTTCCTGTCACCCCTGGAGACAGGTGCAAAAGCAAGAGAGCACAGTGGGAACAATTACTTTTTCTGCAAGCAAACGGGTAAGTAATTTCTCCAAGGTGCTTTTCTGGGCTGCAGAGGCCTCGGGGACAGAACTGACAGTGCTTAATGGTACATTTATGAATGTTGTGTAGCTGCTGATAGTGACGGAGAAGTGGGCCCACCACTATTACATCTGGGCCATGGCTCTTTGAGTACCTAAAGTCACAGAACTGACAGTTGTAGCTTGTCACCATGCTGTCCTCTGCTCCTTTGCTACTTAAGTCTTTCTTTTTTGTCACACTCACACCCTTTTCTGTCTTTGTCACTAACTCCCCATCTGCATTTTTGGCTAGATCATTCTGGTTAATGACAGATCCCCTAGAAAGCTTATCATTCAGATCTGGGTGAAGGCTTCCTGCCTGGCTTCCCCCATGCTGTTTGCTGTAATGTTCTAATAGTTTCAAAGAGCTGGACGATTCACAGCTGAAACTGCAAAATTTACACCAGTAGTAACTGGTTGTATCGGTACCATTTTGTCTAGAGGAATCTACTGGCTTGATGGGCACCGAATATCCAACTGGCGTATCATCTCCAGCTTTTACAGTGATTCTGTCTTGCCACTTCCCCAAGTCTCCAGAATCACATGGTCGAAGAGTAGGACTGGATTTATTGGAGTTTTTCTCTGAAGTTTTACCAGAATCAGAGGAGGGAAGGGCTGCTTTCATTTTGTTTGGGTGAGTCTGTAAGAAGTGTTGCTCTAGTTCAGTGGAGGAGTTGCCCATGTAGGTGAAATTGCAGAATTTGCAGCGGAAGTACTTGGTGTTGCCTTGGCAATCTGGAGTTTTCCGCCCAATTCCAATAAAGGTTCCACCTAAAGTAACCTGTGAATAAAAAGTAAGATCATTTTAGCTCCACTGTAGCTTTATTCATATAGCAAGGAGTGGGAAGGGGGGGGAAACAGAGAGCAACTGATTCATAAGCCTCTTTTATTAACCATCGCCACCATTTTCATTTGTAAGACTATAGTAAGATATCATACATATACCCTCACATATTTAACACTGGTTGATGAATATTTTTGAATTTTTCTCATAGCTGAATATATATTCCATGTGAATAACAAATATATTGATTTGCAGAGACTGAGGCACACATCCACAAGATGATCTTAGCACTGATAGGATTGTTCCTTCACTATATGATTGAATAATGCCATTGATAGAATATCCAATAATCAGTTTCCATATCTCTGAACCCTTTGACAGCAGACTCTCCTAGGAGTCTATACCAGGTGTGGAAGAAAAGAACTGACTGTCAGTCTTTTGACTTAGATGCTTCGATCATATTCATGCTTCACAGTCAAAGAGAATTGCTTTCTAAATTCGAGCAAACAAAAATTAAACTTCAAATAACAAATTCAGTTTGCTGTGTCGGAGTATGACCAATTCTTTCAAAGATCATTCCTACAGGAGTATCCAGTATCCACCAGGATGCCTTTTCACAGAGCCATAGTGGCTGATGTCTCAAACAAAAGGCATTTTTCTCAAGGATTACTCACTGCAGACATTCTCTCCAAGGAAATCTTCTGTTCCTCTCATGCACAGAGCTCAATTTAGTAAAACAAGAATGGAAAAACTACAGTAGAAAAATGGCATGTGGCAAAGAAAACTACCACACCCAAGTCCATGACATCACTAATTACACACACAAAAAATAAGGTAGGTCTACTTAACTGTTCTCATGATGTCTGAGCAAAATGCTCTGCAGGAAGGGAAGAGGGCTTCCAGGGCTGATGTTATTAAAGCCCGTGTTCTCACAGCAAGGCAGGCCTGCCGCCCTTCCCAGGAGTGCACCACACCTGCCCCTGACATCAGGGGGAGATTTGCTGCTCCTGTACAACTGGTCTGAAGGCCAAAGAAAGAATGCCTTGACAAAAATGTTACCATTGCACAGCTTCTTTTCCTGAGTAGCAAATAGTGTACAGCATCCAGAAGATAATTCCCAAAATCCACAGACATCGACTCCTCTGCCATCACCCAGTCTACACCACATGGGTAGTCATGGGTGGAAGCTTCCTTGTGACACATTCTCAGTTTTTACACCCAGAAGATGTCTTAGAGGGAATATAAAATTCAGCCTTGCAGGGTTTGATTTTCATTCTCCCAACCAGTAAGTGTATTACTGCATTTCTGCAGGACTCAGTTCTAATGTCTTAGGCAAATGGCAATTACTTTTCTTCTCCTCCTCAACAGCTATGCCACAAAGATAACGTGATCACTGTTCATTCAGTATCACACCAAATGGAAAGACTCAGACATACGGAGAGCATGAAATGTAAACATTTTTAAATGTACATAATATAAATGCCTTTTAGCCATTTAGCTCAGAGAATGAAATGCTATCCTTTGTATCTCATCGGAATGGAGCATGTACAGTGAGGCAATGAGCTACTACACCAAGATATAATGAGCTGCTGCTATTCAGCCTCCAATTCTTTTTTTTGTTGTTTCTTTCCTTAAGGAAGCAAAATCCCCATGCGCTGGTTAAAACTTTCCTTTAAATAAACTGAAAATGGCTTTCTGTTTGTTTAAGAAACCTATCTCATTAGGCAATGGTGAGTCAGGCAGCCAAATCACTAGGATTTAGCTGTAATAACATATTCACTTTTAACTGGGGCTCCACATTCTGCTATCAAATTATGAACTTGATTTTGAAGAGGTTCTTTGGAAGAGGGATGTTTAACAGGTCTTCTGCAGTGGAGGAGTTATGTCCTTTTATTTATTTTATGGCAAGCAAGAATTGGAGACAAAGCCATCCAAGCCTGATCCAACTGACAACCGTGGGATCTGGGCCTGCTCTCCAGTACCTGGCACTTTAGGTCTCCATCCACCACATTATTTCAATGTTCAAAGTCTCAGTGGTGTCAAAAGACAACTTAAAGAAAGCACTGACGGAATTACAGTAAACAGAAAATAACAGCAGCTCACTGCATGATTACATAAGTTGCAAGGTGATCTGGTTTCATTCGTTTAATTAGATATGTATGTTTGTTCTATGCATGCACACAAAACTGGCCAAAATGCTTTACCTTAAGTGGCTCTAATCAGTAAATACATTCATTACTCTCAGCTGGCTAGCCACAGAGTTACAGATAACCTATTTTGCAGAACTATGTGGACACCAGTTAGAAACTCTGAGTGACAATAATCCCAGCTGCTATTCATTGCTAATTACGTTTATTTCAGAACATTGGTAAAACATACTAGTACTAGCATTTTCTACAGTGGACTGTAAATCACATCATTTCTGCAACTTGTGCTAATCCTGCTTAGTGGTCGACACAGCAAGTTTGTGTCCCATGCTAATACATCCTTCTCTGCATCACAAGAGGATAAAGTAGAACTAAATATTCCCACAGTGCTTGTGTTAAGCTCTTGTAATGCAGGAGACACATACAATCTTTACACCACTGGAATGTAATTGATCACCAGTTACTGGCTTGGCATTTCCGTGAGTACCTGCCACAATTCAAAATAATTCATTGCATTAGACCATGCATGTGAAAAGTAACTCAGGGACATCTTAACGTTATTACACTCAAAAGCCTCTTTTCACACTAACAAAGCCTACTGAAAAGCTCCATGAGGGTCATCATTGAAAGACAACTGAAAAAACCGGTTTCCATGCAAAGAGTTTGGGAGAAGCACTTGAAGTGACAGTATAAACTGAATCTGTTTCAGCTTTCAGCCAGCCACATCTGGAAGAAACCCACACATTTGCAGAACTGTTTGGATTCCCGCGCTTTGCTCAAATCTTGGCTTGACTTTCAGATTTTTGAGTTACATGTGGTATCTCTATGCACAGGCACTAAACTTCTTCACTGGCTATGTAACTGTCCTTAACCTCCCACTCTCTCTGACCTGCCCCACAAAGAGGAAAAGGAGGAGAAAGCAGAATATGGATAGATAGATAGATAGATAGACAGATAGATGGACAGAGAGACAGATAGATAGATAGAGAGATACACATACCCTAGAAATCAACATCCATGTTTCTGTGTGGTATCAGAAGTGATAGATTCTTGTATTTACTCTCTTATTTCACTCTGATCCCAACAAAATCCCCTGCTCCGCTCTGAGAATTACATTTCCTTAAGTAGACACTTCTTCCCAACATAAAGAAGAAACGAAACAAAAGGATTGCTAAAATTCTGCAATTCTGTTCTACCACCGGAGTCCAAAGTGACAGCTGACACAGCTAGTGGCAGTCACGAGTACAGGTACAGCTTGTACTGGCAATGTAGGAGCAAGTGTAGATCAACAGTTCCCTCAACACAAAAAGAAGAAAATTGATCTCCACAGTTCTTTTAAAGAGAATCTAACATACAAGTTCAGAATGTGGAAACATGATTTAATTCTTCCCTTCACTGTCACTTGCTTATGAAACCTTGAGATTATCACTTATTTCTGCAGCACCTCAACTATGGCAATATAGATGGTATTAATTATTACGCTGTATAAAAGAAGACAGATATTAGAATGGGTTCTCTATTCTTGTGTTGGAGGTGGTTGCACTAATATACTTTAAAAATCGCTCTTCAAAGCCAGGTCTCGTTCTGGGATTAAACTGAAATATATGTCACAGTAAGATTTTCATAAACTCAAAACTCTTAATCTTTAAGTTTATTCATTACTGGGGAAAATGTCAAAATCTGAAGCTCATATGTTAATACAACTAAGCTATCTCCTCATACACCACACATTTCCAAAAATAGCCAGAAGAAGGAGAAAAGATAACACGGTAATTGACAATGTTTCAAGATGTACTTTCTAAAGTATGTTGGCAAGTACTTCAACAAAGCTGTGTAATTGCACTATATGTTTCCAGCAGATATGTCTACATTACTTTAATTAGTCAAGACAATGATTTCATGGAATAGATGGACTTGGGCAAAGAGAAGTACTTTCTTTTTTCTATTTTTTAAACAAATGTGTCTTTGATTTTTATTTTGCCCTTGATCCAAATGCTATCCTATTCTCCCTCCTCCTTTTCAATATTCAATCCTAAATTCCATCACGCCAAAGCAGTTTACAAATACTTCTTACAGAAACTGAAAAAAATCACCAAGGAAGAGAAGATCTGCCAGCTCCTGTAATCACATATTTCATGAAGAAAATTCTACCAGCAGAAACTATATCCACATGAGAGACTCAACCACAAGGATTACATGCTCAGGGTAAAGCTGTCTTTGACCCCTGGCTTCTTCTGCAACTACTGATTAGAATCCATCTGCATTGGAACATCAAACGTTAATGAATCCTCTTTTTTTTTTTTTCTTACCTGGGTTACATCTTTGGCTAATCAGGAGGTGAAAGGCTCCAGATCCCTTACCAATCTCCTGAGCCATCCAGTCTGCCTTTGCAATTACTCTTAATCTTCTAATCCTAAAATATTTTCTAATGCTCTTGTTTATTCATTAGCTTTGTGCAATATAGCATCCAGAACATTTTAACCATCCCATATTTATTAAGTTCTTCATGTCATGCAGGCCAGAACAGATTCCTGGCTTTCATGCAAGTTTGTGTAACACCACCCAGTTCTCTAACCTCCCCTATGGAGAATTCACTCCCTCTCACTTTCCCTCTTTCTGCATTTTAAACTAGGAGAATCTTCAGAGTATATTCTTAAAACTATTACCATACTGTGATTAATTTATAGGTGCACAAATCTATGTTGCACAAGTGAGGCAAAAACTCAGGGCAAACTCCTGGCTTTCTGGGCTGTTCATACTTACCAAAACAAGAAAGTAAACTATTGGATCACATTCATTCAAAGTAAGTGCATTCTTCTTGAGATTCATTCTGTTGCCATTGAAGCCAACACAGTTTTTGTGTCATTAGAATTTTATAAGTATTTTTAAAACAAAGACTGTGACAGAACAATAACAGAACTTAAATCAAGGTCAGGAGACCAGATGTGCAAAACCAACAAAAGAAAGAAACAGAAAATCAAGACTTTTATTTGCTAACTAGTGCTACTAGACTAATATCTAAAGAAGCACCATTCCTTCTATTCTCTGTAGATAAAAATACCAGACAGTTCCTTGGCTACTCTAAACTCACACAGACTTACAGGCTTAGAGGCAAACTCACACTGATTTATACCAGAAGAAAACCTAGCTGCTTTCCTTTTTCCCCAGGAACTTTATTTTTTGAGCTCTCATCCTTTCTGTAGGCTGTCTTAGCAATTTATAACTTTAAATATAAGCACCAATATTACTAGTCTCACCAAGTGTCTTTATTAACCTCTCTTCAAACACTACCAAATACCCCTGCAATAAGGTAAGGAATATCAACACATAAACAACACTTTGAAGGCTGTGAATATACATCACATCAGTTGTTCCACGAACTGTCCATCTGAATATTCTAATATTAGTATAGATTACTTCTCACTGAAAGGCAGCTAAAATAGCTTATTTCTGTCACAGAGCAAGGCAATGTTCCCAAACACTTACTATTTAGCAGCTGACATGCTGTAAATCACTGCCTATCATTCTGAAGAGTAAACTTGCGAATATCTCCATAGAACTGATATAAAGAACTGCTACTGCATACAATCATACAAACCATTGCTTATCAGCTATTGTCAATATAGAAGTTAAATACCACTTTCATGTGCTTTTTCACATAATATCTATAAATATGCATGTATGCAGTTATATACGCATAAGAAGCAAGTACATGTACGCACACAAGCACATGCATATGGACTTATTTATATGTGTGATTTACCACCACCAATTTCTCTACCTGCCACCATTTCTTTTTCATGTAATTGTTTAAAGAGATGACTGAATCCTGTGCTCCTGAGGGGTGACTTTCTTGAGTGTGGAAGGCAGCCTCCAAGTCTAACCATGACCCAGAAATAAGATTCAAAATAAACAGGTATGCCACATGCAGGTGCAAAACTCAAGATAGCTTGATAGCTTTCAGTTTATCAGGAAAGTCCCCAGGGAGAGTCTGCAACATGGCTGACATGAAATGGGCCTTGTGCGACATCCACCTTCATGCAAGTTCTGTTCTAACATATGCTGCAAAACTTAGCATGGCACAATCTAGTCCAAGAGATCAGGATACATCATATGCAGCAACACTTGTTCAGTGTATTTAGATTTAATTCCTGTATTATGGACAACTGAGTCAAAGTCAGTGAGACAATATAAAATTTGGATCAATTCGTCTAACGATGCAAGGAAAATGAAATTCATTCATATACATGTTTCTGCTGGCTCATGTCAACCACTTATGTATCTGTGTCACCTTCACTGATGACAAAGTGGAACTTCAAGAAGGTTTGATTTGCTAATACTACAAAAGAAAATGCTGTACTTGTTTAGGTCTCCAATCTGTAATTCTCACCGTATCTGTAAGAGCCCCTTTGCCAGAACCACCAAAAACGTAAATGAAAACCTTTATCATGAGAAGTGCTGCTGATTACACCTGTACCCCTAAAAATCCGCTGCATTTTTTTAAGTCTTACCTTCGTGGCTTCCTATTCAATCAAACTGTTAATAGAGGTGTGGAGGATAAAAAGAAGAACCTACAAATAAAATCACTGGTTCTCATTCAGCTGAATCCTTGTTAGACCAGACTTCATACTAGTCACACATGCCTAACCTGAAAACAGGAAAGATGCCAGATTTGATATACTGAAATCCAGACCACTAAAAACCAGCCATGACGTAATGCCATGTAGACACATGGAACTCACCCTTGATTTATAAAGGATACAAAAGGAAGAGCTTTACAGACTCTTTGTGGGCACTTCTACCACTTTCTAGGACACTGAGCAGCCTGCTGGCTGGACATCCAGAAATGCTTTTGGCTGCTGTGAAAATCCTGCAGAAGTTGTTAGCCTTATTCATTATATGAACTTATATATGTAACCAATAGGTCACAAGAGGTGGTTCTCCCCTTCTGTTCCACTCTCATGAGACCCACCCCAGTCCATCTGGGGATGGGTATCCACCTCTGGGGTTCCCAGCAAAAGGCAGCCATGAACCTATTGGAGTGAGTCCAGAGGAGGCCGTGAAGATGATCAGAAGGCAGAAGCACCCCTCCTATGAAGACAGGCTGAGAGAGTTGGGGCTGTTCAGCCTGGAGAAGAGAAGGGTCTAAGGAGACTTTACAGCAGCCTTCTGATACCTAAAGGGGCACAAGAATGCTGAAGAACTTTCATAAGAGCATGTACTGGTAGGATAGCTTCAAAGTGGAACAGGGTAGGTTTAAATGCGATATTAGGAAGAAATTCTTCACTAGGAACATAATGAGGCACTGTGCAACAGGATGCCCAGAGAAATCGTGGATGCCCCACCCAGAGATGCTCCATCCCTGGTAGTGTTCAAGGCCAGATTGGATGGAGCTCTGAGCAACCTGGTCTACTGGAAGATGTTCCTGCCCATGGCAGGAGGGTTGGAGCTAGATGAGCTTTAAAGCCCCTTCCAACCCAAATCATTCTGTGATTCACATATGACAAAGTATTAGGCTGAGTGGTATAGGACAACTCTTACCATAGTGGATGTCTAGAACCACAGAAGAAAACAACAGTCAATAACCTCTCATTATTGTGGGGGGTAGTAGATAATGCAGAAATTTATTTCTTTTCTTCCCTCCCCCTCCACCCAGGTGCACTGAAATACAAACAAGAAACTTAAGGATGGCTTTTATCAGTCCATGTTTTTTCAGAAATTTGCCTTCTTATATGTCTGTCTAGATCCAAAACCATGAAAACAATCAAAATCAGGGAGCTGAGTTTTAAAAAAAAAGGGGTTTTTGTAAATTCTGAATCTTTTTAATGGCTGAATAGAAGACGAGGTAGATCTGTGCCAATAAGCTCCAGAACCAGGGCCATCCTGAGCAGGAAGCACCTCAAAAGTAGCATACACAATATGAAACAACCATAAGAACTGCTGAGCACTGCAGTATGTCTTTATTCATGGCTGCATAAATACCCTTCTCCCTTGAGACATGCCATCTGAAACCCTTACCTGAATGCAGACATTTCTGTCCTTTCTTTGAGGGACACTATTCTCTTTTAAAACATACCAGGAAATGGGGTCACGCTCCCTTTTATACAATAGCCTAATGGCTTGAACACTTGTTCAGGAAACAGGAAAAGTAGGTTCCTTTCCTTGCTCTGTTAGAGGGGATCCAAGCCTGCTTCTTCACCTTCACTGGGCATGTGCTATGCCTTAGCTATAAGCTGCTATGTGGAAGACAGCACTCTCCAACCTTCCTGTTGAAGCTGTCCCACTTACTCCTCATAAAAAAAATTGGGGGTTAGAAAAAAGACTGCCTACTGTCTACTTGCCAGCAACTTGCCTTTAACATACACATTAAAGAGTCATTAGATCAGAGAAGGAGACTTAATCATACAGCAGCAAAGGCAATAGCTTTCAGCATCATAGCTGTTAACTTAGTGACATGAATTTTACTTTAAGTGAAGTCTTTAAGATCCAGTATAAAGGCTACTGCTTAAGGCACACCCACAAAGCCTGACACAGGCTCAAATATCCAGCAAGACAAAGTTGCCTATAGAGATTGATCAATTAAATACATGTGAAGAAAAAGTAATGGGGGGCACATCAGCAAAAGATCCATTGAACTCCCTTCAAATATTATTTTGATAAAAGCTATAAAGCTGATTAACACATTCCCTGGGAATTCAGAGATGTGATAGTGAATGTTTTCTGAAATCTATAATGGCAAGAAAGTTAATCTCCCAGAAACTACTCAGTGATTTTACGCAATCCTATGGAATTTATTATAACTCAATGAACCAAAAACCTTTGAAGAGAAAAATGGGAACAAAGAATACAGGAGATTTTCAACAGAAAATAACATTCTCAAAAAAGACAAAGGAATCTTGCTGGATTCAATATTCATACCAAGTAAAAATCTGCACAATAGTAGGGTCAGAAATAGTAGGTCTGTGGATTATTTACACAGTTCCCAGACAAATCCTCTTTAGGTGCTACAAAACGCAGTCCCAGTATTCGACTACCTGTACGTGAAGCCAAATGTATATCCCCAATTTTGCTGATTACAACCCGTAAAAGCTGCATTTAGGGTTGGGAGGGTGTTTTTCGGCTGGGGTTGAGGTTTAACTTCACTTCTGTGGTACAAATCCAAAAATGCATTTAATTTCTTTTTCCAAGCCCTCAGCAAATGGACCACATCCCTAGATCTCTGCAGATAGGACAGGAGATACTGTTTTTTTCCTGCACTCAGGCATTTTCCCATTGCTTTTTGTTTGCTTTGTTATGAATGCAACCTAAGGGGCTCCATAGCATCCCTCACTACTATGTATCATTTTATACCATGATCTCCAACCGACTACTGGGAGCCAGATCAAAGTCAGTCACCTTCATTCTCTGGCTTCTGTGCCCAGTTTCATGACCTGAGACCATAAATCTATCAATAACTTCCAGCCCAGCTACAACAGAACTGTTTGCTAAGTGCAAGGGGATCAATAAATCAGATCCTAAGCCCAGTCCATTACTATTTCAAGTTAATTACAAAGGGATTATTTTCATTTAGCCCAGTGAAAGACCTACACAAAATAATATTGTTTACATGAACAAAATACTCAGGTTTAGTTCCCTCTCACATTATACAGGAGTCTGACTGAACTAATTTTAACTGGAGCACCAATCGATACGATCCCTTGCTGTGGCGGGAGACGCCAGCCATTCAGATGCCTTAGAAAAAACCCTTCAAAATGGATAGAGGAGTAATATAAACATGTGTGGGTGCAAAGGGGATTTTCAGATGTTCTTTTACTTTGTTTATGAGTCTCACAAAGCTGCTCTGAATCAGGAGTGGGGGAGGAGAAAGCATAAAAATATTAATCAGTTACTTATCTTCTGACATGTTCTGGATCAACATCTGGTGCATGTGCAAGTGATGAAGTATGGCATTTGCCACAAAAGCTCATTTAATCTTCTATTTCCAAATTGAGCAGGGAAAACTAGCACCCTTAAAAACTAAGTTTCCAGATCCACTTTTTTTTCCCACCCCCCAAATAAATAGCCAACATTGTATAGGCTGTCTGTTCTATTTTGGAAAATGTTTTTTGTCTGAGCAAAGACTGATCTTAAGTAGATTATCTATGGGCTGTTTCCTACCACTTTTTGTCTCCCCTGCAGTATCTTACTGGCAGAGTTTAGTAGAGAAGCATATTCTAGGTTCAGCTGTTTTATTTCTCATTCTATCAGTTCAAACTGAGATAGTTCACACATCTGTTTTATTTCTGAGAGCACTGCAAAGGAAAAGTGTCCAGCTCATTCTAATCAAGCATAAACTTTCCTATAAATAGCTAAGGACCTAACGAAACAATTGTTTGGAGGAAATGAAAGTGTGTTTAGAAACTCAAAATTCCTCTATACTGTATGCCTGAGCTGTTCCAGTTTGAATGTCTTCCTGACAGCATGGATCAGTTGCTCTAAGATGCTGTCCCTGGAGTCAGCAAACTGAAACTATAGCAGGAAATCCAGGTATTAACATCATACTATGTGCTAATTATAAATCATCATTTCACAATTTGACATTATTCACTTCTAACCCCTTTTAACTACATCATGTATTTGCTTTCTAATCAGAGTTTGACAGGAGAGAGTGCCTGACATGAGACAGTGATCTTTTAGGAAGACAGCAGTTCAAAGATTGCAGCTTTTATGCATACTAACAACCTTAATTTGATTTGCTGTTCCACAAAGAAATTGTAGAGTTTCTTTAAAAAGAGGCAAAGTTTAAATCATTTGAAAAGCTTCAAGTTCCTGACTTGTTTTCCTGGTTTTGGTTTCTTCCTTGAAGATAGATATTAGCCATCTTAACCTGTCTTGCAAAATTTCTTTCCTATAGCTACAGTTATATAGTTACAGTTTCTGTAAGCATTTTTAAATATTTTTACCTTTCTTCCTTTTTATTTTACCATACCCTAGGAGTTTTATCTGGTGATTACTACAATGTTTCCATGTATGCAGTCACTTGAAAATGGATGGACATTTGAGCTTGTATTGTATGCAAACTTCGTTACTTTGGTTTGGTTTTTTCTTGAAATCTGAATTTTTGTATCATATAGAATACTGAAATATCCTACTGTATCTCTCAGCGCAATCCAAAGATTTTTTTTTTAAAGCAACATCATTTTTTTTAACTAATTAAATATTAGCTGATAAGAAACTAACAGACAGTGAATAAAAAACTTTTGAGTTCACTCTTTCATAGTAAAAATAAGATTTTTTTTTCCCCAGCAGTATCTGCAGTTTTTTCCCTACTTCAACTAGATGAGAAAATGACTGAAGCAATAATCATTTTCTTACAGGCTTACTAACGTGAAGGACAGCATGGATTACTGTTACTTTTTGAAATGTTTTAAATGCCCATTGTGTATCCTGTTTTTCTGGCACTAGACAACTCAGAGATGCCAGGAGTTGCCATTTATTTTATCTTAATAAAGAATCAATAAGCCCAATCTTGACTCCCAGCAGATGATAATTTAGGATTATATTTTTAATTTCCAGCTGCTGTCTTTTGTCTATGTGGCTGTTATTTTTCATTATTATTTGCTCTTTTCTTTCCATGACAGTAAATCCTTCAGATATGACTACCAATTCAGCAGTTTGCCTGTTTGCTGAATAAGATCTCTCGCTATTGATTACCATAACTACTAAATCGTACACAGAAGTGTCACCGGTCAAAAAGCCAAATACTCCTCTGCTGTATAAGATGCTCAGCAGACCTGCAGAAAGCCTGGCTAAAATAGACCAAAACAACTCTTAAGGCTTAAGCAGGTTATATGAGACACACTAATCATGTAGGTAAGAAAGGCTTTGCAAGAACTGGCTTTGCAGCTTGGAAGGCAGTGAGCAGAAGCGGGGAGGCTGGGAGCATACAAACCTGCACATCGTAAGTCCCATTTAATAAGACAGGTCTCTGGGAATTGATGTCCTGCAGTACCCCTGAAAGCACAGTGCGGTTGACTTTCTGGAAGTCTTTGGAGTGGCTGAATTGCACCATGTTGTGGAGAGCCAGAATTTTAGTGTCGAGCTCAGCATCCTGCCTGGTGCGGTTGTGCAGTCCTAGGTGGTACTTGCGGAAGTGTTTGATGAGATCTGTGGGGTCGTTCCCGTAGTAACCATATCCACAGATGTTGCATTTGAAGTCCTGAAGCTCTGGAGACAGAGGCGCTGTATCTGGGTTATCATTTACCAACAAATCTGCTTTTGATTTGTTCAGCCTTAAACCCCCATCTGAAGGCACTTGTGGGTTTTTTGAGGCCATGGGGACCGGGCTTGAGCCTTGGCCATCAGTTTGACCACTTTGCACTTGCACTGTTTCATCTGAAGCTTTTGGCGACATTTGATGCTCCTCATTTGTCTCCGCTGCATCTCCTGACGGGGTACAGACCACATCTTGGGTGTCATCTGCATCTGATTTTTGAGGAGACTTCAAGGGCTCACAGATTCCCCCAACAGCTGGAGATGAGAAAGCCAGCATATTTCTGTCTGTCACCTCATCATGAGGGAAGGATGGAACATTTCCTCCCTTATTGTGGCTTTCATAATTGAAGCCAGCCTTTTCACTCAGCACTGAGCTTTTCAAGTCCTTTTTAACACTGGAAGATGGCTCTTGGACATGCATGCAAAGTTCCTCCTTGTTACTTAACTCTGCCGCATCACCCTGGTCAGTGTTTTCTTGCATCTGCTCTGCAGAAAATTCTTTTTTCCTTCCAGACTCTTCACTTTCAGTACCTGTAGACTCAAGGGTCTGTACCTCACCTTCACTAGCAACGTTTCTTAGAGGGGGATTCTTTTTCCGGACCATATCTACCACAGAAAAAGAAATAAGAGAGAAAAAAAAAAAAGAGAAAGAGAAAAAAAAAAAAAAGAAAGAAAAAAAACCCTATAGAATTATTCAAGATATACAAGATATGTAACAGACTACAAACCTGTCACTTTTAAAAGCATTCTGAACTCTATGAATACATTGAGTACATAAACTTTTCAGAAAATTTTTGTTGAACAGGTTTCTAAACTATGCAGAAAACTTTTTAAAAAGTAGCACAATGAGACTGAACTTAACTAAAAAGAGAATTTTAAAAAACCTACAAAAACACTTCCATGAGAGTCAGTGAATTGCAGGTTTCATTGTCTTTTGGGATTATAATGGTCTGGCAGAAAGAATTTTAAATGAACGCTTCTTTTAAAATAATTTTTAAAAACTAAGTGGAAAAATAAACTTTTGAAGTCTAATGCTCATACACAATACAGCTACATATAATGTAGCTTTGCAAAAATACACCTAAAAGACATAATCTTAAGAAGAACTTAAGTTATTAGGAAGAAAACAGATTTAGGAGAGTAAGTACTTGAAGTTTCAGAGAAAGTATTTTCCTAAGCAGGTATCAGTTTCTCTGTAGCAGAAGTTCCCCCTCCTACTGCCCATAAACTTCAGACAGGATTATACGGATATTCTAGAGTCTGGCCCCACAGTCCATTATTCATGTAATTAGTTCTATTTGCCAAACAAAGAGAAACTAACTTTATTAGGAAACCCGTTGTCAATAAAATTTTACAGGCCTGGATCCAGACATTTGACATCACTGTGTGGCTGAGCCAGGATCTGCCCTGAAAACACCTGGAATCCACATGGATCTAATCAGCCAAACCTTCCTCTGCTCAATCCTCACTGCAGACATAGCCACTACTGCTAAATCTGCAAGTACACTTCCAGGATGCATTTAAGAAAATTGAGACAGGACAGCAATAAGGATCAGAGAGAAAAGGGGAGTCTGCCACCGGTGAGTTAGCTGCTCTCTGAACGGGGGAGATTATGGAATGACAAGTAATCACACTATGCAGGTACTAAGTCAAATTCCTCATCCACTTCACCTTCCGCACCCTATTTCAGAGAAAATACAGATATGAAACTCCCCTGCTCTCTCCACTGTGTGGTTCTGGATTTGATATTCATCACCAATATGATATTCAGCTGGTTTGATCCATTTGTGTTCACATACTAGCTATGGGCAGAAGACAGATGTGCCACAACTTTTCTAAGCTCTTATTCTTTGCCAATGCTGTATACAAGGATGGATGTTTCTCTTTGCCAAATTGTGTGTGGTCTGGTGGCAGCAGCCTGCAGTACCACACATGAGATGTGAGCTACAGACTCAAGTCTGAACCCCCATTCCCAGGCCAGCCACAGCCAGGCCCTGCAGAAGCACTGGAGATACACATTGCTCTGCCAAGGGAGGACCACCTGGTGACGCTGGGAGTAGCACTGATGTGCTCCAAATGGAGCTGTACCCAGACCCTTGAAAGCTGCAGATGACCTTCTCAAAACAGTACTTTGAGAAGCAAGGCCAGAGACAGAGGTTAAAAATAAAAGAACAGGCATCTGTACATGCTCTTATTTACATCTGCTCCACATGAAAGGCCACTATATGCTCTATTGATAAAAACAGACAACTTCTTAGGGGAAATGTTCAACTTGTGTCTTGGGCTGGCTCTGTTGTCTTTGTGGTTGAGCTGATCCACAGGCAGCATGGGCTACAGCAAGGCGGCTTTCACACAGAATGCCAGCTAGTGTTACAGAAATTTTGACACTCCATGTGGTCTTAATAGGTTTCTTTAATGCTTACTGTGATTCCTTACTGTAAAAGACACGTATGCTTGGGAACCAAATGTCTTCTCTTTAATGTCAACCACACCTACCAGGGTATGTATGGACTAAATTGTACCTTTTTTTCCCCCAATAACTTCTGAACCATGAAGTCACTCAGAACTAAGAGAAAAGAAATATTTTCTGCTGTGGTAAGAGAACTATTACAATATAGACTCAGCCTACTAAAACAACATGCACACATATGTAATTCAAGGTATAAAGATAGTAGTCAGCCTTTCAGCATTACTACTTCTCTGTGAGACTCCATGAATGTTCTTGGTTAACACACATACTAAAAATATCTGTGAGTATCTCTGGTAGGTGTTCAGCTAAGTACATATTTTTTCTCCTGGTTACACGTCCCAAACCATTTTTAAAATAACTTCCATTTAAATGCAATTCGTGGCAGACGACAGAGAAAGAAGTCCTGACTGCACAGTGAAGAAAAATCAGAAATCGAGAAAGTAAACATCATGACTGTTACCTCAGTCAAAATTAAACAAGACTAAATGCAATGTTCTAAAATGGTTTTGTTACAGATATTTTTGGCAGATAAGGAAAGCTTACAGATTTGCTATCTTCATGACAACTGACAGAAAAGAGTCAGAGAAAAGGACAGAAAAAAAGTCCCTTTAAAGAAAAGAAAAGAAAAATCTGGACTGTATACAGGCTAACTGGACAGTAGATCTTGATAGTTTAGTTCTAATTTTCCCAATGTATTTGTGAGTCTGGGTATTAATGAAGGGGGGGAAAAAAGAAAACTTTATCTTTCTAATAGAGCTTTTTCATGCAGTATTCTACACTTGAAGAAAGAAAGGAAAGAAGAAATAAGGTAACATTGACTTCCTTAAGTTGAATTTAAAAGTATTTTCCCTTCTTTTTTCTTTTAGCTTTTGAAAAATCATCTGTCATTTATTTGTTTGATATTCACTCAAGGGACAGTAAGAGAAGACACAGGGATTTTTTTGTCGCTGAAATTCCACCACTATCATTTTTCAGAGACATATTATGTAAATAAAACTACATTTGCAATACTCCTAAATTGAAGAAACCATCCCCTAGCAAGTCGTAAGTTAGATACAGAAAGAATATAGCCACTCTGAAATTATTATCTCTAAGACAAATAACAGATTGCACAATGTTTTATTGTGTGCCAAGAACGTTTTCGGTTAACAATTTCACTTGAAAAAATAGATCACATACTTGTAAAATCATACCCAGCATTGACTTCATAAGGCATGTGGCTTTAGAGTGCTTTTTACAATTATTAATTCTATTAGTCAACTAGCAGGCGGGCTAATGCAATTGTCTTAGAAGATGCACGGAAGACACAGAAGACATTTTGAGAGCTGATCTGTATATCTGCAAAACAAAACAAAAAAAAAAGGTTTTCCTTCCTAAATTATGCATTCAAAATACCGTTTTTACTTAAAAACATTATTATGCCTATTGTACATTCCCATGCATCTTTTACTGGGCACTACGCAAATAGAGTCTGCTGTTCTCTATTTTCCTCAAACATGAGAAATCCCATAGCTCTCTTCTCCTCGGACACACGTGCTCTTGCACACACGCACTCACACAAAAAGACGAAAAGAATCTCAGCGGTAATGTTCACCAAACACAAAGTCTAAAACAAGTTTAAAGTAACTGTTGAAAATGAGCTGTAGAAAATGTCTTTAAAATTCCCATGCATCATCATGGGACTGGCCTAATGGGATAGTTAATGGCATCTGAACAACTGGTTTCATCAGCAGTTGTAAGTTAACCTCTGCTGGCTGCCTTGTGTTCCACTTGAAACAAACTTAGTGGTGTTACTTTTGTTGTTAGCAGGCAACTTCCCACATCTCTAAAATGCCATCACAACAGTAAGCACATTTGTTGGGTGCTAGTTAAGAAGCCAATCAAGGAACTGAACTACCTTTTCATCGCTAAAAACAGTGATCTGCCCAAAATAAAAGAATTACTAAGCCTGATGTGAATGAAAGGACTTCTCGAGCTGAGGAGATTTTGGATAAGGCCCAAGTTGCAGTACTTGTCTTTGGGCTCTATAATTCATGGGTTTGTATCTTATTTTCCTTACACTGAAATTACCTTTAAACCACATGGGGTTTGGGGATTTTTTAGCTGATATCATCACTCACAGCTATTTTAAAGTAGAAATAATAATAATAATAATAGCTATATGTACTTTCCCTCAAAAACAGCCAAGGCTACTCTATGTGGTTCATACATCTGCAAGATACAGACTTCTCTGTTCAACAATCACTCACATCAGTTTATCCCTGGAAACAAAAACTTCTGCTAAAATCAGTTTGTGACTACTGTACTTCTTAAAAAAAAAAAAAGCAAAAGAAAAAACAAATTCTGGTAATCAATAGTTTCTTAAGAGTGGTGAAGATAATGGCTAATTACCTGCTGATCACCAGCTCCCCAGTGGGTCACTGTTGTTGCTCATTACTTTTACTGAACATGATGGCTTGTCATCAAAGCCTATTGCAACAGAATGGTTGTGCTGCAGTTTTAGGTCAGATCTTAGTCATATGCTCTTTTTAATAGAATAATCCATCTAGAAATATGTTTGAATTTTATGAGATGCCACTGACTAATCTTTGTACAAGTAGATGCACAAGCAGATGAAGAGCAAACTGAGTCAAGGGTATATGAAGACTGTAATATTATCAGTCAATATGCTGCAGCAACAAAAAGTTAAATGAAAATACACATTTATATTCAACAGGCTCAAGTAGGACATCTTTGTTAAGGGATAGTAAAATTAATACTTTTACACTCATATATATTACACACCCACACAAAGACATATAATGCACATACGGCACTTGAACATCAATCATTTTCCCAGAATAATGCAGCAAAAAATCATTAACTCTCAGTGTCTCAGCTTAATATACATGTAATACTTACCTATCTCACAGGAGTGTTGTGAGGCTTAATTAATTAGTGACTGTAAAGCACTTTGTGATCCTCTAATGAAAGGTGCTACATAGCACAAAGTATTATTAAAATCATTAGGACCACAAAAAAAGCCCTGTGGAATTCCAGCCTACACTGTCTGTTGGGGTTGGGAGTGATCTTATTATTAAAAGGAGACCATCAGACTAATTTTCATAATTTTTTCAAGTTTTTTTCCCCCTTTGCAGTTGTGATAGCATGTTAGTAGCTAGAAATTTAATCTTTATCATCTTAATAACATACACTCATGTAGTTTGTTACTGCAGGGCTAGAGAAGAGAGCAGGGCTTTTGGCATTCATCTGGCTTTCCCTTTTAAGAAAAAAAAAATAAATAAAATTGAGAGACATATTTTGACACCTTCCCACACTCCACCCCAGCAGGACAGCTGATCATGTGAGATCGCAGGATACTCACTATAGCTGCATGGGAAAATAAAGCTGTGGTTTTAATTTCTCTCCTTTTTAGACTTCTTTTTCTTTCACAAAAA
>VZRQ01005899.1:583775-596317 GCA_013397975.1 Machaerirhynchus nigripectus
AAAAAAAAGAAAAACAGAAAAAACACAAGACACAAAACAAAACCCAGTTTATTACACATAAATAGACTACAAAGACTGTCTGCTGTGCTTGATATAAAAAGCCCCTAACTGTTCAAAGTGCCGGCTTCTATCAAGCACATAAAGTCCTAATCAATCTGGAGCCTCCTCCCTACTCTCCATACAACAATCAAGCAGCTGTAAGGCACACGAGCTCCGAAGCCAGAAAGCTCGTATTTTGAGAGACTGAATTTCTGGGAAAATGTCTCAGCAGCAGGCTCCGTCCCTCGGGAGCCACCCGGCACCCAGCCCTCCTCGGCAGCCTGTCCCGCCGGGCTGGCCCAGACCTGTGCCGAGCACAACCAGAAAGTTAACAAGCTCATCAGTACAGCCCACAGTTCACAGACCTGCCATGTTTTCTAATTTAAGCATTTTCAAAAAAAAAAAAAAATCTGTAAATAACACTGGAAACTCCAGGTGAAATTGTTGCCCTCACTGAAAATTAGATTACATTAGATACAAACTACCCCAGACTCTGATGCAGTGGTAGAGGACTGGCTAAAGCCTCTGCCCTTCTACCTTCCCTTGCGGACACTTGCACAGTGAAATGACAGGAAAGAGACATGTACAGCTTTGCATCCCCACCATCTCCAGCTGGGATACAGAACAGGAGGCAGTCACACACGATGCTTCTCTCCCAGTTTTGCTTGTAGTTCTCAGAGCAAGCCTGCCAGCGAACAACCAACACATGGCCCTCCCCCCCTAGCTTTTCTCTGCTGAGAAGGGAAGGGAAGAACAACCCCTTTTGTGTCAGGAACCCAAGAGTCAGGCCCTACCCTAAACCATGGGAGGGCAGAATAAGCTTAATGACAATCAACTGCCTCTTCAACAAGACCACCTCCTTTCTGCTTTGGCACAAGTGCCTTCATACACGATACAAGACAGAAGATGTCACAGCTCTAAGCAACTGACAAGTTAATTCCAAAAGAGTTTTTAATCTATACACGTTTTTCTACAAGCCCTCAAACTGCATGTCCACTCTTTCCTGGCTGAAATTGCTAAGGTAAAAAATGCTTCCTTGTATCAGTAAAATCAGGTATGATCAGACATTGTATTTGGACAAAATGCATCTGCTTGATATTCGACACTCCGCATGCTTCACTGAAATTATGATAGCTTCATCAATCTAAAAAGTGCAAGGAGAAAACCATGCCTTATACGTCATATTAGTAGAACAGCATCATAGCAAAATAGTGTTGTTTTTTCTGCTCTTTTACTCTTTTGCATTTTCGGGCTCTTCAGTTTAGTCCCTGATCACCAATTTGCCAATGGCTGTTTGCAGTTTTTTTCCCCACAACGTCTACAGCAAAGAGACAAATGAAAAGAGCTGTAGTCTGTTCAAGCTTGTTCCTTCCCATTTACATTTACTTTCCCAACATTGATTGTTCTCAAATCTCTAAAGGTGCACTTTTGGACATCTTAAATCCTGTTCAGCTACAAAGTGCCATCACCTTCAAACAACTCTCATCAGATAAATCTCTTATTAATTCACATTGAATTTATTCACAATGATCTTTTCTATTACCTTATGCTTCAGAGCACAGCACACATCAGTAGTCGCCTAGCCACTGGAATAAATCGAACTTTTTCTATGGGTATAAAACAGACACTTGGTCATTTCAAGAGAGTTTAGGAGTGGCATTTCAAAATAGATTGTTTAAGCCCACTTCCAGGCACTTATTTCCTTTTAAGCTCGCTCCTGGGGTAATCACACAGACACTTTGAGGAGAAACTGAAGTCAAAAGGTGGTGTGTCTAAAGAGGTGACATGAAGGAGAAGTTTATGCTATCTTGCAACCAAAATGAAGAATTCTAAAACTGCTTTTATTTACAGTTTCCTGAGCACAGCAGGTTGCTGCTCTGCATTTCTTACTGGCCTGCTGCAGAGCTTGTTCCTACCTGCCCTCCACCACCATCCATCCAGGATGGGAGAGCCCAACAAGGCAAGATTCACTTGCTCTTGCTTCCAATCAAGTACCTAAAAGCTCTCTGTACACATGACAACCTATTAAAACTCAACAAAGCTTGTGAAACAGGAAAACTAACATCACTGACATTTTATGGATAAATAAAATTATCTACAGAGAAATGAAAAATTCAAGGTGTTCAAGGTGACAGAGGCAGAGCTCTTGGCTAGTGACTGAACCTGGGTGCTCTAGATGCCCAAGTCCATATACCTCTCCTGTATGTATTTCAGTAAATAAAGCATCACCCTAGCACTTGGCAAAAGGCCAAGATCCAGTAATTTAATAAGGTACAGAAGGAGCATCTTGTGCAAAAATCTAAATGCTCCAATTTATCATGGCAGTTATGGGATAAGCTGACATTTTATTTGTATGTAAATTAGTCTCCAAAACAGCATTAAAAGGCTGCACTTTCAGAGAATATTATGCCTTTGCTTCTCTGTTCTGCATTTATCTAAAATCAGTTTTGTATATTAAAAGTAGTTTAATTTTTATGTGTTGATGCTGCTTTGCGTGGTTCCCAATCTACTGTTACTGCACCACGGAGAGAATTCAGCCTGATTTGCTTACTGCAATAAAGTAACTGACTTCTGCCAAGACTGACACCTCCAAGAGCCCTGCCTGCCATCCTCTCTGAACCGTCTGGTTATTCTATTAATTAGCTGTCGTTACACTTTATAGGATGCAGAACATTCCTTATTAGATGAAACCAGAGGTCCATTTAGCCTGGTGGTCTCTTTTGGAGATACCAGATCCTTCAAAGAAGGTTCAACTGCCTTTGGCTAGAATCATCTTACTTCTGTGAAAAAAAAACTTGTCCCTAATCCTCAATGCTTAGAACAGTGGCTTACTTTCTGAAGAGTAAGAGAGTTTGTAGGCCTTCATTATCTCTCAACATTTTACAATTCGTTTTTAAAGAAGTCTTATATATAACCCCACATCCAATAAAAGTGACCAGTATCTATGCCAACCTTACAACAATCCTGGTATCAGTGACATCTTGTAGCTCTCACTTTACAATCCAAATATGAAAAAAAAAAGAGAAAAAAATATTTTAAGCGTTTTGCTTCTTGCCAATGGAGTAGAGTTTTCCCTCAAACTTGTACTAGAGAGACCTCCTAGGCTGTGGACACATCTATCACATCCCCACTGTTCATCCTGTCTTCAGGGCAAACAACCACTGTCTTGCCAAACTCTTCTAATAGGTGTGGCAATCTCGCATGTTTCAATTTCTTTTCAGCCTGAGTAAACTCAGAGTTCTCTGTAATCCAACTGTCCTTTGAAGACAATGGGAGTTTAGGGTTTGCAAATGACTCAGAACTGAATCTGAGTTGAGTGTACTGGCAGAGGCAAGCACAGTGCTACCTTGAGATGAAGAGTGAGGAAAGAAGGTGACCTCCCGGCTCCTAGGCAAGAGCAGTCAGGTATGGGTACAAGAAATGACTCATTTGTTCTTCTGCATTAAGAATACAATGGACTGATCCTATTTCCCTTGAATGTAATGGCAAAAGCCCCATTGACTTCGAGAGAAGCAAGTCTGAGATGTGCTGTCCCTTTCTGCCAGGGTTAGGTCTGTGATATGAGAGAAAGGCATCAGAGTTCCCTTGCTCCAAACTTCAGTCAAATGGAACCATAAATTACTTGGGAGAAGAGGAAAAGATGCAAGGGAGATAGAGGATGGCTTTGGCTTGCATTCCAGAGAAGTTCATATAATTTTGTTTCCAACTACAGGCAAAAATCGTCCTATTTGAAACAGGGTTGAAATTTCAAAAACTGGGAAGGAGGCAAAGTCTACAGTCTAGACCTAAAACAGTAATATTAAATCATCACGGAGAGGGCTTTATTGTAGTACTTTTCCAGCCAGACCAGAACCAAGATGAACATGAGTTTGCAAAAATGTCCTTTATTTTTTTTCTTCAAAAAAAAAATTTGGCAAGGGTTTCCAGACACAAGTTACATAGGTAAGAGAGGGCAACCAAGGGCAACCGGAGTTGAGCCCACATACATCAAAGCAGGCTCTGGCTTTGGGTACCTATCCAAACTGAGCCTTCAAAGGTTCTGATGTTGCCCTATTGTTTAGCTTGAATCTTGTCTAAGCTTGTTCAGGAGAACCCACATTCAGAAGTATGGGAGAAGGGAAAAAGAACACACATTTTCCAAACTGTGATTGCAAAACAAAACAAAAAAATGTAAATCTACCTGCTGCAGGGTAATACTGGTAAGCGTGGCTAGCTATTGTTGGTCCATGCTTTTCAATTTCCATATATTAGCATTAATTGCTGACATTATTAAATCCAAAGTTATTTGGATGCTTTGATCAGCAAATAGAATCTTGAGTCTATATATGATGCACCTATAGTCACGTAAAGTTTACAAAACTATTATATTTCCCTATTCTAACTTTTTCCCCCACATGCTGTGAGTTTCCATATATCCCACAGCCACACATTCCAAACACAGACTATTTTATTTAGTAATTTATTCAAGAATTTAGATAAAAAGAAAAGCAATGGAAATTGTTTGGCAATCTCTATATAAACAGTTCCTATACATTTGGGTTGAATCATCCAGTAAACTCTCATCTTGACATGCCTGTGACAGATAAAACTTTCATCACCAATAAGCTCTCTTGACTTGGAGATCAGGATACAGGGGATCCATATTACAAAACCTCTTTTACCCTTTATGGCTATTGCAAAAATTAAAATCACATTAAACATAAGCAAGTTAGAATTTTGGCACTGTTTTTCCACTCAGGACAAATAACCCCACTCTCCATTGTGAATGGGGGCGAAACAACAGCAGTGGCAACCACAACAAAAGAGTGGATTGTGTGTTCCCTACACAAAACAGAAAGCTGTGCCTATTCATGAAATCTTGGCCATTTGTCAGAAATTACAGAACTGATGCTGGAGCCCAATATTAGCTCCAGCCAAAGCAGTGGTGAATTACCTTGCCTTTGGAATCATCCCTGTTAACAAGGAAAGACTCTCTTGCAGCACATATCATATGGTCCTCATGAAGACTAAGAAATAGAACCACTTTCTTAAAAAAACCCAAAGCAAAATACATTAAAAAAAAGACCAAAGTGAATGCAAATGCATTCACTCTGAGTGGTTTGTCTATTATTTGCCCTTTTTGTCTCTTATTTTTCTTTTGAAGCTTAGAAATGAAGTGAAATGCCGATGAGAAAGCTAGTCTTACAGCACTTCCACCTTAATAATTTTTTATAAAACAGCTTTAAAACAGCAGCATTTTTCAGATAGTCATAAGAATTGAGTACATGCATTCATTGAGGAGTATGATTTCTGTTTTACCCATTTCAATTCTGGTCGGAAAAGGGGGAAGAAGAGCGCAGAATAAGAAGACTCCTTGATAATCTGCTGATGTGGCTTTGCAGCAGCTTCATGAGTGTTGGCAATCCTTTAAAATTGGCAACGGGTGCCAGGGCCAGCCTGCTGACTGCTGGATGAATATATATAGTGCAAATAATGCTGTTCTTGAATCAGTTTTTCCCGAACTCCCACATAAACTTTCCATGGGAAAATCTCATAATGCCTGCATAAGTGATTTTATGAATCTAGCTTTCAGCTTTTGATAGAAGATTTCTTACGCTACTGGCTTTGATTCTTTATTGCACTAAGGGGTGGTGCCAAAAGCCCTCACATTAGCCTGGACCATACAGACATCAGAAATTTAATTTAAACATCGGTAATCTGCCAGGATCATAAAACATATTAAAAGAAGATTTCATTTTTTTTCCCTGAGAGGTAAATATGTAATTTCAGAAACACAAGTACAACATAGGTGGCAGAATCTGCACGCAGCAACATACAGACAGAAACTAAAACTACCAATGAGAGTAGAAATATTCAGTCTGTAGAGACAAAAAGAAGTGAACAGTTGTTTTATTCCTACTGAACATATATTCTGAAATAAGCTGGGCACCGTACCTCTTTTCCAGCAATACTGCACCTAAATGTTCCTTAAAAAAATATATAACTATCTAAAAAGTTACAGACAGGTACAACCACAGATTACACTAATATTTCCATTCTCAGAAATCCCTTGTACGCAAGTAAGTCTTACCACATTGCTCCTGTCCTCCTCCTCAGAGCTGCCTTCATGCCACCTCAATTCCCAATTCGGTACCTCACCAGTTTTAAGAAATATTCGGCAATGACGCTGAGCTGATTTGTTGCACTATGATGTATCCCACAAAAAGTGAAAGCTTTTGCCGTGTTTTCACTTATAAAGAAAGCAACTATTAAAGCCATGTCTGGGTTCACTGGCATTCTGGAGTCTAAAAAAAGTCCCAAAACTACTCGCAGAGGCTACAACAGCACCTTCTTTGAAGTAATGTTGCAACATGTGCAAAGGAATTTGGGATGTACCTGAGATCTGAAGGTGCGGGCTACAAATTAACACAGCCAATTAGGTGGAGAAGCTGAGAGTCCAACACGGATGGGGTGAGATAACCACATCACATTAACTGAATAAAAGGACTGCCAAATGTGAGCCAGTTGGCAGAGTATAGATCATGTCAGTCTGCTCAGCTAGCTGCTGCCCATCAATAATCTGTTGCTGTTTGCTCTCCCCATGACAATCAATCCAAGCTAGGACTGCTTCTAATTTTCCAGTCTAGGAATAGCTTCAGAACATCCACAACTGTTTTTTCAAACAACTCAAGAGATAAATGTTTCATCCACATATCAGCGTGCAAATTCTTCCCAAAATGGGACTAGTCAAGAGTAAATAATTATTCCTGTAACAGTTTTATCTGATAAACAACAAGACACAAGGCTGCAAAAGTGATCTTTGCACCATTAACAGTCAGGAGAGAATCCAACTTCCAAAATTACTTGATTAACTGATACAGGACCCAAAAACTGTGACAATTCTGTGGAGAATGTTTCACAATAGATGTAGTCATTTTTTAGGGATTAGTATTAGCTATAAATTTCTTACCCCCTGAAATCTGGTACAACTGGATTTATACTGCAAAGATGTCTTCCTTTGAAGAAGACAGAGATGAAATCAGAGCCAATTAAATTTAAGCATCTCTTAAATAATTCTTTTGTTAAGCAGTGTGTATTGAAAGAATAAGAATACATGAGAGAAATTAGAAATTATCTTCATAATTTGGCCGTGGCTTCTCTTCTTGTGAGTAACGAGAACAGCCCAAGATCACAGATAAAAACCTTAACGTCACAGGGCATTCGTACAACCATTCGTATGTAGATAACAAGATGAGCATATATATGTATACATGACCTAAAGAACAGAGACTGCATTAAACCAGCTTATTTGTGAAGCAGACAATACTTGGGTCTTCTCCAGCATCAAAATCTACTGATTAAACCAAACATAGACTTGAGTCTCCCTTTTTTAAAAAATAACCTTGTTATCATTGAATTCCGTATCATCTTGATAGGCCTTGGCCTATTAGAAGAAAAATAATTACTCTTTATGACTCCCAGATCTAAAGCAGCAATTTGATTTCCTACCCTCTTACACCCTAAGTTGTTGCAGCTCTGGATCTCCTTTGAGTCTGAAACAAAAGTACCCAACAGCTCCGCTCATAACCCTCACGCTTCATTCGCCCACCGCGGAACCTACACGTTGTTCCCATTTTGCCTGCTCACAAGATGGCACGCTTGTCTCGCACCAACTCCACAAATAAGTCTGTATTACACTCACAGCATCAAGGATAATTAAAGGTTAGGCATGGAGGTGGCAGCAACACGCTCCCACACCACCAACAGCACCGGCGGGGCTGCAGGTCTGTCTGCCTGTGCTGTGGTGCCTGAAACACCATGGAGGCCCTGACCTGCTGCTTCTCTCTTCCCGAGCTCAGATGTGGGAAACAGTGAGGGCTTCGAAGCTGCAAAGCCCAAAAGAAAAAACGTGGCTCCTTAAGCCCAAACTGAACTTTATCTACATAGAACTCTACTGACTGAGCTAAGGGGACTTGTGTAATTCACAAGTACACTGTAATCTGGGCAACATACACACACTTGATAAGCCTCTAAAGTTACTGAAAATTACCATCTCCCTTCTGTCTAACAGCTTGACATATCAATGTCTCATTATGTTTCAATTTGAATCATGACTGTAAATCACTGGAAATACACAAGAAGAATGAGACGTAAGATTTGGATGAAAAAAAATGAGGATGCATGAGAGACTGGACTTTAGAAACTTTATGAAAATATTAAAATCAGCAAAGAAAACATATAAACTGAGAAATGGCAAGTCTACTGGAAGCAGTGGAATAAAGACCCCATGGTTCACTCATCACAGGTAGAGTTAAAATTTGTTCAAATTTCAAGAAATGTCCATTTTTCTTTTTTTCTTTGAAGACAGATGTGGGTCTTAGAAACAATAGGAACACAGGAATATTATTATAACTGTTGATTTCACGCACATTCACTATAAAAGACCTACAAAAACAGAAAAGATACCACCTTTTATTTCAACTGCAGCAAGACTGCATAAAGTCAGGGACTTTTGTTTACATGGCAGGCAAGTACACATATTTCATTGTGCACACAGGCCCTTCAAGTTAACCTGTGTCCTTTATACAGGTAACCAGCTGCTAATCATTTTCTGCAGATCCCTGCATTTTGCTCTGAATTCACATCACAAGACAATTTGATCGTTGAACCCAGAAAAAATGAAATACATCTCAGGCTGCACTGGAACTGACATGAGAACACTGTAACTGGGGTTCAAGAAGTGAGGAAGTGTCAATGGTTTAGGCATCAAGATGAGCAAAAGGAAGACCATGTGCAAGCTCACACTGCCATAGCAATGCTGTGCAAGCTGGAAACAGTGAAGCCACATAAAAGTACCAGGCACTTCTCACTGCCAGTTAAACTGCTCCCTGTATTTATAAATATACAAAGGTTAAAGTAAGAAAATTATTACAGTGCACTGATAGAAAATGAATTTGCAAATACGCAAAAGATTAATCAACAATAGTCTATCAGCATAAGACACTGTGGCAACACACAGCATTTCTGAAGCAGACAGCCTGGCACTTTATCTGCTTTACTACATGAGAAAAATCCAACATCAGTTCATGGGTGCATCCCAGCTGTGGGATACTCTTCTGCAGCTCCCAGCTCCAAATGCTCACCCTGACAACATCCCGACTACACGTCAGAAAATCTGGTTTGGCACCATTCTCCTAAGCATTTTGGACTCCATCAGTAGAAACTCAAGCGAACAGACAAAGCGCAACATGCGCCATCCAGCAGATTATGATTGCAGTGTCTGGTCTGCAGGACAGAATCAGCAACTGCTCAGTGCTGGCTTATGCTTCCTACAAGCATTCCAGCCTTCACCAATATTAAAGAGACTTTCTGCTCTACTTTATAAAGCCATTTTTTCATTATTATTTCTTTTTTTTTTTTTCTCCTTAAATAGAATTGGGGATGATTAAAAACAGGAGAGGCAGATCTACGGTTAGGCAAGTAACCATGGACCGGGAAATGTCTCTTAATTTTCTTTGTGTCCTCAGAAAATCAACATTATAAACTAATCAATCCCTCTCCAAAACAGCCATATCATGGCTATCACACTGTTTTTGAAATATTCATCAAGAAGTGAGCCTGGTCTTAACGCCAAATTGCAAGGCAGAGACTGAAACTCTTCTACACTATTCTCAAGTCACTTCTTTCCATCTGAACTAGTCCATCAGGGTCTAAAAGTCTCATTTCAAACAGCTGCATCACAGATGAGCTCACAAGACAAATACTCAAGTGTGTTTATACAGAAAATACTAAGGAAACTGAATGATAACAAAAGTTTTGTGGTATCTTCAATCTAGAGAAGTACAGAGATATCATACAGAAAACTACTGAAAATTGTATTGAAAGTGGGAATGAAAACTAGTAGGGAAGAGTGCACACTCTATGAAATAACAGTCCCTCACACTTTGTTAACTGTGACTGAAGAAAGAAAAAAAGAAAGAAAAATCCACACTAGGTGACAACAAATATAAACCAGTCCAAATCACACATTAAAAGGCTTTATGTCCCAGCAAAAATTTGAGCAGAAACAGGTAAGTAATGATGTCACAGATGATACTGCATTAAGAAAACCATTTTAAAATGCTCAAGAAAGATTAATTTTAATGACAATTAATGAAGCTATGGAAGATGTAACTTTTCTCTTTATGAACATGTGAAGTGAAGCTCATTTAGACTAGAAACACAATTGCTAGCAGCAGGTAAACATGAGGGAGGGAAAAGCTTAGAATCCAGTTGGCATAAGAACAAATAGACTAGCCATGATTAACTTTGGGCTGAAAATGAGAAGGAAGGGTTTTAACTGACAAAGCAGTGAGGCTATGAAACATCCTTCCACCAGACGCTGTCAAGGCAAAAAAAAACTCTACCTAATTTTAGGATAAAGGTGGGTCACTTCATAAACAGGATTACATACTGTGGTTGATGTTCAAAGAGCTAGCTATTGCTCACAATTCCCACAGAACTTCAGGACAACACACACAAATAGATTTTTCAGGGTATGCACAGCCTTACCACTGTTCCTTAAGAATATACATGCCAAGGGCACTGTTTCCTCAAAAGCAGTTGGGGTGAAAGTTACTCTTTGTCTCTATCCTTTTTTTTAAGTATTTTTATTTTCATAGTGACCTTCTGCATTCCCTTTAAGGCCAACAGTTTTGAAAACACACTACCTTCTGACTTCAAACAAAATACAAGATATGTATTACTTACACAGGCAGCAGGAATTAACTGTAACATTATAAACCTCTTGTGAAAAAAGCCATCCTTTTTATCTACTGTCTTACCAGTCATTTATGTCTGACTGTGCCATACTTCAAGCAGGCATTGTACATTCTTTTTGTATTTTGAAGGCAGTTTAGTTATTAAAAATGCAATGAGAAGGCAATTCTTGAGCCCTCTACATAGGTTTCAAAAAAGACCCACCCAGAGTTGCCAATACTGCTTTGCCAGAAGAATCTAACAGAGCTACGTCTAAAAGTGGAAAAAAAATACAGGTAAAGTTATTTTCAGTAAATTGGACTGGAAGACTGAGTAGGACAGCAGTCTACAGACAGAATCTGTAGAAATCTGATAGAGACTGATAGATCGAGTTCAACCATTTTGAGACTACTTGCTGGTCATCAAAAAAAAATTTTTTTTTTTTTGGTAACACAAAACATTAAAATTCTGCATGTTACAGTTTTCAACTGAACTTAATCTCTTTGGATGAAACTAAACAGGTAATAGGTGATACCTGCTGCTTTCTACTGAAGAAAATAGACCTTTTGCTCCAACTCAATGGGGAAAGAAAACTACCTGTCTCCCTGCTCCTTCTTGAAGCTACCACATCTCTCCAGATTGTTGCAACACCCTGCTCTCACATAATCTGCAATGCCAAAACAGAGATGGCTACACAGAGAAGCCTGATGTGGTAAAACTGACCAATGCAACTCTCAGAATTCCTAAAAAGCTTTTTATGGGGTTCATTTGTGCCTGACCAACCTTCATGTATTATTTTGGTTTAGCTGTGTAAACACCAGGGCATTTGTTCCAAGTTTCTTCTTTTTCTACACTAGCACAATACATTACTACTGCTTTTTTTCTTTCTGCTGCACTGAAATGCATTTAAACATTTATGTATTTATTTATGGTATATACTGTCTGCTAGAACCAGGGTTCTTGGATAATCCTTGATTTGGCAGTCCTTTCCAGCATTTTGTTTCTGCCTGACATAACACATGAAGGTCTTTTTCCCCCTTAAATTTACTGGCGTTTTTGCTTCTGCTTCTGATAAAATGCAAAGACTTAAGATTTCCCCCACTATGCACACAGAGCAGAGGGTAACCCTGACAGAGTTCAAAGGAAAACTTGGTTACATTTCTCATCAGGAGCAGAGCTATCACCGAGTCAAGGAGAGGGTGCCATGGGCAGATCCGGGAGCCAAAATCCAAACGTGCGATTTTACGATGGGCTTATGGCCTACTGGGCCTGAAGGGGCCCTGCCCGTCCCTTCACCACCGGCTGCGGGCCCAGGCCCTGCACTCTGCCTGCACCCACACTGGCCAAAAATGCCCTCCTCACACCCCAGGGCTGGAGGGGGGCCTGTCAGACTGTGCCTTTCAGTGGAAACTCAGGCTTGGATTAAAAGAGCTCACTTCTCCTCTGGACAGCCCAGCTCCCATCTCCTTCTCTGCCTTTGCACACTCAACCAGCACTGGAACTAGCACTAGTCCCACACAAGCCAAGAAAGGGTCACACACACCTGAAAAAACTCCAAACCAAAGCAGTACCTACTCCTCACCCAGAAGGACAACAGGGCTGGTCACCATACTGAAGGCCCTGGGCCAGGGGCCACACTCCTGGCCTGGCTGGCGGCTGCTGCACACCTGCAGCCCGCCTTGCCAGCACACAGGGAACTCAAAGCCACCCCTGACAGTGCAGGGGGAACAAAAATAAGCCAGGCCTTGAAGGAAGGAATGATTAAAATGTCTTTTTTAAAGAAGGGG
>VZRQ01005899.1:596387-620089 GCA_013397975.1 Machaerirhynchus nigripectus
TTTTTAAAAGGGGGTGGGGGGGGGAAAGATTTCAGGAGAAAATAATCTTTATCTGGCAGAAAATACAAGTGCTGTCTTCAGAAAAGTAAAATCATTATTGCAAGCAAACTGATTCATTAAGTAACATGCAGAGGAGGATTATAATGCCCTCCTTGTCATTAAAATGCTTTGAAACTACACTTCTGTCAGCTATGCTAATGATACTCAGCTTTTATATTACACAGCAGAAGCGATGCTCTGGCTAGAATCTGGTGCGCTGTGTTACACAGGAGTTCACGTTAGAAAAGCAGTTACTAGTTCACATTGACTATAAACATGTTTAATATGCACAGAAAAGCAACCATACCATACAGAAACCAGATGGTAGGATGATGAACTGGTCCACACCAAGAGGTACATTCCCCTTCCACCCAGAAACCTCCTTTTCTAAGTGAGAATCCTATCTTTGGCATATTTTTCTCCAAAATAAAAAGACTGCTTGAATGCTGCAAGTCTAATCCATTTTTTATTTCCTTATGTCCACATCTGAATACTAAAGAAGAGTACTATTAGAAATAAACTATCCACTTAAATTTACCTTTTTACCTGGTTGAAAGGAGTTTTATTTCAGTGAAATTAAGGTCTGGCATATTTTGATGACTTTATGTAAGCCCCTATTAAATACAGCAAAATTCAGGCTCCAAAACCCAGTGAAATTGGCACCACCAAACTTCTGTGTGATTTATCAGCTTCACTGTCACAGTAACTAACTTGGTGCATTTCTCTGCTTGTTTCTCTCTGTAAGCTGTCAGAAGAAGTCATTCTATCAAACAGAAATGTAACACTATTTTTATTGCTTATCTCTTTTGCCTTGGGTTACATCAGTAAGTCATCTCCCTCTGTCAACTTGACAAGAGCCTTTTTGGTGTTGACCTTAAAAGGACACAGCTGTGACAACTTTGGTTTGGATTGTTGGTTTGGTTTTTTTTTTTTCTGTTAATAGTTCTCAGCTGAATACTTGTTCTTGGTAGTCTGGGATCTTCATCTGGCACTGTTTTATACCCCGTGAGTAGATTGTGCACAAAGCTCTGGACACTCAGCCCCATAGTATCTTCCAACCTTTATCACAAGAAGCACTGGGAAAGTCAGAGGTAGATACTTATTCCAGGAAAGCCATGATTAATTACAAGAGGTCTTCTAGATTTGATCTTATTTTCTTAATGCTCTGTAATTAATTAATACAAATGTACAGCCTTATTTCCACAGCCTTTGCTCAAGATATTAAGAACTCCAATCCCTGAACTCAATCCCCCCTGGCATTTTCTCTCATGTTACGTAAGTAACTGTGGCTGACTCTGTCCAAGTCCCAGTATTTGAAGATCAGGATGAAAAATCTGCTCAGGATTTTAGACTAAGGAAGGAAGAATATACCATGAACTACATACTGTAAACTTGTCTTAATACAATACCCCAGCTAGGAGAGATTTTGAAAATACAAAAATATTTAGGTAATCTAAAAACAGCACTTCTGTTTCTGCCATGCACCATCCAATAAATGCAACACATTGCTGATTTAAAGCAATAATATGATTTTGCACCAAATACCCTAGAAAGTAAAGATAAACAAGTACACAATGTATTTCTAATTCATTTCTCTACTTGCACTGATGGTTACTTACATGAATATACACTTTATTCACAGCAACTTACACATCGCTGGTTTTAATTTTGACTTAAAACTGGCAGGCCAAAAACATCAACATACATATACAATGAGGTTAAAAGAAATTACATGTGTTCACTGTATTTCTGAAAAGTGCGAATTCAGAAAATAATTATTAAAACATAGTAGTTTTATCAAAAGGAGGAGACTTTCTCTGGATAGTGACTTGTGTACGTTGTATCTATATGCTCTTAATCAAGCTGTTACACAGCTCAGTATCGTCTTTTGTGTTTACGCATGGTTTTATGTTGATACATAGTACAGATTTCATTGCATGTTTCCTATTTACTAGATAAGAAAGTTTCTTCATGGTTTATGAAAGCTTGAATTATATTAAGAATCATTAAAAATCTCTTCAAAGTATTGCTCGTCAGTTCAATGATGCCTGAGGTATGCAGGAACAGAAAAAAAAACACATTTACAAAACCTGTTTTGCATTAAAAACTAATTTAAAAAAGAATTACACGTGAGTTGTTCACTGTGCATTGTTCATCCAACTGTTTTGGTTTATCACATCTAGAGGTAACAAAGCTCATCATCTCACGTTTTATTTTCATCCATAGAATGGAAAAAGAAAAGTTTTCTGCTGCCTTTTTTTTTTTGTTTCTGGTAATCTTAGTTTTGAAAGTGAGAGTCGCTGAGCAGAATGTAAAATGGAGAAAATAGTGTCACTGCACCAGCACAGGATGCCTCTGGCAGATGCCAATTCGATCACTCGCTCAGACTGGTCCGGGTGTTTAGATAGCCATTTCCACCAGGATTGTGGTATGACATTACTTAAAACTTTGGCAGCAAATAGGTAAATATACACAATCAAACAGTACATAAAGCTGTGTAGACTTAGACCTTAACACGGATCAAAATCCAAAAGTCCTATTTTTAAAAGGTATACATTTAAGTCTTCTTTTAAATATGGGTTTCTCTATTTTAAAGAAAACCTTTTTCCTTAATTATTAATTATTGTGTACCTTGGTTATTCATATTAGATTAGTTAGGAGTCCAGAGACTGTTTTAATACATACTGCAGTAGTTCCATATAACATCTTTCGGGATAGAAATATGCTTTAATATACTATAAATTAAAAATCAAACCACATACATGATGCTACCAGTTTTGCTATGCTCCTGCAAGTATCTGCAACATCAGACTATTATGCGCGAGATGATCACAGAAGAGAAAAACCTAACTGGCAGAAGTCTCAATGGGCTTAAACCAGAACAAAAAGTGTACTTAATTTAGAAGCTGAAAGTCTGTCTTGTAGTTTGGCACATACAGCACATCACACCATGTAATTTTATAAAAATCAAATAACTTTGCAAATCACTTCAAATATTTCCTTTCTCATTGGTTTTAATCATGTTTGAAAGGAGAGAAAAAAAATTACAGGATGAAATGAAAGCAAAATGTAATGATCTAGGACTCTTAATTCTCCTCAATGCACATTCCTAAATTTTTGGATCGTGGACCACTGTCAAACTTCAAACGTAACAGGGAACCACTATGCAGCCTTCACACCAAACTTTTAATTAAAACCCCTAAACGGATGATATGATACTGCAGATCAGTATCATACCATGATTATATGTGTCTGCAGACCACAATCTGGAAACAAATATATTAAAGGATTAATTTCCAAAAGGGAATGTTAGTCTCTGGGCTTCCTGACATACTCATTTCATATACTGAGATATTACACAGTATCTGAGTATGCGAATATTTTAAGACCTCCACTCTATGGGTTTTTAATAGTATAAGTGTAAATTACCAGTTTAAGATGGGATTTTTTAATATCACAAGTCAATTCCAAGATGATTAAATGAAAAAAAAATATTTATCCTGGTATCTCCCTTTCAATCTAGACTGTTGGGTTTTGAGGGTTTTTTTCCATGCAAAATGACTGGACTCACATCCTCCTTATAATAAAGTACCCATAAAATGTGGACAACAAAGTGATTTCCAAAGATGTCCCTGAAAGGGCCAGCCTATGAACAGCAAAAGCTGTACTTGCTTCAGGCTTATCACTACAGAATGCAGAATAGAATTTTGGAATTAATGTATATATACATATACACATATTATTTTTAATATGTATATATACACACAGTATAAAGCAAAATGTTGGTTTATGCATATGTGTGTATATAAAGGCATTCAGAAGAAAAGACAAAAACAAAAATAGACTATATCCATTCTAATGGCTTTACCTAAGTTTATCGGGGAACGGGCGGGGGGTGGAGAGGGAGAGAGACGGGGAGAGAGAGAGAGAGAGAGAGAGAGAGAGGGAGAGAGGATTGTCCTGAAGCTGGAGCGGGACAACCGTGACTGCTGTTTTCTGCCCAGCACTTGAGTGACAGCGCGGGGGGAAGAGTGGTTAATCACCGCGTTCTGGGAACCGGGCAGAGAGAGAGGGAGCAACTGCTTTCCGCAACACTTCCTGCGATAAGGGAGCCAGCGCTGGCACACGGACACGGACACACGCGAGAGGCGGCTGCGCGGCGCAGCGCTTCATGCGACTGCAAACGTGACCCGCAGCCCTGCACCCCCGACGCACGGACACAGGCACACTCAGTGCCTGCAGCTCCGGCCGACCGCGCTGCTGCGGCTGCCGGGAGCCGGGCGGGAAGGGGAAGCCCCGCTTCGTGCCCTCCCTGCGCGGCCGGCTCGTGATGCTCGTTCACGACACGCTCCCAGAACTTCGGCGCTGAACAAAGGCTGCCGGACTGACGCCGCAGCACAGCCGGGCTCCTCTTTATTTTCTTTTTATGGGCGATCCCAAGAAAACTTTCGTCGCGCAAAGTCAGCGCCTTCCCCCCCCCGCCGCCCATTCCCTAAGCACTGTTATTAAGCCTTGAAAAGACCTGCAAAGAAAGTAAACAAGGCAGGGGAGGCAGGACAGGCATTAAGGCCAACACGTCCCGTATCATCCAATAACTTCCCCTTACATGCCCAGTACAATGCGGGTTTGCTGATCACAGCTTTTCCACTGTACCAGAGCCAAGTGCAGGCAATTACTTACACTTACGTAGACTTTTATAAGAGATAACAGCTATCTCTATTGNNAACGATCGCTCTGTGTGAAAAGCGGCAAGCGGGGGGGGGGGGGGGGTCCTTATTTTTTTTAAATTTGTCTTTCATTACCAAACTGGTTCAAAAACACACAAAAGGGTTTCTGTGCGGGGCACTGGGTCCCCCAGCCCTCCGTAGAGCCCCAGACAGAGCAGAGCAGCAGCTCCACACTCCGCCGAGGAGGGCTTCATCCAGGCCTGGATGGAAAAGCCCTGGCAGAGACCAGCCCACTGAGCTGCCAACGCCCAGCAGAGGGTCCCGTAACCCCCACCCCGGCAGGTCGGAGGAGCCAGCGCTGGGCTGGGCAGGACAAGGCCGGGGGCGGCTGCGCTGGGTCCCCGCCCGCCGCGGGGACGCGTCCCCCGGGCAAGGGCATGTCCCGTCCCGCGGCGCTCTAGCTGATCCCAGCCCGCGGGGATCCAGGTAAAATAAGCCGTGTTGGGCCCTGCTGCCCCTACCCGCCACGTCCCCCTGGTCAAGATAAAGGCAGGAGCGATCTCCGTATTTCTAATGCAAATGAGATGCAGCCCGCAGGCTCTCAGCAAATTGCCAATGCATTGGGGATGCCATTGCTCTTTAGCTTTGTTTCCACATGTGCTGAAAGTTGATGAGTGCTGCTTGTGTTTTCCTTCCCACCACCAAAGGACACAGCACAGATATAGGAAGTAGGAGAACCAATGTTCCAGTAGCACTTACAGACCAGAGGGCCGCTGCCAACATCTTTAGTTGTATCAGTACTTCTACCAGTGCCATTTCACTGGTATTCTGAAATTCGTGTTGGATAATTGTAACTCAGAGCCAGAGTATCTCCGAGCAAAAGGAGAATATACTGCATTTTTGGAGTAACCATCTCTGCATTCACGTTTTAAGCAGAACTATCTGATCCTTACAGATTTGAGGGAAAGGATTTCAGCATAGAAGGTCTACCTGTGTTTATAAACCAGGGGCATTTTACATGCTGCAAAAGTATTCTATGATAGCAAATGAAAGAAGGTTCCATTGCCTTAGTATGAACTCACCGCAGGTGTGCTTAAAACAGACACTAAAGACATGATTCACTGCAGTAAAGACACTCCAAACAACTATTTAAAGTGATTCAAAATACAACATTTGGGGGTGGGGAGGTGATGATACAGTGCACCTACTTCTCCCCCCCAAGAAAATACAAGCTCCAATAACAATGACAAATAAATAATAATGATAGTGGCACATATTTATATACTTTATGCAGAAGTACAGCAGGGTTCTTAAGGTTAGTCTCGCTTTCAGTTTCACTCAGCACTGAACTAGTCAGCTTTGCGTTAAAGAGGTGTGGAGTGTTACTTAGGAGTTACACAAAGTACATCGGCATGTTAAAGAAAAACAGAAAAAAAAGTATCATAGCCTATACAGGGAAATGATGGCTAAAACAGAAGATACAATTCTCACACACCACTCAACACATCTTTTCCTCCCCAAATGCACGAAAGACATAGGAACAGGAGCTTCAAATACTTACTAAACTTATGCAGAGAAATAAATGGGTATCAGTTGCGTGACTTAAAAAGCCAGAGGAAAAAGAAGGAGCAAATTTTTCATGGAAGCGTTGAATCATACAAGCTGCTCATCTGCCTCATTCACGTCCTCCTCCTTTCACTGCACTTCAATGTGAAGAAGGCAGCTTTAGCAATATTCATCTTAGAAATCCAAAACATTGCAGAGACCACACTGCAGCAACAGATCTGCTTCACATGCACTGACATACCTCCTCAACATCTGAAAGAAATTCCAGCTCCAGCCAACCCAGAGGAGACATGTTGCCTGACTGTACCTTGATGGTATTGTTTATGAAGATGGTGATTTACACACTCATAATGATTTAAGCAGCTACTTTGCATACATTACAGAGAGAACCTGAAACATGTGACCTGCTTCACAGGGCAGGATTATACCTCTGTTCTTGTTGTGTCATGTGCAACCACATTATTTAGTAGTTAAAGGCAAGCGAGCACTCTGGTATTCTACTGCCCTCACCGTGTATGCAGCGCCAGAGTTTCAGCATGCCTCTGAAACCAAAGGTGAGCCTCCCAACTTCTAAAGATAGACAGTTAAATAAATGGTATAATTGTCAAAGGGGCTCAGTCAAACCTACCACATGCGTTCTGCCCACTCAGGATTATGACGTTTGCTGGCAGACTTTTTAGGACAGGAAATCTTGCGTGGTGTTAATAAATTTGTAACAATGATCATATTCTTAGGGACTACTCCAATACAAACTTCCATTAGCACTCATAACCACCTCTCACAAAGCACTGAGAATGTATGCATGATCATCATCAGCTAGGAATGAACTACAAGAACTTAAATCCTTTTTTCTGATGTTGTTCTCAAGAAAAAGGCAAAAACTTTTCAGAAAAATGGAAACTAACATCCAAAGAATGGCTGGACTCTGCCTGTCAGCTCCTTCATAATTTTGAGTTGTTTTTATTGATCCATACACTTCTTATGCACAACTTCATTACTGCTTTGATAATTAAAAGATAATTAAATACAAGACAGAGCATGTATCATGCTGGGGAATCATTTAGCAAGTGAATTGTTGTGCTGAAAAGTGGAATTCTTTCTGTCACTCACAGTGCAGTCTTACATCAGTAACAGACGCCACGGGAGCTATTTTGGGGATGATCCAGTGGCTTACCGGAGCCGCGGAAGACAGTAGCAAAGCATAAGGTTTAGAATTCAAGGGAAGTCCTGCCACAAGGGCCTTCACACTTTGCAAACACATAAAACAAGAGCCCATTCACGCAGGTTTACATCAATTTCAGAGCAAGTCCAGCATTTCCCATATAATATGTAATAAAAGATGTCAAAGTCTGACTTTCTTGATTTAAGAAAGGAAGACTGGTGGGTTGAAGGGGAGATATCTTAGCAGCACCAGAAGTGAAGGCACCAAAGCTCTGATCACAGCTTTGCCACTGGCTCACTAACACTGCAGTTATTTAGATTCCCTGTGCCCTGGCTCACCCATCAGTACAATGGGTATAATACTTCATCCTGTCCTTAAGAGGCAATTACTGCTTGTAAACTACTCTGGGAACCTTGATTAAAATGCGCTGCAGCTTTGCGATAAGTATTCCCTCTGAAAGAGCACACAAGCTGGGTTTTGATGGTGGGAAATACTACCTGACAGCAGCAAAGGAAAAATAATCATTCTGAATGAGGCGTATGTGCCTGACCTATGCACATGTGTAGGTGGATCCCTCCTGGGATATTTTTTTTCTCCTTTTTTCAGTTACTATGTGTATATTGCAAAGATAGGAGAAGTGAGAACAGATAATTATAAAGCTTTTGAAAAGCCCTGGTATTTTCACCAGAGGATCACAGTGGGCCGTCTTCAAGAATTCTGATGCAGAAGTCTATGTAATTAAAAAACATAATTATTTGTAATACTCCTCAAACCATGTTTTCATTAAGGAGAGGAGGGGGGAAAAAAGACAGATCACTTTAAATATGAATGCTTTATGAATAAAGAATTTTCTTTTTAATTGATGAGCATTCATTTTCCCATACAGTCACATAAAGTCTGAGTAGTTCATGTAAAACATAATTATCAACGTTTTAAACCACATTTTCCCCTTGAAAATAAATAAATAAGGGCGCCAAAATCTTTTTTTTTCATTAAGAGTCAGATCCAGCAGAAAACATCTGCAGACTTCTAGACCAAGCAAGCCCTGGAAGGCCATGGTACTGGCTGCACCTCGTGCCAACCTCAAAAATTTGGCTGGTTCAGAAAGATTTAAACAAAACAAAAAAAGCCCTGCAGCTTTACATGTCTGGGAATTGTGGAACTGCGTTAGGTTTATGAATAAAGAATAGGGGTGAGAAAAAAAACAACTCCTTTTAAAAAGGAGATCCCTCTCTCCCTCCTGCCCTCCAGCATTCTGGGTGCTAGACAGGGGCTCCTCTCTCTCCCCAGGGACACCGTGGCCATCAGCAGTTGCAGCCCAAAACGTGGGGTCCATCTGCACACCCTGCTGCAGAGGGGATGGGGGCCCCAAATCGAGCATTCACCCCCACTTGGCACATTCAACAGGCGCCCAAGCATCGAGCTCCCAGCCATGCTCCCAGACGTGCTCCCAGCCATGCTCCCAGACGTGCGGTAGCTGCCACTGGCAAACCCAAAGGAGCGTCCCCGGGATGGGAGCCAGCCCGAGTTGTTCAAAGGACACTGCAGGGCCACCACAGAGGGGCAGGCACAGCTTGGAGTGAAGAGCTACCCCTTCTAAGGGGGCCAGGGGACACGGTGGTCTCTCCTAAAAAAGCAGCCTCTCTAGCCCCATGGAAGAACTGGGCCCTGTGAGCAGCCCAGGGTTTCTGGCATGGGCTTGAACAGGCTCCAAGGTGCAGCAGAGTGAAAGCGCCTCAGCTACTGCAGGCACCCAGCAACTCGTATTTAGATTTCAGGGTACCCTGAACATGTGTATTCAAACATCACAGGGGAGCTGATGGCACTGCCAGGGCTGCTTGCTGAAATAAAGTAAAAGTTTAGGATGAGGCCCCTGCTACTGCAGTGGATGAAAATTAAAGAACCTGCTGCTAGTGTAGTTGTCACATTTTTAGACTTTTTATATAAATAATGGCTTTTTCTGACTAGTTCTTCACTACATCCCTCTTTGGGAAGCCAAGAAACCTCCCACTTATTGAAGTCATACCTTATCTTCTGCCCTCTTCACAGGACCAGCCTACATTTCAGACTGACACCCAGCTCATCTTGTGCAGCACTGGGCAGGTATGAAAAGACTCAGAAACAGTACGCCCATGTGTTCTGCTTAAAGCCATCCCAAAATTTTGGTTTTGCAAGTGTTCGTTTTACAGACACCTCCTCGAGAGGAACAGCAGCTGCAGTATGCTGCCTGGGTTAGCAAGATGTGATACACGCAGAGATACATACTGGATATATATTAGGAGAGCACAGAGGGACTCTGTGCAATGACCATATAACTGCAGACACTCTGCAGGTGTGTATTTACAATGCTATTTATATAGCACTGAGAGTGGACTACATTAATATACAGTGTGCATGATTCACTGTCATTAGTTCTGCCTTCCAATAATGTGGACCCTAAGATAAATAATATCGCTAGAGCCTCTCCCTCACAATAAACAGACTTGTTAGTTTAGTTATATATACAAAATTTCCAACTGCAATTAGAGATTCTTTCTAAATTATTAAAAGTTCTTGAAGTGAAACCTTTGAGTTGAAATGAGCTAGCTGACGTAAAAAAAGCAAACGGAGAAACGAAGAGACTTGTATTCAAAATGAAGAATAAATTTGGTATCCTAAATAAATAGTATTATTCTAAACATGCACTAAAATAAACCAGGTATTTTAACAAAAGTAGATACAAAATATCATATTTGTCATTAGAGCTTTATATACCTGTTGGATTACTGCTTTCAAAGCCTTAAGAAACGTACCAGTGTCTTTGAATTAATACGCACTTTATTTATGCTAAATCTGTGAAGGTGCTCCTGTGGGAAACACTGAATTCTACATTAATTTTTTTATTAAAAAGAGAAAAGCTTACACAGCCTCAGAAAAAAAAACCAAGTGGCAAAAATCCCAACTTTGTCCATTCAGCCTTTTATTCTGTCTTTGCCTTAATAAAATTGTTGACAGAAATTAAGCTAATCTTTGCAGCAACTTTCTCATCTTTTTTTAAAACCAAGGAGTTTAACTAGCCTGCGGTTCCATCAGCCCTGACACACAGCTTACTATAAAGATGAGATCCTTGTCTTTTTTTTGTCCATGTCTAACATTTAAGGAGGATTTTTTTTTTAAATATCCATTTAAACTCTGAATTTTGGCTACAAAACATCTCAGTAAGACACCAAGATAATGTCTCTCACAAATCAAAACAGTAGCAGTAGTAAACTCAGAATTAAAGAGGCAGCTGTTTCTGCACAACTGTAAAAAGTATTTTTAAAACACTTTTCTTTGCTCATTCTATAGCATGGGCACTGAAGGCTATAAATAACTCGATCAGTAAGTAAATTCACTATCTGCTAGAATAACTCCTGAGGTAACTCAAAAAAGTAGAAGCTGAAGAGCTTGCTGCTAGTAGTTAATGGGATAGCCCAACTCCAAAGTCAGAAAGAGCAAAATATCTTCCTTTCATTAGAAGAGTAGGGAGGGAAGCTTTAAAAGGTACACAATTAGTTAGCTTTGCAGTGATTAATTCAACAACTGCAAAGCCAAAAACAACTTTAGGCACTTAACCATGAAACTGTCAGTTCTCTATGCTTGACGATAAAGCATCTAAAAAGTAAACATTAACTTCTGTGTTTTTTCTACACGTATATTCCATCATGAGAAGACGATAACAAAAAAATTACCAAGCAAGCTCAGCAGAGGCTTCCTATACCTTATTCCCCCTAACAAAGAGGTAAAATGTGGCCAGATTTCCTTCCTTTTCCTTACTGCCAGCTTTAGTAAGACAGCTCGTACTGCTCCCTAAAAGGTGACAGAATGGATTGAAAATCAGATTGAAAATCTCTTCCCCAGTGAAGCAATGAGTTTATTGCAATAAGGGAGCGTGAAGGATGAAGGAACCCCTTTACTAACCACATCCTACCCATATCAAGGCAAAAGCAGGCAGCAGCTCTCGCTCAGACCAACTCTCCCAAGGAAGCAAATGGAAGCTCTGCACAAGTAAGGAATGTGAAAGTGTATACTTTATCATCTCTTTTAAATAAACTCCAAAATTGAATAACTATCGAACAAATTGAAAAAGACCAGGAAGGTGACAAGTTAAAAGAACAAATCAACATATTTCTCTGACCTGCAAATATTTAATTCAAGCACATTCTTATTCCAAACAAGACGCCTATGAGTCTTTTGATGGCTGCTCATAATCAAATGTGTCACTTGCAAAATTATAACGTTCGAGGAGGGTACCGAGCAACCGAAAATGGCTTTTGCTAGAAGTATGTCACAAGCACGTCTTTTAGTTACCTCAGAATTGCACACGACTTCGCTTCATTCCTTTGCACTGGTGCGTGCGGGTTGCTTCATAGAAATATAACTGCAGTAATCTGCTTGACAGTAAACAGTAATCAGTAAACACTATTTACTGAGCAGATACGTGCCCCGGCTATTCCCTCAGTTTACCTATCCTCCATCTCTGCCTTCCACTCTCAATCCCCTCGCTCTCAGAAATTTTAGAGGGGGGAATAAATAAATACAGGTAGTGAAACAGTGAAATCCCATAGCTGGCAAGGTTTTCCTTTCTGAATGGACAAATTCTTAACTCCATGCAGCTCCAGACATTGAAGGATTAGATCCTAACCAGGGAAAACACAGGAAAATGGTAATAAATACTGCATGGTAATCCACGGGAACTTTGGTCCCAATGTGATTTTTCTATAGTCCTACAAAAAAACAGCATTACAACGTCCATAATCTCAGCTCATATATCAGAGCACTCTGTTCTCCTTGCCCTTCCTTCTTTCATGTAGTGCATTTTCTAAGAAAATGTAATTTTTTCTGCAAAACTAAAGTCAGTGCAGTCCCATTCCAGACTGAGAGCAGCAGAGTAACTCTGTGAAAACTACCACAGACCATCACATGGCACAGAGATACAGGTGAGGAGTGCAGGGTTTATGGCAGCATTCCTCTGGTAGGGACCAATCTGAAATTCCTTCTGACTAAAGTCACAGTTTGCTGTAGAGAAAAAATAAATAAATTGTATTCATGTGTAGTAAGAGCACTTCATGTCATAGTGGATTTTACAATATCCTAGTTCTCTTTCTATCCAGGCATATGTCTTATTGGCAATAAATTCTGAAGACCCAAGAAAGTAAAACTTGCTTAACCATGAGTCTCCTTTTACCCGATTAAAATAAATTCCACAGCTGCTGCTTCTTTCTCCTGTGAGTATTTTCTAAGCTCCTTCCCACTGACAACTAGCCACTGTCATGCGCCACTATAGATACAAAAATCTTTTAAAATATCAGCTTTTCAGATTCTTAATTTTGTCCTATCCAGGTAAAATGTTTTGCAACGTAAAGTTCAGCAGAGCTGCCAGGTCATCTTTCTTAGTAAAGATTTTCACATGCACAAATAAATATTGAGGAACGATTGAAGAAAAAAAAAACACTAGACAAACGATTTTAAATGTTCCTTAGGTAATGCAGTACCACAACAAATCTCCAAGGAAAGTTAAGCCGAGACTGCCATGAACACCAAATAAATCTGCACCACTGGGATATTTAAGATCCAATAAATCTTACTTTCCAGTGTTTTAAAACTCCAGAAGATAGTTTTGCAGCTCTAGACTCTGTCTGCCTACAAGCTATCAACTCAGACCTGCCATTTGTGAGAAATATTTTCAGAATATACTCATGTTTGTTGAACTACCAAATTATGAAAACCTTTATTAAAAAAAACAAACCACAAACACACCTATGCATACATAAAAACCAACCAAACAAGTTACTTCTTCTGTTTGTATGAAAATGCTCAAGAAAGTTGGTCGAAAATGCCCGTATTTCCAATTCAAATTATTATTAATTTTTTTAGCTATCTCTTGTTGCAGTTAAAAATATAAAGCCAAAAACTAATTGTAAAAAAATAAAATGCAAAGCAATAAAATTCCTCACAGAAGAGCCAAGGTTTAACATCAACCTAAGAAATCACACATTGTGCAATTTATCTGATATTGTTAAAAATACTAACTGCTGAAAAAAAATCAGATGTTATAAAAATATATTTTATGTACTAATCTGCAACTTTCTGCAGTTTGGTTTTATCAAAAGCACATTTTGTGGATTATGAAAGTCACTGCTTCCCCCGGCCTGACAAAAATACCCTGATGGCATAGCATGCAACCTGGTGAGGGCATTAGAGTCTGCTTCCACAGATATGTACCTGTCATACCAGACCTGCAGTCACTATTTCTACACTGCTGCTCTTCACTGCTATCTCTAGAAGCCTTTCAGAGAGAAGTTGGTGAGGACAAGACAAAAGCATGCCCGTGAAGCCAGTGAATAGCAACAGGGCTCAGAAGCAGGTGCACTTCCTAAACCTACTTTTAGTTTTCATTCCCCTTCGGGACGTGAACTGTTTTCCAACCACAATAATCGCTTTTAAAGGTGACAGACCAACTGTGGTCCTGCTGAAGGGCAGCTTCACGCAGTGAAATGCAATTTGACCATCCTGAGTGGGGCAACAGAAAAGCAAGGTGGCGCCTTACAAAATGTTGTTACTGTGTCCTTAGTCCAGGGAAACTGCTGTAAAGTACCAAATTCTACTAAGTGTAACATGAAGCCCCAAAAATCACATTTCCCTCTCAGTAAGCTGCAACAGAATTAGACGTCGCCCAATGAGGACTGAATCTTACTCTAGATGAAGCTACAAGAAGTTTTGTCCCTTCCAAGTACAGGAGCAGATCAGGGCCATAATCAGAGGGATTAATCAATCTCTGGTCAATCTTTGGTAGTATCTAAGTTTCTGCCAGGTTGACAGGCAAAGCAGGTTAGATTCGCTTTTCCAACAATCATTTGCCAAAAAAAATCAAACCATCCTAAACATAAAAAAAAAATCAAGTTATGCTAAGCTTTGTTTTTCTGCTAGCAAACCTCTTGTCACAAACAACTGAAAGGCAGTGATGCAAAATGGATTCTTGCCTAGATTTGTAAATTTTTCCAGGAGTTGTAATATCCTGCATTTGATGACATCATGAAACTAGCAAGTAAAAGTTGGTTTTCAATTTGTTCTACTTTTCCCTCATTAGTGTCTGTGTCAGAAACAGAATAAGAACCCTCATTAAGTCACATTAAATTCTTTAAACTCATTAAGGGCTGAGAGAAAGAACAATACAAACACTGGTGTTTTTGTAAAAAAATTATGCAACACAGATGGACTTCCATTTCCATGTATTTTTAGAATGGATGTATGTGCGTAGAGCAGCCAAAGAGAGCGATCTGCATGAGGGAGAAACGGACAGAGTAACAGAGGCAGAGCATACCTTACACATGACAGAATGACACCTAGATAGAAGTGAATTATGCATGATCACTTCTGACCTGATATTGATGAGGCACTTAATGCTTTGTATCCTGAGTTCCAGCAGAGCTGGAGTCAGTGCCATACTCCACACTTCTTTTCAGCTAACAATTCTTAGGGACTTTCTACAGGGAAAAGACAACCTTGAGGGCCACACAGCCAGCAGCAATCAAGCGGCAATCAAACTTTTTGTCCACGGACTACTTTGATTGCAGCTGCTGTAGCCTAACATACTATCTGATTGTAGTTGAGGATACATCTACTAGTCATGGATATGGACTTACATGTAAGATACAGGTGTGTGCAGAGTTTCAGCAGTCTCGGAGAATATCTCTGGGTGTGCAAAAGGTGGGTATTTGTTAGAAGATTTATTGTAGCTGAATGACTCAGATACACGCTGTTGATAACTTCTAATCTTACCCCCCATAAGACTGGAAATATAAGCTCAATGCCACAAAATTACTTACATTCCGACAGTATGCTCAAACAACTATTACAGGATTAATTTAATCCATTACACTATTATTTTTTTTCATGATAGATGTAACATGCAAATATGAGTTTACTTCTAAAGAAAACTCCAGATCTGAGGAACATAAAAGAAGACTAATAGGATGGCATAAATTTCAGATGTCTGTAGCAGGCCACAGAAAGAAAACAGTGTATACAGTAGATGGGTGACATGAGTTACTGTTTCTTCCTTCCTACCACTGTAACAGCTGAAATGAGAGGTGGGATTTTTACTGAGGGTCCCCAGATTTCAGCCTCCAGAGCTGGGTGCCAGGGCGGCCCGAGCAGGCAACTCTGTTCAGCAGCTCTCCTCTCCCACTGCTCTAGCAGAGGCAGATACTGTTTACCTGCAAGGCACATGGTAAGGCTAATCTATTTTCACAAGCTTTTCCCTCAGGTATTTGGGGCAAGGTTTAGTTTATTAATCGTGTGTGTGCATGTGTGTCCATATCTATTCGTGCAGGAGGAAAAAGGCTCAGCAATGATCAACATGTATTGCATTTTTGGTTTGTGCTCTGTAACTGCAGCTGGCCAACGTCTGATGAGCGTATTTAATGCACCTAACACTGAAGATTCTAAACAGAAAAGCAAACTACGTTCAGGTTAGGAAACTGGAGTTATCTTTCTTTCATTAACTGAATTCATGAAGCAATGTTTCACCTGCATAGTAAGTTTTCGATTATGTTCCACATATCTCACAGCTTCTGCCTGAAGAGTCATGTGGGAGAAAGTCAGGAAGACTCAAATGTTGGAAACACTGAAACCCTTCTACTCCTGAAAGAAAACTGCTTTATCCTAACTCATTTAACTTCCATTAAACCACGACTGAATATAGGGATTTTAGGCGATACTTAACTTCAGTATCTACTTCAAAATTTTTTAGCTGAGATTTTGTTTTTTAGAATAATCCCTATTATTTGGGAATATTTGGGATATTCAAAAGCAGTCTGCAAGGTATTTGGCTAGGCAGACCATGCCTTTTTTTTTTCCTCTCTTTTTAATTAACTACTAGCAAAAATTCCCCTGCTTTTTTTCTTTCTGTGAATCACCAAGCTGTATGTTTAATTTTTTAAGTTTCAGTATGTACTTCAGACTTGCAGAGTTTGCAAAGTAGGTCAGGAATACCCAAAGGATACACATTTGAAGGCTACAGATAGCAGAACACACCATTTACGGCTTTGTATATACACATACATACACATTCTATATAATATAGGTAGATAGATTCAATGATTTAAACACTCTACATCTATACCGTGTGTTTCAAGAACATTCAGATATTTACACTGTTAGATCACCACTCATTTTAGACCCTCTCTAGTGCCAGCTGCCAAAAAAAGGTACACAAATCAAAATATGTTACCTTTGTTCAAACAATACTGCTGTTCATTATATAATAGAAACTGTCATGCTTAATCTTCCAGGAACCAAGAACTGGTACATTCTTGGATCAGAGGTGGCTTGAAATGGTTTGAGGCAAAACTGAAGCACGCTGTTTAAGTAAATCTTGCTGAGAAATATAAGCGCATTGATGATTTTTAGCATCACCTTTTACAGACTTTTTTCCCCAGATATATTAGTAAACTAAAAATGCTGAATATTTTCAAATTACAGAAAGATGAACACACCAGTGATTTTTCTGTAATGTTTTTACAATATCAAATAATACATTCCCTCTTGCATTGTCAGCCTTGCTAAATGTAATGGGGGATCCAAAAAGAATTGATAATAGACACCATGATAAAGTAAAATGTACCTATAAAAATTACACTTCGACTTTGAAAATACACCAAAACCAAATTTTTCCTTCAGCGTTCTCAGTATTGTCCAAGTACTCCAATGCCTACTGTGGGCACTAAGCTACAGGCTGTGATTTTCTTTTTCCATTAGAGATGAAAAAATTACTAAAAGCAGCATTCAAAAATATGTCTACGGCATGATATAGAGAAATACAGAAAAAAATGGCAAAAATGCCTAAATTCTTCAGAGTTGGACCCTTTTAAAATTCCCTTTTTTAACCTGGGAAAATGCGAAAAGAAAAATAACTACACCTCACTTATTGCGGAAGATCTGTTTTACAGCATTACGATCCCAGGACTTTGTCAGATTTTTAAGTATTTTACAATTTCATCTTAAACAACATGGATTATACAACATTCATCAGGCAGACACAATCCTACTTACAGACAGACACAGACACACACAATTCTGCAGAGGCCAATCCTGCAGCTTTTACTGAATCCAAAAGTCCCCCTGACGACAATGAGTATTTTTCAAGAATGAGAATTGCAGGATCAGGCCCCAAAAGTGCTTATGAAGATGAGATGTTACTTCAACAGATTGAATGTTAGATTAAATATAAAGATTGAGGCAAGACACGTCTGGGGTTTAAACCCTAGGGAGGATTGACATTTAAAGTGTTGCCACTGAATTATAGCTCTTCACATTGGGTGGGGTAACCTCCTACTGGGTGGAGTGTCTCCCCTAAAGGAAGGGAAAACTGGCACAAGCCAACTCAGTCTTTGAACGATTTTCCTACTTGCCAACTTATGAAGTCGTCCTGACGTCAACTTCGTCAAGAAAGTCTATTGCCCAACTCTGTCTTTTACTGTAGAAGGTTTGCTTGTGCTAAAAACCCCAGCAGATGTAGACAAAAAATTTAGGAAAAAGAGCCAGAAAACCCTGAACAAAATAAAGAAATGAGGAAAAAGTGTGTTGACTGGCTTTTAAGATTATTTTTTAAAAATCCTTCTGTTGGGTTTTCTTATTTCTAATATCTAGTTAATACAAATAGATACAGATCACTTGAAACTCTTACTAAACATGTTTTAAAATCTCATTTAGCTCTAAGACATGGGGTGGAGAACACACAGAAAGTGGACACTCTGTAAGATAAGATCTCTTATGTGTTCTGCAATGGCTAGTGAGTATATTCCTAATCAGCGTCACTAACAGGTGTAAAACACACTCATACTAGGAAAATAATATTCATTGAACTGCCACCAAAGGTATGTTTAACATACTACTCCTCTCTGAATCAAAATAGTTTCTCTGAAAGAAGGAATCAGGTGCTGGACAAAACAGAAGGAATGCTGGGGGAAATCAAAACAAAACAAAACAAAACAAAAAGGATAAAGCATCTCAAAGCACCCATGGGAAAAAAAAAATAAAAATCAGAAAACAGTTTAAGTTACCGTAACCTGAAATGCACCAGCCATCACAAAGAGCAATTGGAGAAATCCAGCAGAGCTCAGCAGGAAAGATTTTTAATAACAGATTGAAAAACAAGAATAAAAATAACTGCATCAACAGGGCCTTTCTTCCTCAGGCCACAAGCCCGTTTTTACTTGATATTTTAAAAAAATGCAGTTTGGCCACTAAAACCAATCCAGAACATTATTAAAAGTTAAAAGCTACCAATTACTTCTGTCTGTTCTTTTAAAGCAAAGTTTGGCATTACGTCAGTTGGTTTAAAGAAAACAAGAAAGAGAGAGAGAAAGAAGGAGAGAAAGTTTCCTGCTTGTATAAATTAAACCACCAGGGAAGGTGTCTAGCCACTTGTAAAGCATTTATTACAGGTTTTTAAAGGGCTAGTAACATTTTAAAAATTAAATATTTTAAAATAAATTTAAAGGAAAAGAGAAAAGACTATCCGAGCCTGGAAAGAAAGCAGACTTATGAGAAATTAGACATGCATCAACTGAAGCTAAGAAACTAAAAATTACTGTTAGGACTAAACTTTGCAATTCAAAATAACTCTATTTTCAAGTCAGAAAATCTTATTGTAGCTGCTGTACTCACACACATCCCTTACGAGACGGAAAAGTTCCACCAAACTTTATGGGATGGACCCAACTGGGTCCTGCAGAAACGTCCTACAGAAGTGCCACTCGTGGCAGCCACGCCATTTAATGAAGCCTTTTCTTTCTATAGCTTGACTAAATCCACATACAGAGATCCGCAGCAGGAATAAGATTCCTTAGTTAATGCAGCAGGACCATATTAAAAATCACTGACAGAAGGACTGGCAAGTTCTATTAAATTTTAGATGTATTTTTCACTGGTGATATTATTATAAAAGTTTAAAGAACCACTTTAAAGGTACTAGAAAATAAGAATCTGATAGAACACGAACAAAACATAATGGCTATTAAACAGAGCTTCTTACACACAGCTGCGCCCGTTCACCTAAATCATAGTCTTCTAAACCCCGTGATGCCAAATCAGAGGCTCCTCTGACTCCGGACGACGCATCAAGTGGAATGGTGTTCGGTTGTGCAACGCTTTTGGTGTGTGACAAAATGTCCACTGGGGATTTAAATCGAGACTAGGGGAGCTATCCTCCCATTGCTCCGTGTTTCATTTGAGCCTTGGTCTGCATGACAAGAAGTCAAGAGTAATATGCCAGCACTTCCCTCCCCTCTCTGTACTCCTCTGCCCCTGCAGTGTTTCTTACGTTCTGGGCACATATACAACTGGCGAAGGAGCCGCGTTCTGGAAGGCCCTTTATTGATTAGGTGCAAAGTAACATCAAGGAGTGAATAATAAGCATGATCTGAAAAATGTAGTTGCATGTCTTGCCCTTGTAAACATTTACTATTTAATGGTGTAATTGTACTTTAATCCTTCACATCATCTGAGATAACTCATTGTGCTTTTAATTAGCAAACACACAATCCAAAAAAGGAAAGCCCAGAAAGTTTGTACGTACCATAAAAACTGAAGTGCAAATAGTTTTAAAATAATCAAATATTCTCTCTTTGGATGCAAGCTTATCTTTTAAAGTCAAAAGAGAACTTCATTGGCACAGGGCAGGAAAAAGAACTCCATAATTCATGACAATACCAAGAAAAAAAGTTCTTCTCCAGGAGGACTGGAAAGGGCACCTTTATTTATCTTCTGGACAGACAAAAATAATAGAACCTAGACCAGATATGCTGTAATTAATGTATCCGAAGGTCAACAGGCAATGGTATTTATACAATAGATGGGTGCAGACTACGCTGGTTACAGTATTAATCACCAGTATTTGAAAATAGCATTGTTTTCTTACTAGGTAAGAACTTGAGAAAGTTTCAGCAACAAAAACGAAACATTTTTCTTTTTTTTCCTCATACCTGCCTGGTATTCTTTTTAACCAATTGTTTTTTAACTCGTGAGGTATAATATTTGGGACAAATATATCCAAGTTTACAGTTGCCCGGGACTGCCAAAAACAGACCCAGACTACCTCACTAGTTGTGTTGAGGAAACTAAATTAAGCAAGGGCAAACACCAACTGGAAAGTTGTCAGTTTAGTGAATGAATGGCTTCATTTTACAAACCAGTTAGAATAACTTAATCAGAATATATTTCTGTTCAAGGCCAATACTTTTACTACCAGATGGCAGTTTGTTCTACCTGAAACCATATTAAAAATGTAATTTATTTCCACTTTACTTTCACCTAACAAAAAGGGTTGTCAGATTCCCAGCCTATCATGTTCAAAAATATTTAACCATAAACTTTCTCACAATATTGTATTTGGTGTTACCCACAAACCTTTATTAAAGCGATACTGCCAGTGTGGCTTCAGTTAAGATCTGAGAATGTTTCTATTAAGATTATTACATTAAAATGTTGTCAAGAGTTTGCAAGAAACATAAATATTCATACACATACGGCCCCCCCAGCCTTAGAAGGAAAGTTCCACATAAAAAGAAAAATTTAAATACGTACCAAAAGTTGCCTGGTTGTAATTACATTTTGGGTTTTTTCCTAAATGTCTCTGCTAATTTTTTAACTCTTTCACAGTGTAATGTAAAATAGTTTTATTTCAAAGCAACTGCCTGATAAAATGCTAAAAGAGGTAATTCGCATGAACAGAAAGTAATTAGTCATTGTTTGCACAATGCTTTGAAAATATAAAACCCAGTGTGTCAACTAGCATTAAAATATAATGATTGGAATACACAGATTTGACAAGCAACAATTGCATGTCACAGACACTCGAGTCCACAGACAAGAATTAGTACTACGCTGTTATAAACGCACTATCACGGTATGTGGATAATAACATTCGTTACACTCAGCCAGAGCATGCATGATAATAGTGTGCACTATGAAAGTTTACTACAAATGCTAGAGAAGACATTATAGAAAATAATCCTGCTAGGGATTCATCAAATGTTACTGAATTTACTCTCACTGATAAAAATGTAAGTCAACCCATAAAGCTACCATATAAATTATACTAAAAATGCATTAAAAACATGAAAGGATAACCTGGCTGCATCGTGTTTGATGCCCAAAGAGCTCTCAGATCTGTGAAGTTGTCATTTACATTCTTTTCCTTTATTAACACTGCTATGAAATAAAAAAAAGCCATACTCTCACAGGCAAAGACTCCTCAGTGTTATTTGGAGTCTGTTTTAGAGGATCACAGGCAAAACATGTAAACTTAAAAGCTGATGCAACTTTGCCCTTTACTTACTTTGTTGTGACTATGTATATGCAAAGTTTCAAACAGAGAAAGTTATTATATGCAACCAAAAAAAAAAAAAAAAGCGATAATCAGACAGAACAGGGTGGATTATGAACTGACTATTTTTCTCATGTCTAATCTCCCTTGATTTCTTGATTTTAAAAAGGTGAAGCAGACTTCTGTTGTCACAGTCTGAGGATAAACTTGTATATAGGCACTGATGCACTACTGAACTTCAGAATTACTGATTCTTTGTGGCAAACCTCAGGCAGGTATACATTATTCAAGAGGAAAAAATACTTTTTTTCCCCCCTTTACAGAGAAAGGTTCCACTTGTTTGGTTTGACCATATTATTAACAGACACCCATTCAGTGGTTGAAATAGAAAAAAAAATATTTCAAAGTGTTGATATCATTTCCAGACAGTCTTGTCAGCATCACAATTTACAGGAAATAGTTGATGTTCTCAAACAAACCCTCTATTTACTCATAGACCCAGAGTACTTTAAAAAAAAAAAAAACAACATTCACTCCTTTGGAGATTTTTTTTTTAAATGTCACTCTGGTGGAATATCTGAGAGAGCTGTCTAACCTAACACACAGATTGTGAACATGAGGCAAACACAGACTGCAGTTCAGAAGACTACTGTAACTTTTATTCTCATTTTGTCCACGTCAGGAACTGGCTCTTACCACTACTTTCCTTTGCTGCCCCTTGCATTTTTAACTCTGGCAGTCTTCTCTAAATGTTCAACTTTTACTACAACCAACAGGAAAGTAACATGATGCCACCAACATCCACAGGATTCAGTTGCGTAGTTGAAGACGACAGCTCGAATGACAAAAAAGTTTGATGGTTCCTTGAGAGACTTTACTGAACTCGATTAAATATAACCTGAGACGTGTTAAATCTCTTTCCATCAATATTCTAAATGTGCTCCGTACTGTAAAAGCAGTGAAGGCAGCATAGTCTACAGAACAGCTTACATTTTCTTTACTAGAGAATCTTTTCCCCTCGGAAGGGACTTGTCGCCTCGGTTCCCAAATGGTGCTGGGGTGACCCGGCTCCTGCTCTGCCAGGCAAGGTGCTCGCACTGCCAGAGAAGAAGTGATGGAGGGGAGACGTCTCTCCAGCTTATCACTTAGTCAGCTTAGCTCAGTCAGTGGACTGGAGAAGTTTGCCATTTGCAGACAGAAAACACAACCGGTCGTGGAAAAAAAAAGATAAAGGAGACTAGCGGGCCCCACTAAAACCCGCGTAGGAGTGCCGGGGTGTTTGAGCGCCGTGATTTGCAGCAGGGAGGCAGATAAACAAAGCCCCCGAAATGTCAAGCCCCCTCAGGGAGCCGCTCGCGTCCCAGGGCAGCGCAGCGGCCGCAGCCCCCGAGCCAGACCCTGCACGGCCCCGGACCCGCGATCGCCCACCCCCGGCCCGGCCCGGGCCATCCCGTCTGCCCCGGCCGCGGAGCGCCCACCACCGCGCAGCCCCTCCAGCCCCGGCCTCGCCTCCATTCATTACTCCCTTCGGAAAGCCACACGCGGGCGGCCGCAGCGGGGGGACGCCNAATCACTACCACCACTATGTCGCCTGCTACCCCGGTGTGACCGGGAGGGATCCCAAGCTGTCCTCCCGGAGCAGCACCGCTCAGCACTCGGCCTCTCCCGGTGTGTCCCAGGGAAAGAGGAGGGAAAATAGGAAGGGGAAAAAGAATTAAAAGGGGGAAAAAAAAGGAAAAAAAAAAAAGTTTTTCCCAAACTTACTACTCTTCATGATGGTGTCTCTGTGCCCCGCTTGTCATGATCCCCATTAAAACTTCCAGCAGCGGCAGGAGCGGCAGGACTGTGCGACTGCAGCCCATCGGATGCGAACCCTCTGTGCTCGTCTTCTACTTCCACCCCCCGCGTCTCCCTTCCC
>VZRQ01005899.1:620935-696237 GCA_013397975.1 Machaerirhynchus nigripectus
CGGGCAGCGCGGGCCGGGCCCGCCGAGGGGGGGGGGCGCGTCGCCCCGCGGCCGCGGGGACCTGCGCTGAGTTGGAGCAGGGATAGCCGCAGGCCACAGGCGCGCCCCCAGCGCGGCCCGCGGGAGGCGGCTCTGCCCGCGGCTGTCACTGGGACCCGAGGCTGTCCTACGGGATTGGGAAAGGTGGCGGTGGGGATAAAAGGCGCGACCCACGCGCGCCAGTAGCTGCCGCCCTCGGGATACCCCAGCCTTGCTCGGGGTCTCCTGCAGATTTAGTGTCCCCCCTCTGCCCCGTGCCCCCCGTTTCTGTGCGGGTGCTGAGACGGGTAGGCAGACAGTTCCCAGGTTGTGCGATGAGCAGTCCCGTTACCGCCCGCGCTTTGATACCGGTCGCAGGTCAGCCCTGAGCTGCTCCGAGAAAACCCTCATAACTTTTTGTGCAGAACTTTTTCAATTTGAAATACTCCGATTTCCCCCATACTACGACCTGCCAGAAGTCTGCGTGTCAATGTAAAAACTCTCTCCAAGGAGAAGCAGTACATAAAAGGTTCCTATGAAAGGGTTTTTAAATCCCAAATACAGTAGGCGTTAAAAACTATGTAAACATTTGTTGGGCATTTGGACGCAATTTTTCTGCAGTTTAGGTGACTTTATATGGCTTGCTTTTCCTCCCGTGCAAGTTGTTTTAAGCTGATTTCACATTCAAATAGATGCATTCTGCTTCCTTGCAACTCCTAACACATTATTTAAGGGAGAAGCTGGAAAAGAGTTAAATGATTACAGTTTGAGAGATGAAGCTGCTTCCCCCCAAATTCTTCAAATAACATAACTTTTTCCTTACAATTTTACTCTTAAATACATGGTAAAGTGTAAAGTATAAAATCTTCAGAGACACACGGTGACGCAAATGAAACCCTACTGTAAAACAGCGTTCTCAGCCCTTGCTCCAAACTTAAACATTCTTCATACATGTTTAGTATAATCCACTGGCAGATTTGTAAAGTACTTGCTTGTGTAAATCACCCAGTAACATATTTCCCCCATAAGTTCTTTTGTAGGATTGTCTGATAAAGCACTTTATGAATAGAAAAGCAATAATTCACATACAAGAGGTGACCTTGTCATGTTGAAAATGGAAGGTTGCACGATTAGGCACACACAGTAGGATCCCTGACACAGGAAAAGGAGAACTCACTGATTATGTGTGGTACTCCCTCTATACCCATCCGAGTTCGGAGCAGCAGAGATGTTTATATATGGAATGCGAAGGAAAGTAATATCAGAATTTAAAGTTTGTTACAAAGTCTGCCTCGATACTTCAGTACCTCATGCTTGGTAGCACCTCACTCATATGTGCACAGACAACCTTTCCTGACTTCATAAATTTACTTTTTCACAAGCTGCAAATGCCGTGGCTGAACCACAGCCGAAGAGACAAGCCACTTCCACAAAGTTTAGTGAATACAAAACTCTGAAAAGCAAGTCCTGTTCACATCAAATCAAATGTGTTCTTCTCAACCGTTTTGATTTTATTATTTTTACTGAGTATGTCAGCCCCAAGTGACTGTTCACTTGGCATATGTCTTGCATAGGAAGGGTTAAAATAGGTAGGTATTTTGTCTGATGACTTGGCTAAGCATCTTACAAGCAGGGCTTGAGTGGAAAATATTTAAACAAGAGTTATTTCCCTTTACTTCTCTGCTCTAGTGAGACTTACTAATGTCTTCTTATTTTAAACCAGGAAATTATGCCCCCCACACCTTAAATCCCAGCCAGTTCTTATGTGTGGCTGCAGCTTTCCCAGATTTTATTCACATTATGACAGACAAACCGTGAAGATTGATAACAGCAAAAGCACAGATTTCAACACGTGTAAACCTTGATAACAAACACACCTTTTTTTCACCTGTAGAACATTATTATAGAGGCGTGTTTTTAAATGACAGAACTATCTCTGTGCATGCACTTTTAAAATGAAACTGCAAAGCCATTCGTAAGGAAAGACGAGAAGGACACAACACATCCTCATAGTTTCAAGCAGACAACTCTAATGAAATACTCTATCTCTCAGAAAAAGTTTGTTACCGTATCTTTATTAGAAATGCTTTCATGATACATTCTGCATTTCAAGTTAAAATAAAGCAGATCAAGAAGACGTCAATATGAATCTGTTTATATTCACCACAAAGAACTGTAGGGAACTTAATAAAGGCAAAAATATTTTTATAAACTTTTTCAGGCAAATTATTTATTTATAAAATAATTTACAAAGAAAATTTTTACCTCATGGCTTAGATACATTGCATATGCTTATGATTGACACAACATGTTCAGGCTCAAAGGCCCATACAGACTTTTTTCCTCTCCCCCCCCCCTTTTTTTTTTAATCCTAGCATGAATATTTCAAAACAGCCAACTAATTCATGAAGTCATAAAAGAATTGTTTGACAGTTGTTTCCAATATAGGAAAATAAGTTATGTATATTGTTTTCATTCAAATATTTGTTGATTTGTTGTTAGAATGCTTTGACATTGACATGCCACAAATTGCATTAGGAGAAATATTGAAGGGTTTTTTTCATTTATTATCTTCTGCTGTCAAACTTTTCCAAAACCACTTAAAGCAAGTTTTATTTCACTTTGTTCAAAATTCATAGTCTGCATGAAAGTAGGTTGTTTTTGAAATAACAGGTTCAGGTTTCTCTAATAGATAAGAGCTGAGGAAATGAAGCAAAAGCAGCAAAGCGAGAAGATGCACAGAAAGTGCTGCTTTCACTGAGAGGCATTAACAAAATAACTTCTAAATAATCCTCCGGTTTTTTTTACAGTCAGGCACATTCTCCATTGAGGCAGAATACAGAGGCCAGTCACAGTTGCTTCTTGAAGGAAAACAGTATAAGAGTCATTGTTTATCAAGATGACATAACATGCCATTTTTGCCTTTATTGTTTAATGCAGTTTCTCTTGTAGTTTACTCAGCATAGATACAAAGAGGGATTAACAGTAAAGCATAAGCATACTTGTTTTACAATTTCAGCCTTTTAGTGCATAACTTACTTAAAGTACTAGGGCCTATAATCACAATGATTTTACCTGATGGAACATGCATTTCAGAAATATAATCCAACTGTTTACCCTAACACGTCATAAATTGCAGTTCTTTACAAAAACCTCAGAGATTGACATCCGTTGCTCTTAAATGCCTGCTGCTTTTGCACACATCATCAAGAAAGTATTTCTGTATTATTCTCCCTCTGGTTGGTAGTATATTACTTGAATTCTAAAGACGGTTCTCTTATACTGTCTTCAATAATGAACATTTTGAGAAGCACTTAGTTATGTGTCTGAGGCACTCCAGTGTGAGTTTCTTGAGATCATAAACACGGCAACTTGCAGGATTTCTGCAGACCCGCTTCTTTTCTTTGCACAACTTTTGTCATATGAAATCATCGAGAAACTTTTGTTCCCTGTCTTACACCCTGCACAGAGTCAAGTTTCTAAACTTCAAGTTTTGCGCCAAAGGCTAAAAACTACCACTGATTTTCAAAGAAATGGGACTGGGGACCCTAATGATGTGGTTGAAATATCTCTGAAAAGAGATTATGCGTTGTGATAGACAGGGCAGCGCTGAAAACAGCCAATGAAACAGCATGCAACTGAAGAGCTAATACCATGGCATCATCCCAGATTCAACAGATGTTTTCTAGGGGGATTGGATATCTGGTAATGGGAAATGGAACCTTTCTTTTCTATGTCACTGGTTTTAACACAGGCCAGTAGCAATGGAAAGTCAGTAATAAGCGATGCTTGTTTGGTAGCTTTCTCCACTGCATGGTAGAAGAATGTCCTCCTGATTGCAGGGCACCAGGGCTGGCTGGTACTTCCCTGCACACTGGTGGCACTGCTGCCAAAAGGGCCTTGCACGGAAGTGCCTGGAAATCCTTCTCCCTGTGAGCAGTCTCCCAGGGAGGGATGAGGAACACTGATTGGGCATAGACTGCTCCTGCTAATGGTGTGTCTGCAGATAGTTAAATAACTCTGGCAGCCACAAAAGATAATTTATCACTTTACACTATCATAAAATCTACTAGAAAATTAAAAATGCTAAAACACCAGACTCCCTAAAATCATTTACATGCAGGAATTCACATAATTGTACAGATTTTGATCTTAAAAATGCTCTGTAAAAGGCATTCATCCAAAGCTCTGAAAAGCCTCACATGCACATACATATATATATGAAGTAATACACGAGTGTCTCCCAACAAATATCAATAAAAGAGGTGGCAGCATTTCTTCCCACATTTCAACTGCAAGTTCAGCAATCAAAACAACCTGAGCCCCCTGTCTTGTCATCACCCCTGCCAGAGAGAGCCACTACCTTTGCCTCCCTCAATTTCATATTCATCCTCCCTCCAGCATTTCCAGCATTTCTGGGAAGGTTAATCTGGATTGGTTCAAAGTGCACTGAAGTCATTGGGAAAAAAAAAAAGATATAAGTGAGTTTAGTAGTTTTTACATTAGGTCCTATGTGCACATATTTTCCAATCTTATTCCTAAGGCTTGTTGCTATATAATTGCAGTGTTCTGAACAAGATAATGTTAAAACTCACTACAGTGTCTCCTAATATAAAGCAACAATTCTGTACAATTGAAGTGTTTGGCTCAAAAGGAATTTCCTTTCCCTTGATTTCTTGTAAATACTTTTTTCTTTTCCATTGGTGATTTCTAACTGTGTTCAAATCTTTATTTCAAAGTGACACACTGCAAACAACATGTTTTTATTGCCAAAAAAGATTTATTCACATTGATACTGATGCAAGATCTCAGATTTAGTTTAGGGAAAGAAAATATCTTGCAAATATGTATATTTCACTTTGCAAAAAAGTGCACTTTCCATTCCATTATGAACCTCAAATGCATAGCCACAATATATGGCCCAGGAGGTGCAGTAACAGCACTTGGGAATCTCAGACACACAGTGTGTTGGTAAAATTACCCAGATGCTGTCACTATTTCTAATTATAAATGGAGGGAAAGTCCCTCAAGGTAAACATGGCAATGTCTTTGGTGGTCTCTCTCAGTCTCCTATGAAACTTCTAAGCACACGCAAGAACACACAAATAGCTACATTCAACCAGACTAATATATCTAACTTTCAAGTGTGCTCAGTCCTTTGTGTAAGGAAGGGCTTGACCTTAATCTGGCTTTACCCTCTGTATCATGAGCCAGTCCATCTTGCAAAGAACTGATGAACCACTGCATTCTAAGCCAGTTGCCCTGGATCCAGTTCCTCCTTTTGGAGACTTCATGATTCGCCCATAGTCTACATGACTGCCATAACTTGTCCCTGGTCTGAGACAACTCAAAGAGCTTTCTAATCTGAGTGAGAAGCGCACCCTGACCCGCTTTCTGTCTGACCTCTGCATAAGAATTAATACATATCCACAACTCTTTTAATGGTTAGTCTTTGGAAACAGGTAACCTAACAAGAATGCTACCTTGATTAATACTAAGGCTTGTTGACACCAAGATTAATATATACCACATCCTCTAGCTGTGAAACGGCTATGCCAGTGCCTCTGTTGAAAAACATGAAACAACAGTAGGCATCCTTTAAACTTATTCAGGAGTTTGCTGCATCTTCCTCACTGGTTATCAGTCTTGAAAGAGGTTTCCTTTGGAAATAGTCATTCCATTAGGGAAGAGCTCATCAATCTACATGAGCAGCAGCAGCCTTAGCCCACTTGGTTCGGCTCTCTCACTTAGAAACCTCATTTCTGTTCATACCTCTCACTCTTCAGGAGCTCGATCACATGCCTGTACACAAGGTTTTACTAAGCTAAGTGTGAATGAGTCAAAAATAATGCTGATGGGTCCGCATTCATTTACACTTGGGATCTTGATGTGGTAAAGTCCAGATCATGACCCAGAAAACATGTGTGTCCTTGTCTACTTCAATGCCTGGACAAACTGATTCCACAGAGGGCAAAAAAGTAGTCTTTACTACTTTGATTTTTTTTCTCCTTCCTGACTCCACTGTTTTTAGTTCCTTTCACTGCTCACATAAAACAGACAGTTACCTTATGTACTAAAATACTTATGTGCTACGACTTCTTATTGGCAATGGCCAGAGATACCCTTAATAAGCTGGTGAAAAACCTGGGTAGTTTGTGCAATTTTCCTGTATGTGTTAATCTTTTTTCCAGTCAATGTATGCATCAATGGAACAACAACAACAATTAAAAACAAACAAACAAACAAACAAACAAACAAAAAAACACACACAAAAAACCCCAAACCTAAGCCAAAACAAAAACCCATTTCAAACCAAGTAACTCATCGCTGACCAATCCCTTCCCTCTTAGTGCTTTAGCATTGCAAAATACGCTGATATTATTGACATTAACATACTCATTGAAATAAGGATCATTAGCTATTTTTAAATAAAGGAAATAAAGCTATGCACTACATTATGACTAATATATGAAAGAGTCACTCATATGGTAACTTGTAAATAGAACATTTGTGATTAATAGGTTTATATTTGTGGAAAAAGGCATCCTTTTGAAAGACTGATGCATAGGATATGGGCAGAAATTAATCTACACTATTTAGGAATTAGAGCAGTAAAAAAAAATACAGAGAATTTGAAAGTTATATCTAAGAAAGAGCTATGTGACCTTCATGAGCTCTTAGTCACAGAAGCCAGAATGGCACGTAGGAAGCACCCCTGGAGGTAATCGTACTGGTGCCCTATTTTTCCTTGTCAGGAGCTAGAGACAGCCCAACTAGCAATCCAGAGATGCAACGAGTAAGTTGCACACTGTGATGTAAATTCAGATGAATAAATTCATTGCACTGAAAAATTAACTCTTTTCTGAGGAATGCAGGTGATGTAACACACAGAGTGAATCCAGACCAACAGTGGAGTGTGCGTTCTCAAGAGCAGGCACAGAGAAGAGAGGCACTTTGGAAAGTCTAGAAAAAACACTGGGTTTGGAATTTTGCTGTTTAATTTGACTTTTATATGCTTTGCTGAGGGTATGAATCAAAATAAGGGACCCAAATATGAAAATAGAAGTACTGGCTTAAAACAAGCTACAAAGTATAGCTTTTATGGAGATGTGTGTACCTAGGCTGCTAATTATGACAAGCAGCCCAGTGAGGCTGTTAGGCAGAGAAAAGTAAACAAAAGGATGTATCAGAGTAAGGAGCTCCTTACCAGAGTAAGGAGAACCTATAGCTAACTTCATGTATCAGTGAGACTCTTGAAGAGTATAAGAACCTGTGTAAGGACAAAGTCCTTTTTTCCTTTCCTCCGTAATGCCATTCTTGTAGATACGAAAGTGTTAGAAGGAAAAAAGGCTACTTGGGAAGGGCTCATGCATAGCAAATTTGTTTTCCCCCTTCCCCATCAACTGTAATTACAACCATTCAGACAAAGCTGGTTTTCCCAGTAGGACTGGCTGAAAACGCACTTCATTTACATGGCCTAATTGGGCTTTTTTGGCCAAGGTTGTTCTATACACTGACACTAGGACTCGGTACTTAACATTGAAAAGTTCATTCTTGTGGTTTGAAGTTAAGGATTTCATTACTTTGAAGTTAAAAAATTCAGAACGAAGGTGTCTCCTTTAACACTGGTGCTTCAGTAGTGTGTACATGCGTAAGAATAATATCGGTAATTATACTGGCCTCAAAGACCAAAGAGCCTGCAAATTAAACAGACAGTCATTCTATTTTCTTCTTTCTTTATGAGAAAAATAATTGTGATGTATATGCTATTGCATGAAATGTTGGTTGTATAGTCTTGTGGCCTTCAGAAATCAGTACAGTGAGCAGATCAGCTGATTTGTGAAGATCTACTACAGAAATGTTCAGGAAAAATCAGCTTCTTCTATATTCTATTTATATTAAGTAAGACTTGGCTATTTTTATCGTTTATTATTTTGTTTGTAACTATCTTGTCTCACTCAGCAAGACACACAGTTCATGAATATGTATCTTATAACCTTTTCTAAGCCAAGTGCACAAGGTTTAGTTTCAGGACTTTCCATATTGTATATGTCCTCTACAATCAAAAAAGGTTTTGCACAGTCATCAGTGCAAACTCAAGCCATGTCTAGAAAGAAAATTAACATAAATATTTCACCAGGCCTTGATGTAGACAAGACTCCAGCAGCTGAACCTGTTTTTCTGCATATTTAATTGCCACAGTAATTAGAACATAAGGGTTCAAATCCACAAAGACATTTGGGTGCCTAATTCTTATTAATTTCAATTGAGAGGTGGCACTTACATCTCTTTATGGATGTAGAAGACACAGAAACCTCAAGAATCTTATCTGTTCTAAAACTCCCAGACAAATATTGCTATCAGCTTCTTCAGAGCAGCAGGAATTTAATTTTAATTCCTGATGAACGTACATCTTAAGTACAGAAAATTGCATGATAACAATGGAAGCTGTACTTGTCTCTCACCTCCTTTCCACCCATCCAGTCATTTTGAGCCACAGGAAGTTCTCAGACCATGGGATACTTTAGGAAACTCAAAAAACCAAAATTTTCTCTGGTGAATGCTGGAAAATGAAGCTGGCAGTTTATGCTGTTTTATGATCTGATAAAACCTCATGAAGCTGGTGGGATGAGCATGGCTCTATACCCCTCCTTAATCCCCAGATGTGAAGAGAAACCGTGATTACACCTCCTGATGTGAACCCCTAAGAATGGAGTTTCTGGACCTGCGTTTGACTGTCCAAGTCTGGGCTGATGCCCCAAGGTTGGACCCGCTGTGCTGCACTGTCCTGCTCCTCCCAAGTCACACATCCATATCTCTTGGTTCATGCTGTGCCAAAATTCCTGCAACTGCACTGTAAGCCATAAAAGGGAACTGACCCCGTAGAAAATACCTTGTCTCTTTAATTAATTGCCAGTTGAAAAATACAGTATCTGGGACAGGGAAAGGGGTGGAATTTCCTTCTTTTTGGGGACTTTGTCCGAAAACAACAACTAACCTTTGGAGGCATGTCTCCAGAGCCACCTGTGTGGGCAACAGAGAGAGTGATGATTACCATCAGCTGCCATTGGAAGGAGTTTCTCTTTTTTCATCCCTAACTACTGAAGAAGCCCAGCCTCTTAGTTTAAGCAACTGGGTTTGTTATTTCTGTGATATGAATACACACCCAGAGTTACATGATTAATCACAATCTCCCCACCTTTTGTCTTTAAACTTCAGTCTGAACTTTGCCCACATATGTCATGTAACCATAATGATACTTGCTAAATAAATGTTAGAAATAGGGAAAATGTATCTCCCAAAAACAGAGCTTAAAGCCAGAAGAAACCATTACAAGCTTTGGTTTGTCTTTCTGCATAATTCTGGCCACAGAACACTCAGTACTGGCTGTGCCAGGCTATAACTGCTTTGTGAAGATACTATATCTTTCTGAAGATGTCTGTCTTGATTTAAACACTTCCAATGTTGAAGGATTCACTGCACTCCTAGGTAAGTTGTTCCAGTGTTTAAATACCATCACTCTTTAAAATGTCCCTGACCTGATTTAGTATAACTTCAGCTTCCAGTTCTACTTTGTTTTATTTTATTTTGGTTTAGTTCAGTTTAGTTTATTGAACTATTTTATTCACTTGAGGCCCTCTCCTCCATTTATGGACTTAGAGAATATAGTTTCGTTCTCTCCCTTAAAGCAAGCAGATGGAGTTTCCTTCATGCCTTATCCTGGATAATTTCAGTACCTTTCTCTATGTTTTCATCATTCATTTACATACTTTTTGATGTATAGATACTACACCCAGTCAAAGGTTAGACTACTCTGTTCACTTTCAAACTTAAGTGCTTTTCTGACTTCATGTCCACACTTAGTGCATATACTTACTTCAGTAGTATTTGAGATTCACATATAACTAATATAAACATAAAATATCTGTCCAAGCAAGACCCCAGAGATAGAATTTTTTTTAATTTAGACTTATTTGTCAATACCCAATGTTTCAAAATCCCTTCTCATTCTTTATAGAAAACTGTTTTCTGCTTTAGGACTTTTTTCTCTTTTTTTCTCTCTTTCTTTAAAAAATTATTTGGAAATTACTGAAATAAGCACAGCACACTTCATTCTCAGACTTCTCATGGCAAGAGCCACATTAACATAATTTACTAGAGGCCCTAAAAAGAAAGGATTTCCTTTCTAATGGTAAGAAAGAATTTGTCATTAGTTGCAGTTTCTGTCACAAGCCTGGGCAGCAATATCACTAAAGAGTACAGAGTCACTTTTTTTATACTGAGTATTATTACTTGGGCTTTAATTAGAAAATTCTGCCTGCTGAGACACCAAGTTATAATCTTTCAAATGAAACCAAGCTAATAACTATTCCCATGACAAGACAAATCTGCAGGCACTAACTAAGTTAGTGGCTATTATGCTTCACACTTAATCTTGAATATGATAGATAGGGAGTGGAACTAAAGGGAATATTGAACAGCAGAAGAAACTGTTCCTCTGAGGTGATAACTAACTTGTGACAGGGCCTTGAACATCTTTCTTTGCATTCAAATCAAAGCAAGTTGGAGTAATTTAGACCTCTGAAAGTGCCAAATATAAGATTTGCACAGCTTTTGTCATCATGAGAACTTCTAAGCCCAGATACCTGCATCAAGCAGGTTCCAGGGGGGAAACCCAAGTGAAGAAGAAAGAAGTCAGCCTGTGCATTGCTACTCTGCAGCGAGAGCGGGTCTGCAGCAGCTTGGGGCACTCAGAGGGCATCCCCTGTTCGATGGAGACAGCACCTACTCCAGTCACACGGGTATATGAGGTGCTTCACAGACCAAGCACCTATTTGTGCACCAGCGTCAGCAGATTGCCACCTTGTCTTGTGCTGGTGGTCAGTGTTTGTGGATCACCACTCTGCTAGAGGTTCAAAACAGCTGACCAAGGTGCCAGGAGGACAGCAACACAGACATTCCCACTGCTTATAGACCAGCTCCTTTCAACATCTGATTTCCAACAGAAATGTGCCACAGCATGAAACTTCAGCTGTGGGTGGCACAAAACTCACAAGCATGTCTCTGTGCCACCAGATTTCATCCCTAGCCTATGCCATCCCTACAGCAGCTGTTAGCCAGTCAGTCTCAGACCTATGCTCCACAACAGGGGCTTGGGTGGTGCTCACTGAATGCATGTTTTTAGTTCTTTGTGGTTTTCTAAAGAGTACAGAAGTTAGTTTTGTTCCAATTTGAAAGCAGATCAAAGCTATCCAGCACCTCCATTTCTCTTGAGGATGAGGTTCCTGGAATGGCTGAGCACTGAGGAGCTGCAAGTGCCTGCTATGGAGCACAGCGGCCCAAAAGGTGTTTGTGTACACAGAAGTGAATGGAGAGCAGATCACAAAGGACAAAATGGATAACAACAGATACAGACACCTGGTCACTGAAGAGCGTGACATGCTGGCACAGTGCCACCTTCAGTGGCACATTCCTTTCTATCCTTTTCTGCTTTTATTTGTTTGTCTGGGCAAATGTCTTAAGAAACTTTTTTTAAAAAATGAATTGTTTAAATGTCAAATATAAATTGTGACTTATTTTAAACATTGTGTGTGTTTTAACCAGCTCTTTGACATTAAAAAGCATATTTTGTCTCACAACCTGCTTAAAGCAAAACAAAAAGCTAAGCTACAGCTCCTTACAAACAATGAAGGCAATAAATACAGTAAATTACTGTTTTATGTGAGACAATATACTAATGTTAACTGAAGCAATGGAATTAGAAAACAAACTCCCTCTGGGAACAATTCTCACACCCTTGTTTTAGAAGGAAGCAGAGTTTACTCATAAATAATTTAATGCATTTACTCCTGCTAGACTGGACTGACAGGTCTTCCATATACTGAAGCTTTGCTTCTCTGATAATTGCAAACTTTTTGAACTGAGAAAGTTGTCAACTACAAAGGTCTGTATGGCAGGACTATCTAGGAACATAAAGATGTGCTCTATAACGCAGTATTACTGAATTTAGCTGTCATGCCAATCATCATTTAATAATAATATTCCTTCAGACCTACTTCTGTTTATGAGCATGTAAATAATCTTTTCTTCAGAGTCATATAACAATCCCTTAGCAACTTTAACAGTTGCCTGCATGAACAAGCAATAGAAAGGAAAAGACACATTATTATCTGGGTTTATTTAATGCAGTTCAACCACTAGAATAAAAAAGAAAACAAAGCAGCTGAGTCTGTAAGCACAGCATGATCTGTGCTTACAGACCCAGCTGTACAGCAGTACAAAAGAATCAGAACAGAAACGAGAACTGTATAAATTGTGTCCCCTGTTACCTGCCTCAGAAAGCAGCCTCCCAAAATACTGAACTTTGTTATTAGATTGATTAACTCTTCCTCTTCATATCTAGTTTTCATACTTTTACCTACTTTATTCACAGGGTTGCTATATCTTCTCTCAACTCACAGAAACAGATTCAGAGTTTGTCAAACCTATTTGCAGCACGGAGAGTACAGAGCTATTGTAATCAGTGGCTTCTTCTAACTCTCATCCTTTTGACTTAATCTATCTCTATTAATCACTAAAATGCATGTTCATATGCCAGCTCATATGCATGCTATGTACCATCTATCCCTAAATTCAACCTTTATGTGGATTTTCTTTTCACAGATGACTCTGAGGCATCACAGCTACCCACAGATTTCTTAAGACTTGAGTGGAAGAGAAGTCAGAAATTGGTCGCTTGACTGAGAGTCAAACAGTATGAATTTTGGCACTGATTTTTCCCAAAGATTATTATTCTCAGTTGCTTATTCCCTGAACGGTCAGGGCCAATCTTGGAGACCATAGGCACAGATCTGTCAGCATTTCAGAGCCTGGTCTAATCTAATTTGTGGCTGTGCAAGACTGCTATTTAGACTGGTCACTAAGTAGCTGCAAGCCTTGCTCCAGTCTCGAGAGGCGAGACCATTAGGAGTGTTGTGAAAGAGCTGAGTAACCGTAGCATGAGGGGAGGCCACCATTCCCGACACAGCTCCAGCACTGATCCTTCCTGTGGAGCTCCCCAAACCACTCCCACCGGTGTAGGAGTTACCACTCTTCTTTTGCTACTCACTGCAACCCGAGGAGCTGGAGGAAGATCTGATGCTGCTATTGCTGGTCTAGCCCTCCCACAAATTCCAGCAGGGAAAGACAGGGAAAATTATCTGGGAACGAGCTGAATCAGCTTCTTTTGTGTCGGTGCCATGGCCGCACCCGCTGTGTGGCCAGTTCCACCCAGCACTCATCAGCTTCTGAGTAGGAATGGTGAAGGCTTGTGTGTTGCTGGACTCCCCACCACGCTGGGAGACCGATAACCCGGGTCTGGGAGTAAAAGGACTAAATTTAGGTTTCTGTCTTGGGATTTTCATAGCCAAAAATTGGATCTCGCCATCTCCATGGGATCCTGGAATGAGTTTGTAAAGGCCTTCACAAGAGATAGAGTTGTGATGTGCAGATTCTTTGTTCAGTATTTACAGGAAACTGGCCAGTGGCTGCTGGTGCAGGAGGGCCTGGACTTGCAAATTCCTTGGTCAGTGGTCATGTGCCACCTTCCTCTGAAGACAAGGAGAAAAGCACAGACCTCAACACCGTCATCTCAGGATCTACCTCAGCAAAGGAAAGCAGCAGCCCAGCAGCTGGCAGCCACCACCTTTTACATGTATAAATGAGTGATGTTTGAACATGCTCCTGAGCCGTGTTACAACCACGACCCAACAGCATCTGGGGAACACACACTTGAGTACGATCACAGTGTCTTAAAACATTTTTAAGTACGAGGAGCAAAAGGCTGATAAATTGCTTCTGGACACTCATCTCAAGCATGTGACGCCAGCTCAGCATCTGTCACCATTTTCAAGTTGCAGTGTCTTTATCTCTGGTGCCCCACCCCAACAGGATTTGCACACAGCCTTTCAGAGGGGAGGAACAGACACCTGCACCCAGGAGTGCTCAGGGTAGTGAGGGCTATGCAGCACCCAACGTCAAAGAAAATAGCAACAGCATGTTGAATAACTGGTTTGATGTGTATGCTTCACATAGGTTATTTTCAGTGGGTCATCACCCTTCTATTGTACTCTTGTTTCCTAGAAATGCCCTGAAACGGGCACATTTATGGTGTCCTGCTGATATGAACATTCCTACATTTGTCAAATACAGAATATCGCTGCCGTTAGTGTTTTAGCTTGTGTCTTATTTAACTGAATAGTCAAACTTGAACTGGGTAGAAAATTGGTTAGACTTACTATCATTTTTGTTTGTTTTTTGTAGGATCAATAAGATACAAAGAGTTGCTACAGAGACAAGTATGAGACACTGAAAAACTTCATCTCACAAAAAGAAAGAGCTGATCAGGGTTTCACGGAGGGCACTGTGGTGTGCCTGTCTGATATGCATGACCTTGTGTTAAAGAGACTTCTGAAAGTGTTCGTGCTGCTATTTACCAGGTATCAAATTATGTATATGTGCTTATTAAGAGAATAACATGTGAGTTTGCCTATAATCATTGCAGCTAATATTGTTATGCCTCAAAGAGTAAAGGGAAGTCTTTCTCAATACATTTTCAGTGTCTTTCGTTATATGAATGTACTTCCTGTATAATTATGGGCATTTTCATCTCAGGAGGACATATGGGCTAAAATTTACAGATAAGCTTAGTCTCATCAGTTTTGCTGAACCACTGGAAGTTCAGCCAGTACATTTTTTCATATAGAGGAAAGAAAAGGATTTTAAAAGCAAAAAAGCAGTCATGCAACTTCAAGAGGTAGCAATCTCAGGCAAAAAAACAACAGAGGCTTGAAACTCAGAAACTCTAGAGGTGTGCACTCAAAATCAAACAACAACTTAACTTGATTTTGAACTTTTAGCTCCACGAAGCCTCCTAAGGTCTGGGACAGTCCATCTAATATATGCCTGAATCATGGCTATATATTAGGGTGTTTTAATTATTACATCTCACAGTTGCCACAAAAATACAAATATTCTCTATTACCAGTTTTTGCAGTCAGAGACACAAAAGCAAAAATCATGTATATATGTTAAACTTGGAAATATTCCGATTCGTGCATCCAGGGCAAAATATTCCTGGAATTTAAGAACAGCATTAAATAAGTGATTATCTAATATACAACAGCAATACAGGCATAAGTATTTTTTCTGATTTAATTCTTGCTTCATCTCCAACAGCTGTGGTTTAGTAAGGCATCCAACCCCGATAAAAGTAATTCTTGTGATAGAAGCTATACCACAACACTTGGCACTTTGTTCTAATGTTAAAAACGTGTTCCATATTTCTCATGGAATGTGTTTAGCTTCTCCTTCCAGCCATTAGATCGTGTTATGTCTGCTGAGACTGAGAAACCCTTTATTATCAAATTTTGTTCTCATATATGTATATATGTATATATATATTTATATCAAATCAAATCTTTTATTCCTCCCATATATCTTAATGCCCTAGGAACCCTGAACTCTTCTTCTCTCTGCTAAATCATGAGCAGCAGAACTGGGCACAGTAATTCCAGTGCAGCGGTAATTTAACTTTGGCCAACAAAGATTTCCAAAATGGCTTTTTGTCTACAACATCACTATTACAACTCATATTAGGCTGACTATCCAACTCAACCATCTAAGACTATTTCAGACCATGACCTCAATTCTTTATGGATTGCTTTCCTTGTTCTTGTGTTCACAACATTGCATTTTCCCATCCTGAAACATTTTGGTTCACCACAACTAGCTTACTAGGTCATTCTGTACCAATGGTCTTTATTCTGTGTTATTTATCTTTCTTTCAATCTTTGCACCATCTGAAATGTGTAACTTTTATATCATGCCCAAGAAATTGCTAAAAGCATTATAAGCAGTAGGCCAAACTAACTGATGGTTGCAAAGGCTCAGGAAAATCAGAGTTCTCTGATTTTTTAGTACAGTATTAGCTTTTTTTTAGACTGCTCTTTTTTTTCCCAGTGTTTCCTAGCCACCTCTTTAAAAGTTGTTGTGATTATATACATGTTATTTGGACTTGCTGATTTTAAAATGACTAATTCTGGTAGCTCTGTTTATCATCACTCTTCCTCACTCTTAAAGTGGAAAGTTTCAATTAATATATAGTACTATCACTTTTTTCTTCCCTCAAACATAAACCATACACACATATTTAGCACTTTTGCTCTTTCTCCATTGGTCAAATTGTTTAGTAATCAGTCAACACTGTTATTTTGACTCTGTTTGCCCTCAATATTCCTAACATTTTGTTTTGGTTGCCTTTTAACTGCCTTGACGCATTTTCTTCTGAGTTCTTTTGCTATCCACCTCAAATTTATATACTTCCTAACTTATTGTCACTGCTGTCATCTTTTTATTTCTTTGTGTAGGCAGATAGACAGTCTTAGCTATATATGTACTGGAAAAAAATTGAGACGTATTTGTGATAATCTTTACAGAAGGTTGAATTTCCCTTAAAGCCAAACTGGTTTTTTTAATCCTCTAGACTTCCTTTTTTATTTGGAGAGTGGTGGAACCACTAGTAGAGTCAACCAGTAGAACAACTTCTGGTATAGTAGATCAACTTCTACTGTTTCATCTGAATTATTATTTGTGTTCTTCTGTTTACTTCCACCCCCATCCCACCTTCACACAGAGAGGATTGTTTTCCATGTAGAAACACGCATAGCAGCACAGAGAAGCCAGCAGGGAAGCACTAATGAAACAGAGGTATGGTGCAGAACATGTAATTAGATTTGAATTTGTAGTGTAGTATAGCAGCAAAAGAGTGTTGCTGACGGAAGTATCAACTATGCAAGAAGACATACAGTGTAATATTATTTCCCTATAGCTCTGGTCTGACCATGGACAAATTATTATATTCAGTCTTGGGCACCTCCTTAGTAATTTAGAAGGAATTCAGAGAAGAATGACTGAGTGATTACATGCTGATCAAATAATACTGAGGCTATGGACACGTGAAAAGAGCTCAAGGCATGAGCCTGCAGCAAGTTGTATCATTGCATTTCCATACAAAGAAGCTAAGCATGATTATATGTACACAACACAATCTAAATACATAACTCTGGACTATATATCTACAGAGAGTTACATTTAAAAATTTATGTTAAAAGAATGTTCAGATTGCAAAATCAAGCATTCAAGTGGTAGGAGATGCCAGTGCAATTTTAGCTTGGTGCCTTTGTGAATATTCATGATGATACAGCCTGTAGCTGTATGATCTGTCAACAGTGTATTTTTTCATACTCACATCCTGGCTCATGTTTACCTCTGCTCTTGTCTGATCTCTGTTTTCTTCTTCTGCTTGCCACAGCTCCTGCCTCCCCTATCTCTTATCCTCTCCTTCATCCACTGCCTGACACTTCTTCTGTTTGTCCATAATCCTTGCTCCATGCTCCTTAAGCTTCTCTTGGCTCATACCACGTCGTTCTTCTAGTCTTCTCTTAGCATTTCTCACCTTCCTCATCTCTCCACATTAGTCAGGCCATTCCTCTTTACCTCCTACAAATGTCAAAGCAAAGGGAATGCTGAGAACACACAAAAGCCCCATTTCCTGCTCCCATGCATGATATTCAGGCCTGCAAAGGCATAAACAGCTGGGACAAAAATTATAAAGGCTTTTTCTGCCTTTTCAGGTCTCTTAAAGTAAGCTCAGCCACTCAAAAGGAGGCAAGATTTCGTAAGAGCTCTGTTGTTGTTGAGCTTGCTGAATTAAGGTAGAAATTTTGAAGAATGTATTCAGCATAACAAGGGTCTTTTAAACATGTGTAAGTAGCAGATTTTTTTTTTTCCTTGGAATTGCATAACTTGACAGGGTTGTCAGGGGGTGACAAAAAGGATAGGCCTAGTTGTAGGGGTCATCTTCCCCAGAAACTGAAAGTCAAGTGTGTGCTGCAAGGCATGTGTCTGTTACAGCTTCTCAAGAGAAAATAATGTATTTTTTTCTCTCTTATGGTAGATTTTCCCCCTTAACTCCAGTTTTAGGGAAGGCTGACTTGTGCTGTTCTGTACTCTCCAAAAAAATAAGCTCAAGACATTAATGTAGAGACTAAAAATTCTGTCCAAATGGTCAAAGATCAACATATCAGCATGGAGCAAGACTAACAAGAAGTAATGGCAGCCGTAGCTGTAAATGGGTCTAACAGCCCTACTATATCATGGGGAGAAAAACTGGCGACACAGTGGCTTGGGGGAAAACGTAACACCCTACAAATATCTGGCGAGTACAATGGAAAGGATGGACAGAAATTATTAGGATTCCCTGAGTGGAAGTTAAAGCATGAAACAGTGGTATGAAATAAGCTCATATGGGAACAAATGCAAACCCTTTAAATTTTTCTCTGAGCAAAAATATGAAGTGTAGCATGGGGAATATGAAGTGTAGCACAGAGGAGGAGCTGGACTGGATGATTTAGTAGAACTTTTCCATCTCTTTTCTCTTAACTAATGGCAGAAAACTTACCAATGACCAATAAGAAAAAAAATCCTGCACACTGTTCATCCAGTCCCTCTCGGTCTCTTTAGGTGGAGACTCTGCTCTCCTTATGTATCCAAAGAGAGAATGTATCAAGAAGATGAAGAAACATCTTCAGTTGGTAAAAGAATTGCAGACATTCATGATTTAGCTGTGGGCAAAAGGCAGCCAGGCTTCTTCCTTTAACTAAAGAATGAACATTTAGTGGAAATTCACATACAAGAAGATTAAGAAAAAGTCAAGACAATACCTTTACTGCTGTGTAATTTATACAGTCACTTGAGAGGGAAAAAAGAAAAGAGTCGAAATGTATTTTAATGGCTGCATTAGAAATGGACAGGATTATAGTTTACAGCTTTTATATTGCTTCTGCAGTTTGTAGAGAAATATATTATAAATTTTCAGTGATAATTTAAGGATTTAACTGCTAATCTAGTCTCCCAGGTGAAAGAGCATTTCGTTCTCCACACCTACATTCATTTGGATAGGTAAGGACAGCATGAAAAGTATCTCCTAAAAATTTACAACTTGCAGTCTGCTTAAATTTTCCGTCTCACTGTCTCCTCCCTTCCCAAATAAGAGACCCTTATTTTAAGATATTAAATAGCCTTAGAGTGAAACAGCTTACACATTCTTAAAGGAAATTATGTCCTGATAGCAGGTTCTTCGATACCAGCTGCTTCAAGTGAGACAAATTCCTTTTGGGGATTACATGCATTTCTAAATATTACCTGATGTAACTCTTACAAAAGACTATACTCAATTATCTGATAAGGTACGTGATAAAACTTCTTATGACCTAGAGCCACAAGACAAATGTTTTGGTCAGAGACAGGGTGAATATGGGACTCAGGGAGCGGTTTATGGGTGAGAGATGGCAACTGTTTCCTAAGTGGCCCAGGACTGGAGTAACTGGGTCCAGCATGGTGTCCAAAGGTGATTTCTGGGCATCAGTCACAGCTCACTTCCTCCCACAGAGGGGACTAAGGTTACTTAGGAGACAGCCCCACAGTAGTAAAGCCACAGTGAAGAAAGCCAGAAAAGTCCCAGCGTGGAGTCATACTTGAATGTGTGAACACTGTAGTGGGAGCTGCTGATCTCCCCTCTCTGGTCACCAGTGCTGGGACATGAGGCACTGGAGAAAGCTGAGTCAGGGAAAGTTCAGACTAGGCATTAGGAAAAGGTCACCAAGAGGCTGATCACTCACTGGAACTGGCCCCACAGGAAGGTGGAAGTGGCACCAAGCCTGAGAGAGTTCAAGGGGCATCTGGACAATGCTCTTAGTCATACAGTTTAGTTTTAGGTAATCTTGTGAGGAGCAGGGAGCTGAACTTGACCCTTAAAGGTCCATTTCAATTCAACATATTCTATGATTCTATGTATGTATATTGAGCATTATAGGTTGGGCAGCCAATTACAAGACAATAATAGTAATCTACTCTTACAGTTGAATAAGAGTTATATTTACAAATCTTTTTGTCTGAGACATTTGACACTACCACAGAGAGAAAAATAGTAATTACAAAATAATAAATAATCTTGTTCTGACTTAGAGGTGGGCAAAATAGCTCTAGGGCTTCATAGACCTTTTGTCTCACTTTCCAGTAACTTTCAGCCTCAGTACTGGACATAGTGGTGGGAGCTAGTGCTATTTCTCAGTTTTGTGTCATGCAACAGTCACAGGCAGAGCAGGAGCTTCAGAGAGAGTTTATTAAAGAAGCTCTGCCATTGAGTTAAGAGATGCAGAAAGGACCCTCTTGCTTTCTAAACTCCTTCTCAGAGAGGAGCCGATGTGTGGCTGGATCCAGTCTCAGTCCCAGACTGTGTCAATGTTTTATGTGTAAAGGATTATACAGGTGTAATTGAACCTTTATACAACTTTGTCCTGCAGAATTAAGGATGGCAAACCAGATACGTTTTCATAAATATGTATGGTTTATCATGATAATGATTAGATGAAAAGATCTTAATCATAATTATTTACTACAGAGTATAGGAACTGTAACAACTATTATAATATAGTGCAATATGAAGCAATATTGAAGAAATATTAAAAACAATTGTATTAAAGCAATTTTATTAAAGCTAGCAAACCAAATTATTCAGTAGAGATTTATGTTGTACTCACTCATACCAGCGACAAGTTAGGCAAGTCTCTTTAGCTCAGCCTCAAGGAATAACTTTTAGGGGCATCCCCTGTCAAGGGAGGAATCTCCATGCATATTCCCCAACAAGGGATACATTAGAAAACCCTGCCCTTAAAATCTGGCATTGGGCTTTTATATATGACTGTCATATGTCTCCAGGCCGGCTGTGTCAGCTCAGCAGCTTTAGATAAGTTATCAGTATTATCACCTGTTTGGTCCTTTGTCCAGGTATTTTACCAGGTCTACTCTTGTTTTATCTCACTATCAGGATGTTTAACTTTGATGAGTCAGGCTGGTTTCAGCATTGTTCGACACCAAAAGCAGCATGACACCCTCTATTCATTTACCACTGATAGCTTTGCAAACAGGGCATTAATCAAGTTGTTCTCCCCAAACTAGGCAGAGCATCCTGCTGCAGCAACATACTCTTTGACCTGGCCTGTGTCACTAGTGGCAAATATGGCATAGGACTGTTCCTGTCTGAGTTCAGATCATGTCCAGGTTTATGGCTGAACAAATGAACCTTTCAGAATTTAAGCTTAAAGGTTTTCACTGTCCCAAATTCCATGTTATTCTGTTTTCTCTAACTTAAGAGCTTTCCTTTCTGTATTACTTAAATATTCAGCTATACATGAGAAAACATTTTACTTGTAACTGGCTCCCTATTTGCCAAAAGTATTTCTTAAATCCACTTTCTTCCACAAAGTCTCTCATCTCTGATCTACATAAAAAGTGCATCACATTAATTCAGATTTATTAAAAAAACAAACCTGCTCAGCTATAGTATTAACACATATTCAGGTCACCATATGCACATTTTGAATTTAAGGTCTATCACAGAAGTTGCATATTTAGAAACTTATAACTTTCTGTTATCATCTACATTGAGCTAACTAAATGTGATCCTAAAATGATGATAGTTGTAAAAGCCTGGATCCTGAAGCTCACATAGTATCCTCATTGAGGCAAAAGCAAATTATTTAAAAGGAGTTTTGAAAGAATAAAGTAGAACATTGACTAGTGACTGATGCCTTTGTATTTGCTTTCTCTGGGAATCAAAGAAGTACAAGTGAAAATCCAGGGGGCACTTACAGGGAAAGATTTGTTTCTCATTGGAAAGGAGCAGGTTTGTTTCATGTATGAGGAGACGAAAGCTTGTAGCTCCTGCTCCTTATTCCACTGACCCTTTATATGGATGGTTGATATTACCCATTCCCACCCTGCTGCTCTGCAGGGCCTGGAGCGACTGATGCTGGCCAACAGCCGTGGCACACTCTTCCTATCTGTAAGTTTTAAAAAATACCGTAGGTGTGCAAAGGCAGGACCAAGGCTTTTCCAGGGGCAAATTCCCTTTAAAACAATATCGATAAGTGTGGGTGGATGGAGAGTTGATGGGTCTCCTGTTCTAGTCAGTGCTACTGTTAGGAGTAAGCACTGGAACTCCTAGCAGTTCCCTCACTTCGGGAAACTGCTCAGGGTTCTGCTCTCAGCTCTGTGGGGTAGGATTTCTCAGTAAGAGGACAGATAATAGTAGCTGTATTAGTACACGAGGGAGAAAAGTAGACCTGCTACATAGTGCAATCTTTTTACATCAACAAATAAATCATAATACACAGACAGCAAGCCCCAAAGGTCTTTTATTGAGGTGTTGTTAGCTTAAAAAAAAAAAAAAGAAAGTCATTTATCTCAGGTAGACTCTGTTTAAAGAAAAGGTTCTTGGAAGACAACTCAGCAAGCATATTTAACATTAATGGGATTGGGAAGAATAATTTATGTACATTAGAAAAAAGGAAGCCCAAAAAATCATAAGAACTGAACACAAGCCAATTCAAAATTATTTAGGATCTTGTACAAGTTACAACAGTACATTCCGTGACTTGTAGCCTAATATCAAATATCTTGAGGAGTCTTTACAAAATCAAAGACCAGACACTGCTCAGCATGTTAGATCTATGATGAATATGAATCAGTTCCACTCTCTTTTCAGCCCTGACCACCATTCCCATGCCAATTGATTGAAGTTAAACTATACAAATTAAATGCAAAATGAGAAAGCAGTAAATAGTATGCACTCAAAAACATGCAACTTCAAAAATGAACATTAAATCGCTTCTCTTCCCCATCTCAGTCCCTCACCTACTTCTACTCTGCCAGGTATCATGTCCCATTATATCTTTCCTTAGGCCACAAGACAGTAGCCTTGGACTTTATTTATCTGTCAGAAATAGGCATCTATATCTAAAAGTCCCAATAAGGCTAAATTTGGAATCCAATCCTGTTGCAGAATGCCACCTTCCTCAATAAATAGTGCACTTGGCAGTATTCATCATACTTTTTTTTCTTGGTGAAAGTTGGTGTTATAAGGTACATTAGATTATTAAGCCCTGGCTTTGGAATAATAAATAAAAAAATGTGCTGTAACTGGCAAAGTTCAATTAGACACATTTATAACAGAGTAATCATCCTGTGAATCAGATTTTCAAGAGATGTGTTAAATTTTCCGTAATTAGGAATCTTTAAGTCAAGACTCAATATCTTATTAAGAGGAATATTGCAATTCTAGTATAAATCCTAGCAAGAATAAGCTGGCTGGAGCTGTATGGTCTAACTTAATGCAGGATAACAAACATCATAGTGATTTTGTATGAATTTATCATCTATGAAAAGGAATAGTAATGGTAAAAATATTAGCATTACAGCTATTTAAGTGGTTAAAGTACACATGAGAGTCCAGAGTTAGATTATTTAAGCATGTGATTTTTAAGGATACTAAGAGTCAAATGTGTCTTGATGGACTCTGTGGACAATATCCTACAGCAAACAGAAATCAAAAAAGGGAGTTTTTCTACATCAATCTCTGAAAAACAAACAACCAACAACAACAAAAAAACCCCCAACAAACTAACAAAGAGAAAATAAATGAAACAAAATTATGAATGCAGGGGAATTACAAACTCCAAAAGCTGAGGAAGCATTTGTTCACAAAGGAAAGAAAAATCAGCTTCATTTTCAGGAATGTAGTGGGGATAATTTTTTTATTACAATTTCATTTTTCTTCAGAGATTTGATTTACTAGGAAATCCAGTTGGCACTTTTTTCATCACTGCCATTTATAAAACAGTGTTTTCTTAATGAAGATGATCTACTAAGAGATGAAAAGAGGAGAAAATTTAGAACAAAATGTTTTACCAAAGATAAAGTTGGAAGTAGCAGTCCATGAAGTGTCACATGGATGGGGAATTTTGAGGCAGAAATTTCAAAGGCAGTCATTGTTGGCCTAGTGTTGTCTATTCTAAACTTAGCAGAAAAACAGAATGCTTTTTTTGAAATAATGTACTTTAATGGAAGGAGAGCTAGTCCAGGGAGAAGGGTTTATGGTAATCAAACCTTTTGTGTCAATTACCAAAAAACTTCTAAAAGTTTAATGCTGCAGTAGTAGATGACTATCATCATTCCCAAAGCTTTTCTTTGTGATACTTATTTGTCCTGGTTTCGGCTACCTGCTGGGTTAAACCACAACATTATTATAAATCCCTACCCTTCCCTTCAACAAGCAGGAATTTTCTTCATCCTTAGCTTGTATGTTCACTTTGAATCAGGGTGCATAAGCCTAGCCAGGTATCTGGAAGAAGCATGGAACATCAGATCCCCCACTGACTTTGTTGCAAAGAAAATATTTTTAACTAAAAACACTGAATTGAGCACTTTAACATGCATTTTGGCATCTCCTATCACTCTTGTCACAATCCTTTTAAATTCCAGAAAGAAACGTTATTACTTGAACCCCCTCAGAAATTAATTTCCTTTGTGACTATGCTGTTTAATCACTTCACAGATGTCAGCCTGCCCTAACACTGTGTCTCATTGCTACAGCCAAGTGAGGCCTCCCCCGACACGGCCACCTGGGCTGGCCGAAGCAGCAGGGCCCGCACGCCGTGTGCTGCTCCAGGTCTCAGCTGCCAGAGGATCCCTGCACAGCACCGGTTTGGGCATCTCTCGTCTTCTTACACCACCACGTTAAAAATCACGCACCAGGAGGGAAGTACTGTTCTTATTCCCTTTTTACAAGCAGAGAAAGATGATAATAATTTTCAGAAGTGCTCGTAACTATTATTATTTATTATTTTCACTGTGATAGCATCTATGAACAGTCTGTGGCAGAGCTGGAAACAGAATCTAGCTCTTGTGAGCTTACCAGTCAAGTGCCAAAACCACAAGTCCTTCCTTCCTCCCACACTGCATGTATTTGTAAAGAATTACGCTTTTTTTTAAAAAAAATGTGTAACTGCTATGGCAGTGTTAACTCCCCTGCTCTCCCTCTAAAACATTCAGATGCGTATTTGGTCTAGGAAATTAGTTTTGAAGGGGATTTTCATTATTTTTTTCCCTCCAAATCAATTTAATGTTTTTTTCCTTTGAAAAGGCCATGAATGGAGGAATATAATTACCACAACACACTTGCACATCCTTAGCAATTACTCATATGCTCATATTCACACATTCATGTACACATAGTCACAAAATTCAACTTGTAGAAAACATTGATTTCCAGGGTATTCTCAGCTGGTGACTGATCAAACACTGAAAACATTTAACCTCTCTCACACTCTACAAATACAAGTAAGAGGAAGTGAGAAAAAAAAAAAAGGAACTAGCAAAGTTTCAAACAATGGAGTCAAAGAAAAAGGTCTGCGTACAGTTTTTGTACCGCGGCCACAACAAAATGTAAGTCTTTTAATTTTTATTCCTGTAGAAGCACAGATTGCTGTGGATCTTGCTTTCAAAAGTCAGAGTGGGGAAAAAGGGCAGGAAAAGGGCTAAGTGAGCCAGTACAGGAGGAGCCCTTCAGAATCTTTTAAAATATGTAAATAACTTTTCTGCTGAATGTGGCTCTGATTAAACAAAGCCATTATTATTAGCTTTTAAAAACTGTAAATCTGAAATATACGCAGCAACTTGCCAAGTAACAATGCTGAGACACTTGTTTCCAATTCTTCTCACTCTCATCCTAGTTTTCCTCTCCTCACTCTCAATATTATTCTCCTTCCTAACTTTGGGCACCATACTGATTAACCCAGTGGGGCCCAGGTCCATGACTTGTCTTCTAAAGGCTACTGCAACATGAAGTGCATGTAACTAGCAATAATAGTAGTCTCCAGACAGCACTGGGCACAGTGCTTATTACCATGAGTAGTCTCATTGAAGTCAATGACACTGCTTTATTCCAGGAGTAGTTACAGTGCAGTTAATGGCACTCTTCATAGCGTAAACACCACACCCTAGGAAAGTGTTTAAAACCTCAGGACTTTATAAGCTATTCTGGCCAGGTAATCTGTCTTTATTTGTCATGCTGAGCATCACACATGATTATGACATGATGTATTACAAATTAGAAATGCAGTAACTTCAGCTGTTAGATGTAGGTTTTTTCACTTTTATAGTTGTTTCACTCTTAACAGAAACATGGCAGTTATGTTTGCGCTAGGACTCTGAATTAGTTTTTCTCTAACTTACCTATGTGCCCCTAAATCTTACGCACATTTTTCAGCTGGACTCTAGTTCAGATGGCCATAATAGGACCACTGGATATATTTAATACTTCAAGCATTATGCTACTTGAGTCAGAATTTCCAAAGATTTATCTGTCTTTGGAATCAAGGGGTAAAAAAAGAAAAATTACATTCATTAAAAAAAAAGAGTAACTCTCAGCAGGGCTTTTTTGTGCATGCCCATTTGAAGATCACAGTGGAGCTACACCTATGTCCTAAGTGACCTCGGTCACTTTGTGTTTTTCTCAATCACTATGTGGTTCCCCATTTGTTGTTGTTGTTGCTGTTTTTTGGTTTATTCTTGAGGAAGAAATAGTTGCATTTCAGTAGGATTGAGTGTTTGGCAGAGCAGCATGTTTGTGTGGGAAGGACTATCTTGCACAGATATGACTGATTTACAGTCAGGTGTGGTGGCTAAAAAGATTAATGAAGAAGCCAGCAACCCGGTCGTTCAGCAATTTCAGTGAAAATGGAACTACCCTGTATGCTGGGAGAGAATTTGTTAGAGAAGCAGGACATGGCATTAGCCAGATGGGAGAGCCACCTACATGGGTCTTCCTTCTAAAGGAGTTGAAATTCTAGAGGAACAGAGAACATTGTGTGCTTGTGTGTGTGAAGCTGAAAGCGCTTCTACCTATATGTATACATCACATTCCTATTTAGGAATATCTTTTTAGGTGTTTGTATATTCCAAAATGCTGCAATCAGAAGAAAAGGAAAATGGATAGAGTAGAAGGTGAAATGGTGAGTGGAGGTAAAATTGCAGGGGGTGGGCCAGAGTGCCCAGAGGACAAGACAAATACACTAGATTATTCAGGTGACTAAAGCTTTCTCCTTGTAAGAAAGCTCAAAAAGAAAAATTGCACAAAATGATTATGCATTTCCTGATAGAAAAATTTCTCTTTCATTAAAAACAACAAAAATTAACTCAACCCAAGTAAATCCAGTGAGAAAAACAAAGCAAACCAGAAAAAGCTTTGTTTAAACTGATTTAGGTTTGCTTAGAGGTATTTTGTGCCCTTTCTGAGGAACAGGTGTAGCAAATACTAAGTTTCTGAAAGGCAGGGAATTCATGTGCAGATCTCTCAGTTTAAATTTTTGAAAGCTGGGGAATTCAAGTTTTAATTTGCCTCCATCTGTCCTATTCTTAAGCACTTACTCAGCTGCATAAAAACATCATCTCATCAGTGATTTTTGAGAAAAAGTTATGTACATTGCCTTCTTCATTCTGCAGATGACTCAGTCTAACACTTTTCTTTGACTTGCCAGTCTGTAAACCCACAGACCACACATATCTCCCATCTAGCTGATGATGATCTCAGTACCCTACCATTAGTAATGTACACATGACAGTGCAGAAATGAGGTACAGGCTCTTCCCAGGTGCATCAGTATCTCTTCCCTTTGATGGTGAATGCAGGAGTCACTGACAGGGATTCACATCCACACCCAGAGAGACACAACTGCTCCCCAGGCACCTCTCACAGCCCCTGTCCTGCTGCACTGCTCCATCCTATCCTATCTCTGCACATACACCTCATACACCCAGAAGCAGAAAAGCCCCTGGGGATTCCCCAGTAATGTGCAACTTCCAGAGGGCACAATTAGGCTGCAGGGCCATGTCATTTAACTCTCTGCTTTCCAGTTTCCCAAAGTCTGAATTTTGCTGTGTCTGTGCTGTGGAGTGAGACAGAAGCCTTTTTTTTAATTAATAAAGCATTGTTTGCCTCTCAGTGACTGTGTTAAATATTCCAGGGAATGACTTTATAGCAGGTATATTCATCAGTGTTTTTCAAGTTACCACTGCAGACCATGTAAAGAAAGCAAAAGATCACATTCATAACTCCGAGTATTTACCCCATGAGACTGATTTTAAGTACTGCAATAATTTGATTACTGTGTATTTTCAGTGAAAATAGTTTCAGTAACTTGGTGCTTCTTATAAAAGTACTTCTAGTGTGTCTACAAATGAAGCAGCTATTCAGAGTTTGAGTGGTAAATACGTGTAAGAGAAAGCAACTACTTGTTTTCAGGTGTAATCTGCAAATAAAACAATAGACAAAATAGCTGAAGTAAACAGGAATTAAATATTCGTGGTGGAGAGCTGGAGCTCATATTGTATCACAGAAAAATACATAGATCTATTGTGTAGCACAGCCAGTATTTTTAATGATCCTTCATGGTGCTGTGATGGCATATCTTGCACAAGGTACTTGAAGATCAATTAATGGTTAGGATGAAAGGGCCAAAAATCCACGCCGCCGTCTTACTGCCCTGAGGCTTTGAGTTCAGCAAAGAAACACAAACCTTGCCAATAAACTTATCATCCAGGGCTTTGCAGCTGGCAGTCTGTGGAAAGCTTGATTTAAAAGCTAAGTCTCAAGGTGTGCTTCAAGCTCCCAGTATGTTCAAAATAGGACCAGGTTCAGGTTTAGACATGCTGTCAGCAGGCAAAGGACTGGGCCTGCTCCTGAGGATGCCCAGGAGCTTCTTTTGGCACATTTAAATGTTAAGGAGCATAAAAGTTAGGAGGCATGTCTAGCCTTTGAGCCAGCTGGAATACACACTTGTCTCAGCAGCACATTGCCTCCACAACCCACATATGTGCCGTTTCCAAATCAGTAAAACAATAAATTCCTTTCAATCTCCTGTGGCAACACTTCCTGAGACATTTTACTGAGCAAAGTAGATGGTGCATTTAACACTTGATTAGTGACAAACCATTGTCACTTTTCAGGGTGGCAAGGTTAGTGTATGCACAAGGTACCTGAAATGTCAGAAAGTAGGTCCCGAAGTAAAATGATCCTGTGGATGTTTACTTTTGTGAGAGGTGGGCAGTGGAAGGCTGCTGTGCCTTTCTGGCACCAAAGGCAATGGTTTGCTCAGCTATGCAGCACAAGTAGAAAGCTGAGAGCACTCAAAGCAAACAAATTTCCAAACTCTGCAATACCTCTGTGTAAGGGACAGGCAATTTCAAAACAAAAGTTTATCTCTGTTGTTAGTACAGACACTGTATCACTGTTGTTAATACCAGGCACTTAGATACTGCCATGAAATGATAGCTGTTTGAATTCATAAATGCGTGTTTACATGCAGTGAAGAGACAGCAAATATATACAGCCTGGACTACTCTTAATGTAATATGCACTTAAATTTTGAGAGAAAATGCAGTAATAAATCCCATGGCAGTTACTTTTCTAAGCTCATGACTCTCCTTATGATTGTTATGCCCATGTAAAACATTTGAACCAGACCTCTAAATGTGGAAAAGGCAGCCTAATCTGATGGAAACGGACAGTTGACAGCAGGCAGATTGCTTTGTTAACTGGAGAATGATTCTCTTTTCCAGACTGTTTTGTCCTCCTGGACAGAGTGCCAAAAATTATAGGTATAAATGGCAGTTTAAACAAAGCTCAGTTTAAATTCACATGCTAGTTGTGCAACCAGACTGCATATTAGCACACATGCTGGGGGCACAGGCAGAGGGCTCTTTTCAATCCCTGCATTTGAACCTGGTGGAAAAATCCATCCTTGCTTAAAGGTTACCTTAAGGAGACACTAATCTCTGTGACAAGGTAATTATGACATTTTGTGTATCTCTAATAAAATCCTGTGTCTTTATTTTCAGCTTTAAGAGGAAAGTATTAAAGAGCTCTGGCCACAGAAAGCTTTTATGAATATGACACTTTGTCACAGGTAGGTATTGCATCAGGAAGTACAGTGGCATATTTGTTGCTTAATTTTAGAAGGAAAAAAGGTTTTAAATTTCACAGCAAGAGAAAAAATTAATATTTTTATAGGGAATAATTTCTGAAAATAACTGCTAGTAGAAAAAACAGAAGCACCTTGGGATAGTATCTAACATCCCAGGTGGATTATTTGTTGAGGATTTTAATTTTGCATAGCAACATACCTGTTCCCATAAGAAACAGATCTCTGTTTTCTTAAAAAAAACTCAGCATGTCATTGCTGTTTTTACAGTTTCCTCAGCTTAAAAACAATAGGGAAAATACTTACCTGGCATTTCATTAATTGATGCAAGATATATGTACAGTAAAAAAGGATTGGAATATATCCCTTTTGTAAGGTCAGATGAATACTTTGAAACATAGATACCATAATAAATAACATTGAGCAAGTATAACACATGCATAGTGGAAGATAATAGAATGTTAGCATTAATAGGAATTAGTTTCCAGCTGCAATTATTTTCCAAAAGAATACAGTTATAAGTTAAGCATTTTATTTCTATTCTTATGTCAAATTTGCCTCTCAGCAGATATTTTCCCAGATAAACCTCTAGCAGTGCCACCTTGGAATCTCCTGGGATCATATTCCCCTCTTGAAAACATTTGTGGGTGTTGGAAAAAAAAAAAGGCAGAGGGTAGGGAGGGAAAAGAAGGGAAAAAAAGAGAAAAAAATTGACTGTCTCACTGGAGTGAACCTCAAAGGCTTCCTTGACGCAAGTGTTATTTTGACCATGTGAACATGGTTTCCATTTTTAAAAAAAAACCCTAGATTAAAACATGAACAAACTGTCCATTGAACTTTAATGTTTCTTTGTTTCTTTGATGGTTAGCAGATTTCTGCTTCATAGATTGCCTCCTCCCCATACATTCTAAAAGTGAAATGATACATTGTAATTCAAATGATAATTGTTTTGATGCTTTAATTGATAACAGACAGAGGAATAAAATCCCTGTTTTTCTCTGCCATGCAGATGATATAGCTACATTTCTTAGTAAACATCTGTGTACAATTAAGGGATGTTGCACTAAAACTGTTTCTTCCTTACCTTTACTCTGGGGTATTCTTGAAGCTCTGTAGGATAATCCCGGTTCAGGAAAGGAGAAGTTGCCGCTTGTCATCCAAGGATTCTTTATCTTTACTTTTAGTGATTTAGGTGCTAACTGAAAGCTTTCTGCCCATGTTGTTTTTTATGACCTTAAGACCAATCACAACACATCCCCTTTTTTTATCTTTCCAAGAATCTTTGCAATCTCATCAGTTTATCTTTAAAAAGAAACCTTAATAGCTGTATTTTAGTGCATACAGGCTTTGACCTAGTGTGTGTATATATTTTTGCAACTGTAATATTATGTGAAAGAAAGCAAAAATATTCAGTGGAATCACTTCTAATCCAATTGTTTTATTGTGCAGTAATACCGTATTTTTTAAGAGTTGCACATCTTTGCATAGACATGTAAATCAAAAGCAAACCAAGGACTGTTCAAACCTGCTCTGCCTATGTTGCACACAGGGAGTTATTCATTCAGTTTATCAGCCATAAAAATAATTGCAGTACAGTCAAAACCGACTGACATCTTTTATAATTTTTAACACTAAAGTGTCCTGGTAAAAGAGAACACTGCAATAACAACACCTGATTAGTAGAGAATCACTACTGTAAATTATAGTATTTGCATAATAAAACAGGGCTGAAAGAGTTATAACTTTATATTAAAAGACATAATTGTAATTTTGCCTCCTTTTCTCCCCTATAATGTCTTAACAATATCCCAAATAGTGTGTCTATTCCCAGTCCTGCAAAAATGTCCATGTGACTGCTATTGTCCAAAACATTCTCTTATTTTTAATTTTAAGATTTAAAATAAAACAAGACAAATTGTCATCAATGTGTGGATATCTCTTTCACATACAGCTATAATGACTGCTAATTTTTAGGGAATAAATAAATGTTTACAGGAAAGTAAATATAACATTTGTGTGTGTGTGTACACAGAATTCATTCTAACCTGGATCTCCTTTCTCCACCAGCAAAAGAGCAGTTACAAGCAAAATGCTATCTACTGTCAGTAGACTTGCAAAGAGAACTTTAAAAAAAGCTGGATGTCACGGTAAAATAAATATCCCATTTGATTTGATTTTGTGAGAACATCATTTGAAAATATTGACCTTTGACACCAGTGATGCTGCTTCAGAAGTTTTTAAAGCAGTTTCCCAGTATCTAAAAGCCAGGATAAACCTTGTGAAACTTCCTGAGTATGTTGTTTTTCTTTGCCATATTATACATAATAGATCTTGATACTTGCATTAGCTCACATTAAAGTCCCAAGGTTCTTGATCATCAGTAGTGATGGACTCCAAGAGACTCTCTGTGTTGCTGTTTGATGGCCATTCCAGGAGTCAAAATCATCATCAGAACTAGACAGTGATCTTGGAAGTGTGGGCTCAGACTGGCTGGAGGGTACCCTTAAGAGCACATGGGACCCTGCGTGTCCAAGCACGCCAGGTAGATTAATTCCCTGCCACGTCTGCCCAGATAAATAGCCTACAGCGTGATTGAGAAGCCGTCTGTCTTGAGAGGCAGCCAAAGGGAGACGATCTAAATAGCAGTGCAGCACGCCTCTGCTCAGGGTGCTCAAGAGACTACTCTGCCTGAGCAATTTTACTGTACCATGGCTTTCTTATGAATTACTATGTCACAGATATCGGTTTTCACTCCATTTTATTTTTATTTCATATGGAAAATCAATTAGAAGAGAGGAGGTTTGTGAGAGAACAGCCTACAAGTCCAATCTTATCTTTGATTCCCCTGTCTGGATTCCACATACTTGACCATGGGTCGATAGCATTGACCATCTCAGCTCAGAAAAGGGTCCCAAATGTGGAGCAGTAAGGAGTTACATTAATAACCACCACTTAACTTGGTCTTGTTCCCTCAGACCAACTGCATGATTACTGTCAGACGTTTCTGCATGGTGCCTGTTGGCCTCTGTATCTGGCCTATGAATAAACAGAGAACTTCAGTTTCTAGCACTGACAGTCTCTCATTCCTTGAGAAGCTTGTTTATTTATCACCTCATTAAACTAAAGAAAATGAACAAAATATAAACAAGTCAAGGTTTTAGGGTATCACAAGGGTGGTCTTCTATTGCTATATAAAGAAAATGCTGCAGAAAGATGTAAGCTTTGAATGGTATAATAGGCAGAACTCTTCTTTAGTGCAATCTACCTTATTCCTGTTGCTACTATTATCAATCTAAATTTAAAAAAAAATACGACAAGATGAAAAAGGAAATTGTATAAACAAGAACTTCAACTTAAAAAAGGCACACTCTCCTTCAGTAACTGCACATGTAGTTTAGTATTTCTCTTGGCAAAGTTTAGGCACGTCTCTAGTTAACAAATATATTCTGCTGTCAGCCCTTTTCAAGAATTATATTTGATGGTGGATGCCAAATAACTCCTTTAACTATTAATAAATAACTCACAGGTATCTTAGCTAGTGTGCGCTTGAGGAATTATGCTAATAATACTTTGTTTGCCGGAGACAGGGGAAATTCCCCCCATGAAATTTCTACTTTTGCTGACATGTTCTCTAAGCTCTGCTTTCAGAATGGGCTCATTCTCACTAAGACAGCCATTTATTCTCATGGAAAATCTGATCATCATCTATCTGCTTCTTGCTGATGTTGCTGAGAAAATTTACTCTGGAATGGGAAGGAATATGGATCCATCAGTTTTGGAGTCTGGTCTAGGTGCTTATGTTTCATTAGCTTCATGGTAATGAGTCTTTGCAATTTGAAAGGAACAGAATAGTCACTACCACGTGAACCAAATTACACTATGTATTACATGCTACCTAACTAACAATAAAATATTTTATAGGTAAAAAAGAGCATTAAGTGACACTGTGATTTTTCATGTGGCTTGCAGAGAAGAAAGGATATCTAAGGGATACTTAGATAAATTATACCCCAAATCTCAAGGTGTGTCTCTTACTTGGAACATTGGTTTTAGTGGAATAAATTTTTTATCATATTTATATAAATCTATTTCAAGGTAGTGCCTTTTAAGAGCTGCTTTTTTAATGCCACCGAGATTGAAATGCCTGTTATCTCAATCATTTTTCCTAGCACTGAAGTAATTAATCACTATCAAGTAGTACTAGTAGGCCCCTTTTCACATACCATTTCCTTTCTACATTTAGTTAATCCCACAGAAAATTTGTGGGGTAAATTTTATCCAAAGTGAAAGTTTGGAAAAAGAATCCTTTAACAAGGGAAACTACCCAGAAATCAGGAGTTTTAAAAGTTTTTTGATATCAGAACATACACAAAAAAGGGATTACTTCTTGACCACCAAATTCACTGTTATTATTCACTGCTAAGATCTCACAGGGGACGAAAGACGAACATGCAAAGAGAATTGATGTAAAAAGGAAAATCCTGAAAATTCAGATGACCCTCTTGTCTCTACTTTTAATTTGAAGATCTGATGAGTAGAAGAAACCTTCTTCTGATTTCAATCATACTTTTATATTTTCCTTATGGCTAATATATTTATTTTCCCTTTTGAATTTTCTCCCAAGAGAAGTTAGACATCAGTGTCTTAGCTTGCAGTTTTGGCTCTGTGGGCCCATGGAGATTTCAGCCATCAAATCCAGGGAGTGCTTTAACTGGGAAGGGGAAAGTTCTGAGTGACTTTGCCTTTCTCTTTCCCATGTAGCAACTTGACAGTCTTGTACCTGAGAATTGCTTACTAGAGTCTATTTCATCAGTCTTCTGGAAAGGGTGATCAGCTGAGCAGACTATTATGCACACTATCTCCTTCTCTTCTTCTCTTACAGACTATCATATGATGTTAGACAATTCCACCTTACTTTATATTTATTTAAAGCTTTTTCCTCTGCACTTTTTGTTCCATTGATGATGGTTATTTTACCATGTCCCTATTACTTGCAATAGCATCTAATTTCACATGCTTCCTTAGGAGATCACACATTTTTCTTATTTCAGAGCTTTGTGTTTATTGTACAATGGCTGCAGTTGGTTTTGACTGCCGTGGCCAGTTCCACAGGCCCATTAGGCACAGCTCTCACCTGGTGCTGCTCTCATTGTTTTCATTTTCCTTTCTTCCTCCACCATTATTACTTGCCATATACTTGCCTCTTCTGAAAGTCAGGTCTCCTGAGTTTTGGCATTGCTAATTCTGAAGAAATGTTTATCAGATTCGCCACCCTGGATCACAGAAATGTATGTGATGTGTACCCATGAAAAAAAAATTAAAATCCACTCATAAGCTTTCCCACATATGCATCTCAGGAATCCAACATTAAAAGAGTTTTGTGTTAGCCTCAGCTTTTGAGGTCTGTCATGACTGGTTTTCATCAGAATGTATTCAATAGTAATAAAGTCTGAAAATGGTTATCTTCTTGAGTTGTAACTACCACATCTTTCTTTCACAGCTGGCAGCAATCTTTTAGCCAGTCACGAACATGCAAGGTCATTTCTTCTGTCAGATTGTCTGATTGTTAAATGTCTGCAGTGAGGTTGTGTTGGAGTTGTTGAGTGAGGTCAGCTTGGAGCCTGAGGTTAGGGACAAGCTACAGAAGAATAACTGATGTATTTTCATTTTCTGCTGGAACAGCTACAGGGAATCTTGTATGTCTCAGCCTGATTGGATGATCATGCCAACAATTATTCAACAAACAATCAACAAAATTAAATGAGAAGTTTTCTGACTGTTTTATCTATGTTAGTCACTAATGAGAGAAAAGAGTCCAAGGGATCTTTGCTCACCTTCTCAGTGCTGGATATAGTAACGATCAACTTTGTGAGGGTCATGGGCAACTGCAGAGTTTTTTTCCTCCATTTTCATTTGGACAATGTCTACATCTACCTATGTTTGAATTACATCTAATCTTTAGATGTGCTTATCTAGATCACTTCTGGAAGGACAGGGGAAACTGACTTCAGTATTTCATAATGAGGTGATGTAAAATTACTTTTGTTATTTTACATCAAAAAATTACATTAAAAACTACATACATTAAAAAACTACAGCTGAGATCCATAGTGATTCATTAGTTATCAAGACATTAATGTATTGAGAATCAAAAAATAATGGATTTGTAAATGAGAGGGTAGAGGTACTGGTTCAGTTTTTTCCACAAAAAATGACCCAAGCTCTTTCAAAATGTTTATAGAGGTGTGTACCAGTGTTAACATAGACATGTCACAGTCTTAAGTTACGCCAAGGGAAATACAGGTTGGATATTAGGAGAAAGCTTTTTACAGAAAGGGTGATAAAGTATTGGAATGGTCTACCTGGGGAGGTGGTGGAATCACCATCCCTGGATGTGTTTAAAAAGAGATTGGATGTGGCACTCAGTGCCATGGCTTAATTTAGTTGAGGTGTTGGGACAGAGGTTGGACTCGATGATCTTCAAGGTCTTTTCCAACCTGGTGATTCTGTGATTCTGTGATATGTCTGCAAAAAAGTACTTTTTGACAAAAAAAATCTTGATGTCTCATGTACAGGACAATCCACCCACTTGAGAGTTCCTTTGTCCATTCTTGAATAATTAGTAAAGCTTTGCTGTAGTATTTCTTAAGTTTTAATCTGAGTCTTGAATATATTGTAACTAAGGAAGAACTGTCCACCTGTTTTAGCAAAACCTATTTGTTTTGGGTGTTTTTATCTTGACTTCAGTGGAATAATAATAATTAAGAGGACTGAAATATTTTCCATCAGCCGTTTTTCACCCTGTGCATTTCCTAAGGAACCCAGAAACTTTAGACTATAAATGTGTGTGCGTGTGCATAAATAGCAGCAAAATCTACAATTTTAAAAGGGTAGTATTCTAAAAGGACTCGTTGATGCTCAACCATGACCATGGGCAGGGAAAGCCTGTGTGCTGCCCAGCACTTCTTCCTGCAACAACACCTTATTCCTTTTGCAAGACAGGGCGCTTGCATAGGCTATGCTTCTGCATGGATGTAGGTGCTAAACATCTGGAGTCTGGGTACTTAAGGAAACCTTATTTTCCTGAGTTTCTTTTTCCAATCTGAAAGACATGAAACAATGAAGTGGATTGTACCATAGTGGGGAAAAAGTTATCTGCCTAACGAGCTGCCATAGCACAGGCAGATGTGCTGCACACCCTTGATTCTGTTGACCTCATGGAATGTGCAAACCTGGGGAAGGATGCTCTGGGAATAGTGGGGAGTATAGAAAAAGCAGACTATTACTGCAACAATATTACTGTTAATAACAATAATTATATCTCATGAAAAGAAGCTTAATGACGGGGTTAGATACTTCTTTGATGAGATAGTTTTCAGTTAGTAGAAGATGCATGCACCCTGATTTCACTGGAATTAGAAGAAATGGAAAGAGCATGAACACCTTGCTCATAATATGGTTTCCAGGTAATGTTTATGATCATTGCCATTTCCAGGTAATGTTTATGATCATTGTTCATGATCAATTATGATATTCCCATGCTTTAGATGTCACCTGTTTTCATGTGACATCTTCTTTGTTCAGGGCTGTTAGATCTCTTGCTGCTTCTTCTCCACAGAAGCTCATATGGTCCATAAGCAGGTTTGCATCCCCTCAGGGTCCTTGGGTGGTGTTTTTCATATCTGATTATGTAATATGTCATTCACCTGGCATAAACGAAATGTAGCTACTGAAGACAGGAGCCTGAACAAGCCTATGTGATTGCTCAGCCTTCAGCCTAATGCTCTGATTTTGTGAGCTACACGATATGATAACATTTCCCCTTATTCATGACTTCATCACCTATTCCTGAGCACTCTTTGGCCTTCCAAATGTTATAATAAGAATAAAATATACTTAATGTTCTCATTCCAAGCCATGCCTTTCTGAATAGGTTTGGTTTCAGCCAGATTTGTGAAAGATATAGCCCTTTGATGAAGATTGATCAGCTCCACTGAAATTCACATAACCTGCCCCTTGGAGAAATAATTCCTCCCTGCTTAGACAGTCCATGATAGAGTGAGCTCTAGGATAACTATCTACCTAACAATAAGTTTTATAATAATTGTTGCTCATAGGGAGGTATTTGCCTTGTTGGAATAGATCATAGTAGAATGAGGGAAACGCTGAAAATACCAGTGAGTTTATTAGTTACTCACTGTCAGTATTGCCTCATTCTCTAGATTGCCACAGTCCAGGAAAGGATGATGCCACTCTTGACTTCAAAGACTAGCTCATGGGATAATGGATATTACCTTCAAGAAATGGGATAAATGTCTTTTCATCTGAACTTCACTTTTTCTTATGCTGTATAACGATGTAAGGTACTGGTAATATCAAGTATTTTTCCGCTTGGGTTTAAACACTTTTAAACTCTTATGATTTGATGTATATGCTAGTCATTTTGCAATCTTTTCAATTAGTAGAAATAAAATTTATAGTTTTATTTTCATTTTTTCAGATATTGAATTTTTCATTAGCCAACAAAGAAAGACATTAAATATCCTCTGTCAAAACTTCTCCAACTTTCTGCTGGCTTTCCCTTAGTTTCTTAATTTTCCTTCAGACTCCAGCATAGATTCACGGTTAGCATTATCTAGCAGTCTGCCCAAAAATGAATATCCTCAAGTATTAAATCTTCTCCTTTCTTTTAGACTCTCCTGGACAAGTCTAATCTTCCAAGAGAAATTTTAACCACTACAGCCTGAAATGCAAGTGTATTTGAGGGATGCAGGTTATAGACTAATTCATCAAAAAGGCAGTCCTAAGTAATAAATAATGGAAGATTATTAGAAGGTATGATCTCAGCTACTTATCTTTTGGATTTACACTGAGTGATGAGAAAAGAAGAAAAGATGTCAAACTATGTGAGTACTACCAAAAAATGTGGCCATTCAAGTGAAATCTTTACTTCAATATATTTTTAATATAAAAAATATCTCTTTAGAGCTAAGTCTCCTGAATTTTATTTCAAGAAAACTAAATTAATTAAAAGGTAGCCAAAAAAATCCCATATTATACCTCAGTTTCATTAAAAGTATGATATTAGATGTGTCATACCATACAACCTTGCAGTTATGAATCTATCATACAATGCAGAAAGTTTCTGGACTTCCAGAAAATAATATAGTTGGGAGTAAACTGCTATAGAATTAACTAAGTTCTGGTCAGACATCTAAATGATCATGTGAGGAAGAGCATGAATGAAAGAGGTGGACCAGAAGAATTAGCTCAGTGGTTGCACACTGAGCTGCATCTGGTAAAGAATATCTGATTTGGATCAGAATATCATAGGCAAAGGTCTTCTTGTTGAAAGATCATTGCAGAATATGTATGAAAAATAGGCACAAGTAAGCTGAATTAGTACAATAATAAAGAGAGATGGAAAAATTCCTGATGAAAATATTTTCCATCAGAAAATGTGAGTTTGTCAAAATGTGTTGCCTTTGGCAAATTTCTAATCCTACATGGGTTTTGATAGGAAACTTCTTGAACAGCTGAGATTCCTGACAACTCACTCCCCAAATCCTTAGCAGTTTGCCTGGAAGACTGCTCGACAGAAGTATTGTTTCTGAATTTTGCGATGTTACAGGTTAATTGGTTCCTTGAATTTCTGTTCATGAGAACTGAACTACAGATTAGGCCCAGGTAGGTTCTCAGCTCCTTACTTCTGTCTCTGGGGTGTTGTGAATGGCTCTGGGAGATCTGAATGCAATGGCTGTGGCTCGATCTCATTTTCTTGTGGCCTCACTCAGAAGGGCAGTTTTATTTTTGGGTTCTGATACTGAAGATATTTCAGAGGACTGATCCACTTTTTGTATCGTGCCAGGTCAGTTATTATTCTTCTAAACAGGAAAATTATTATGAAGACTTGGACTAATATGTCGGGTAGGAATTTGTGTTTGGTTCAACGGCTGTAAAAATCAACTAGGTTTTGAGTGCTTTCAATCACATGCTAGATTCTTCTCAAATAATGTTGAATGTTGGATGATTGTATTGGTTTGGCACAGCCTGGTTTTGGGCAGCAGGGGCGCCGCAAAGATGGCTCCTGTGAGAAGCTGCTGGGAGCTTCTCACCATGTCCAGCAGAGCCAATGGCTGATGGCTCTGAAGATGGACGTGCTGCTGGCCAGAACTGGGCCAATGAAAGAGGCTACTAACGCCTCTGTGATGACATATTTAAGAAGAAAATCAAAACAAAGTCACGAGATTTTGGGATTCTAGTCAGAGAAGAGGAGGAGGTGAGAACATGTGAGGGAAACAACATGGTGACACCAAGGTCAGTGGAGAAGGAGGGGGAGGAGGTGCTCCAGGCGCCGGAGCCAAGATTCCTCTGCAGGCCGTGGTGAAGACCATGGTGAAGCAGCTGTGCCCCTGCAGCCCATGGGCCCACGGGGAATGCAGAGATCCACCCACAGCCCGTGGGGGAGGTGCCCACGCCGGAGCNCCCGTGGGAGGGACCCCACGGCCTCACAGGGAAGGGCTCTTCTCCCAGAGCAGCGGAAGGAAATCTCGGTGATGGACTGACCAAACCTCCATGCCCTGTTTCCCTGCACTCTCGGTGGGAAGGAGGGAGGGGCTGGGTTGGGGGAAGGTGTTTTAGGGGCTTATTTTACTTCTCATTATCCTCCTCTGATTCTGTTAGTAATAAATTCACTTTGCAACTTAAACTGAGCCTGTTTCGCCCTTGAAGTGTTTCTCCTGGTCCTCATCTCACGCATGAAGCGTTTGTTGATTTTTTTTTTTCCTTTTCCCTCCTCTGCCCAGCTATGCCAGAGGAGCATGAGCATGCAGCTCTTGTGGGTGCCCGGTGCTGGGCCAGTGTCAAACCACGCAATAACAATATTAATAGTAATTATAAATATAACTTCTGAAATATTGATGAAATTCAACTGCAAGACACTCATTCCTCTTGTTCTGTCTCCACTTTGAGAACAGAAAAAATTCACAGGGTTTTCAGACTCAAGCATAAGAAGAAAAATATTAGAAAAAACTAGGTGTACAGGCAGTAACTGATATGATACAGTGTATCATGGAAGTCCTGGAGTCCTACATTCCACAATAACTGAAAGAAAAGCCACAGAATCAGATTCAGCTGAAGTATCTTTCTCTTGAGCCTCAGTACCCCAACAGACTCTTTTCTAACATTTTGCATCTATAGATCACCTTCGTACGAGTTGATTAGGCCAACAGATCTCTTGGTGAAGTATCTTCAAAGTTTGGTTCTTCTGGATTATATTCTGCCATGCAAATAGAAAGTAGCATCTAGCCAGATAAAAAAGTAGAATGACAGTAGTCAAATACAATTAAAGTTTTATATGTAGGCCAGTACATTATTTACTAAAGGTTTTAATTAAAATAATTTACTAGATCTTTTTCCTGATTTGTATCCTGTTTGTAATATTGCAATATTCATGGAATATGACAATTCTCAAAGTATATTCTAAGCTGACTTAAGTGACGTAGACTTTTCATAGAAGAGGCAAAGATGATAATTTACCTTTTTTATGAAATAATTTTCCGTTCAAATGTTCTTTTTATGAAACTGAAGTGTTTTGCAGATTTAGATCATATTGGAAAAAAATTGAACAAAAACTTAATGCTCTATGAATGGGAATGGAATAAGTAATCTAAGTTTGCTATTTGGGGTCTCTTTTTTTTGTTGGAAGTGTTTTGGGGGTTTTGGGGGGTGTTGGTTTCATTGCTTTTTTCGTTTTACTCAATTTGAAACTCTGTGAATTATATATTGCTTATATTTCAGGTCTGTGAACTTCAAATGTTTCTGTATCTATTTTCAGAAATAACTTTTTTTTAAAATTTTGCTGCTAAATGTGCATCTTTTGCTCCAGACTCTCACTCTTTCTGTAGCATAGAAATTTTATTTACCAGTCAGATGTTTCCAACTCAGTTCTGATTGACCTTGTAGAGAAGCAGAGATACTCAATTCTTCACAGGAATAATCATGTGATTCCTGAGTTCAGGGTTTTAATATGATTTCTACCCTTTAAATCTAAAAGGGAAAAAAAAGCTACAAGAATTTATTACAGCAATAATGCAAGTTATCTAGAGGGATTTTTCAGAGAGAGTAGCCCACTGCTTGCCTGTAACTACGGATGGTTTCTGAATGTAGAAAAGACCAATTGCTTCTCCAAAGAACTCAAGGTTTTAAGAATGAGATGGGAATTTTAAAAGCTACTTTTTAGTTGTAATCAAAATAATCTATTATTGATGTAATAATGTTTTAGATTAGGGTTTTCAGCTTGGAGATTGTGGCTAAGAAGAACTTTCTGGGGATCTCCATCAAAAGATAAAAGTTTCTGTATAGAGAGTTTCTTCCTAATCAATAGCTATTCATGATCACACCATCCACATAGGCTTTTCTACCTCTATCTTGATCTTGATAGTAACCAGCATGCCCAACATTTCAGTCCCCCTTGATACAGACTCCTCATTCCCAGCCTGTGCTGCCCTCCCCCTCCAGGCTGAACACCTTTTTGGGGGAAATTGCTGACAATTGTATTTCCCTCTTCCTTAGGTTTATTTTAGCCTGTCCCTGTGATTTTGTTCACAGTGTGAATGTAAAAATTCCTTAGTTGGTCCATTTTTAGATAAAACAGCTGGTGAGAATAAGTAACTTCAGTTCTTGGGTGGGGATTTGCAGTGCAGTCTCAGATTAGATGTTCTCCTCTCTCTCAATACAATTCTCAAGCTACAGCAAAAGTCATGTTGCTGTCACAGATTAAAGATGGAGAAACTTGTCCTTAGTCTGACTTCTGTGGTTGAACACGTGTGTAGTATTCATGCTATGCTATAGTGCACGATATACTTTCTTTGAAGTAAGGGGAAGAGCAGATAGAATAGAAACCAGATATAAACGTGTTAACCCAGAGTGTTTACAACTGTGACTATAAATATATAAACGATAGCTTTTCTGTCCGTTAGCCATTACACTTTTCCACTAAAGAAAGGGAACTCTGGTTCATTCAGTGTTGCCCCTTTTCCCAGTCCTTTAATCTGTCCTGTAGATCTTATTGGAACACTTTCCAATTTATAAATACATCTTTTAAGTTGTGAGCACCAGGATTGGACATATTTCAAGCTTCAGTAATGCCTGATACATTAGCAATATAGTAATAAGGGAAAGGAAGTACTTTGCCTTATTATAATTAATAATTTAATTAATTACAGCAGAGGTCATGTCAAAATGAGAAATAGGTCCTCTGCTATAGGCTCTACACTGCGCCCAAAAGGAGGATGTGGCTGCAGCCTATGTTCTTTAATCTGAGATGAATGTCTTTATATGTTTGACTGTATAAAAACCCATTTTTAAAATCTGAACCCAAGTTAGTGAGTGAATGAAACTATACGGTCTCATCTCCATCTCTGTGTTCCAGTTTTATGTCAGTTCTGTTCAACACAGTGAAGTATTACTTGTGTATTAGAAAACACCTTTGACTGTATTTTAACTTTTCTGGATACTCACTTCATATTTGTCCTTCTGCTCTAATTATCAGTAGCCTATTCAATCCCTTTTCCCCATTTTACTCTATAGGTATTGATAAGTTTATGTGCACATACTCACACAAAGACATACAAATACTGAATGCGTGAGTATTTTTAAGAATGGCTTTAATTTTCCTCCTAAGCCAAGTTGGCTTATTACCAGAGCAGTTGTCCTTCTTTATTGATTGTGGCTTCTGGACATCTAGTAAAATATTCTTAAACAGTCCCTAATTATTCATATTTTTCTGTTTAAATTCGTTCTCCCAATAGATTTGGCTTTATTTGTTCTCAACTTTGGAAAGCTGACTCTTTTAAAGCTCCAGCTAATTCAGTAGCTGCCATCAAAATTCTGAAACAAAGCCCAAGGAAAGTTCCTGACCTCCTCTTGGTTCAGTTCCAGAAAGAATATTAAAATGAGGGATGATGCACCATCTTGATTAGAATTAATAAGTTTCTGAAAGAGAAAACTGATTTTTAGAGCTCACAGTAGGTTTTCATGGTCCGGAAACTTGCCAAGCATTGGAAATCTTTGTAGCTGATAATGCTGGACATCTCCTGAGCAGTACTATTGAACTGGAAAGTGCTGGTGTCTTGGAGAAGTAGACTCTGCAATGGTTGTCTGTGACAGTAGTATGAACTCCCCAGTTTTTAATCTATTCACTAGCACACCTCATTATGACTGAGAAATGCCTGTATTATTGTTACCAGAACAAAGATACCAGTTTGATTGTTACTCTTCTGTGTTGTGGTTCTGTCATGGTTTAACACCAGCCAGCAGCCAAGCTCTAGGCAGGCCCTCACTCACTCCCCCACCAACTGAATCAGGTAAAAACCAGAACACTCATGGGTTGAGATAAAAACAGTTTAACAGGGAAAGCAAAAGCTGAGCACACAAGTAATGCAAAACAAGGAATTAATTCACTGTTTCCCAGGGGCAGGCAGGTGTTCAGCCATCTCCAGGAGAGCAAGGCCCCATCACATGTAATGTGACTTGGGAGGACAAACACCATCACATTGAATGTCCCCTCCTTCCTCCTTCTTCTCCCCAGCTTTATATCCTGAGCATGATGTCATATTGTCTGGAATATCCCTTTGGTCAGTTTGGGTCACCTGTCCTGGCTGTGTCTCCTCCCAACCTCCCAGGAACCCTCTATTGGGTTGGCATGGCCAGATTTTGGTAGTGGGAAGGCTACAGGGGTGGTTTCTGTGAGAAGCTGCTGGAAGCTTCCTCCATGTCTGACAGAGCCAATCCCAGCCAGCTCAAAAATGGACTTGCGGCTGGCCAAGCCTGGGCCAGTTGGAAATGGTGGTAATGCCTTTGTGATAACATATTTAGGAAGGATAAAAAAAGTATTGTACAGATGTAATTGTGTCCAGAGAAGAGCAGAGTGAGAATACGTGAGAGAAACAACTCTGCAGACACAAAGGTCAGTGGAGAAGGAGGAGGAGGAGCTGCTCCAGGCAGCAGAGCTGAGATTCCCCTTTGGCCCTTAGTGCAGGTCATGGTGAACCAGCTGTGCCCCTGCAGCCCATGAAAGTCCATGGGGATGCAGAGATCCACCTGCAGCCTGGGGAGGAGCCCCACCTGGAGCAAGTGGATGCCTAAGAGGAGCCTGTGAGCCTATGGGAAACCCACACTGGAGCAGGCTCCTGGTAGGGCTTGTGAAGCTGTGGGGGACCCACACTGGAGCAGCCTGTTCCTGAAGAGCTGCACTCCATCAAAGAGTGACCCACATTGCAGCAATTTGTAGAGGACTGTTGCATGTGGAATGGACTCACATTAGAGAAGATCATGGAGGGACCCCATGCTTGGGCAGGGGAAGGACTCCTCTCCCTGACCAGTGGCAGAAATGTCATGTAATGAAGCACTTGTAACCCCCACTCCCTGTCTCCCTCTGCCGCTCAGCGGGGAGGAGGTAGATCTGGGAAGTGGGGGGATGGGGAAGCTGTTTTCAAGATCTTATTTTACTTCTCATTATCCTGCTCTGATTTTATTTAATTCATAATATGATTTATAATTTATGATAATAAATTAAATTAATATCTCTAATTCATGTCGGTTCTGCCTATGACAGTGAGTGATCTCTCTCTGTCCTTATCTCAAGTCGTGAACCCACCCTTCATTATATTTTCTCTCCCTGTCCAGTTGCGGAGAGGAGTGATAGAGAGGTTATGGTGGGTGTTTGGCATCCAGCCAGAATCAACCCACTACAGTCTTTTTAGTGCTGAAACCTAGGAACAAACCAGGCACCCACCACAACCTCCTCCCCAGCGTGGCAGTACGAAAAACAGAAGAGGCCTTGACTCTGTGTAAGCCTTGTTCAGCAATAACGAAAACATATCTATGTTATCAACCCTATGTTCAGCCCAAATCCAAAACACAGTCCCATAGCAGCCAGTGTGAAGACAGTTAACTCTACCTTAGCCAAACCCAGCACAGGTTCTAGGGGAGAATACTGTCCTTTCAGTTTTAAAACCAGAGAGTGAAGCTACTTCATTTAGAGAAATAGGTCCTGTAGATTCATTTTCACATATACAACCTTAAAAACTCTAAGCATCAGCTATATTGGGTCATGAAATAAAAGTGTTCCTTGAGATCTGGACTGCAGGCTTGCTTTGAGAAGAAACATACTTCATTTTCTCTGCCTGTCATGTCAGTGTTCTATTGGATACAAGCATTCTGAAAAAAAGATCACCAAATATGCACTAGAAAAAAGGTAGCCAATGATGAGAACAAAAATAGGAAGTACAATCCAATTGTCCACTTTTTTACTCTTCCATCTCCTGTTAATTAATTATTCAAAGAACTTAAAGCTTTCTCACAAAATAATACATTTTAAATTTTAGATAACTGTTACTTGGGAGCTTCAACTGAAATTCCAAGGACAACAAAATACACTGTTTCTATAGGCATTTTTATTAACCTAATGTGATGTTTGGTTGGGCTGCTTCTATTTAAAAGAATTCTTCAGATATATTCAAGTCATTGCTGTGAACGACGGTAAGAATGAGAAGGGTCATGCTACCACTGCCAGGTCTTCGGAATTCATAACACTTTTGAGCACTTCAGCTGGTAAGAACATTGTGTGGAGGGTCAGCTGATAGCCTACTTGACTTTCTTTGAAAGCCCAGCTTCACTAAAATTTAGTACAAGTGACTAGGGTAAAATTTGTGTGCTAGATCACATGAAAGCTTTTCCTAAGTGTAAAACAAATGCTTCTGGTTTTGTTTGGTTTTTCGTTTGTGGGTCTGTTGTGCTAGATTTTTTCACTTTAGATAGAAATTGTGAAGAAAAGTATAGATTTCTTTTTAAAACAACTCTTTTATATAGTTGAACAGTCAAACAAACAAAAAAGTTATTCAGGGTATCCTAAACAGTCCTTTCCTCATCTGTTCCTTCAACTATTTCAAATTGTCTTCATTCTTTATTTTGTAGGTTCTTTCTAATCTTCACTACTTCAGAATTATAAGGGTCAGCTTGAGAGTTAGAATTCTTTTTCTCATGTAAAATTTCATTTGGCAAAGCCAAGGGAAACTGCAACAATATATTTTGGAATTATTGATGATGAAGGGAAAACTAAAATTTGATTTCCTTACATCTGCTTCTAATAACTTCTAAAAATTGTATTAGTGAATCAATGTTGTGTTTTCATTTCTGTTCAGGTAGTAGGATCTGCATGTACATTTTACATCTTTTTCCCTTCTAACCACCATTTCACTGTCTCTGTTATGCCTATCTCTCTGCTGTAAAATTTTTTTTCAAGAAATTTTTTGCCAAATATTCCATGGTAATCTGTGGTAAACTAATCTTTGGTTGGAACACAGAAAAAATTACCTTGTGAAAGTCCTGTTTGTACCCAAGTGTCGCTATGATGTGAATTGTTTCAGGATGGAGACCAAGCTGAGTGCTCTTTCCATGTTGCAGATCAAATGGACATGTTTTACAGCAACACAGTGAGTCAATTTTTTTTGGAGCTGTTTTGAAGTCTCCATTCCATCTCATTCAATTTTCAGCTGCCTCCACTTGTTTAGCCTCTTATCAGCTTACATGTATCGCAAGGATAAGACACTCCTTTAGCCAAGTTAATTACACTGTCTTCATCCCATGCAATCATGAGCAGGCCTGGTTATTTTAATCATCCTCACGCCTACTTTCCTATACACACTTCGCTTCCACGGTAGCCATTCTAAAATGTGTAAGCTGGACTCTTGCCTAGAAGTAAGCTGATCCCTGCATTACCCTGAAACGTTCTCACTGCATTTGCTTCTAATTGGGTAATGTGCTGCACTGTTTTCATATGTTTTTTGTTCCTTGCTATCAAACATTCCATGTTTTTTTCATGACATGATTTATAAGACTTCCTTGTCACCTACATTCCTGCCAATTCTCCCAGAGATTCATCTCTAAATTGTTCTGTTTCTTCCAAAGTCTCACCCTCATACTGCTGCTAATTGAATATTTGCATACCCTGTTCCTTCTGTCTGGAACACCTTTTAATTCACTGGATGTCCTATGCCAAACAGTCTTAAAAGTCAGGCTGAAACTTTCCCCTTTGGATATTGCTTTTTGTGTTCATATGTAATCCCTTTCAAGATGTTCGGAGCCCAGAAGTGTTTCCACATTCAAGTGATCAGAAGTGAGAGATAACAGCAGGGTTTCAGGCCAAATCAGATACAGAATGATCTGTGAACCTGTCATTTCCTTGTAGAATTGTACAACAGTGACAATATCATGATGGTTGTGTCACATACGCTGACAAAAAATCAGGATGTCCTCCTTGTAAAAACAAATCCAGGAGGTCCTTCATGTTCCTGAGCAGGTACAGGCCTGCTACATTTACATGCAGCAATATGTTGGATAGCTTAAGTTGTTGGAAACTGAAAGTCTGCAGTTTAGCAGCAGATAGAAATTGTTCAGTTCTCTAATTCCAAAGCAGTGAGTTCAAGAAGTAAATAATTTTATTAATGTAAATGCTGCATGATTAGCAAGAAGTTAACAGACAATCCTTCTAATAAGTCCGAGGATGCAGCCTGATCTGCTCACATCCCTCTCTTTCATCATGTTTTCAACTCCTTCTGTTCCTCTTTAAATCTTGCTGTGTCTTGCCACAGAATTTAGGTCTTGTCAATCTACCAGTGTTGTGCCAATATATAAATGACATTATCAACTTAACATCAGAAGCTGCTATTAACATATCAGTGTAATCTCCAAGATAGAATCAGTTTAAAAAGATGATCAGTATAATGCCTGTCTGTCAAATTATGAAAATAAGCCATGGTTGTAGTTTTTTACACCATATTAATACGACACCAGCAATACTGCTAACTTGATTTCCTAGTTTAGTAGAAAAATACTGAATTTCTGGAAACTTCAAATAATAAACAATCGTTGTGCTTACCAAGTATAAGGATTTAGTAAATAAATGGCACCAAAGTACTGTTATGAATGGGAATTACTTATGCAGGGTTTTTCAGCATTTGAAGAAAGCCTTTGCTGAAAGGGAATAGCGTATTAAAAGTGTAGCAAGAGATTAGCTGTACAATAAGGACAAGGATTGGCCTCTAATTATCTAGAGATTTCACTGTTGGTCAGAGTCCCTTCATAACCACCACAGAGGGGACAAAAAACTATTTAAGTTACATCCAAGGATCTAAATTACCTGCCACACTGGCATATGCCAGAGGAAATGGTTTTAAGTAGCTGGAGTTACACTGACAAATTTCCCTACTGCAAAATTTAATAAATAGAAAGGGATCTTAGATGCTCTTACTCATTGCAAATAGCTTACTGAAGAGATAACCATGATTTACTTTACAGTTTTGTCTTTCAGTTTATTTCACCTCCTGAAGCTTCTTCTTTTGATTTCTCATTGTACTTGAGGAGAGGTTTGTGCCTTCCAAAATTTCTTAAGAGGGAGACGTGCCCTGAAACTGTTCAGAAGTAGAACCACCTGCCAGTCCTGCAGGCAAGCACCAATGCAGCAGCAGCAGCTGTCTGCATACTCTCTCAAGGAATTAGAGAAAATAAAGTCAGCTTTGTATCTAGATGCTGAAGTTAGAGTAAGGAAAAGAGGATGTTAATGGTGTAGACATGTAAATATTGAAGTGAATATTATATTTGAAAAGGCAGATAACACAGTTTGTACATGCACATTTATTACCCTATTTCCTCTGCTGATTGCATTTTTTGTGTGATTTTGGAAGGGTGAAGTAACTCTTAGTTTATGAGTTCAGTTCTTAGCACTAGATTTGAGAGAATAAATCTTTAAATAAATTAGTGCAGGTTCAAACTAGCACAGTTTATTTTAATGTGTTCAGTTTAGCCTTCCCAGTATGTGACAGCTCACTGTGTGCTCTGCTGCGAGGGATGGGGGGTTGTGGCTGCACAGGAGCTCGGGGCCACAGCCATGGTTCTGAAGCAGAGCATCTGCTGGGAGCTGCCGTGGTCAATCTGACTTTCCACTGTGCACGTATTCTGGAGCTTTCACTTCAGGCACAGAAAACATTTTCAGGCGGGGAGTAACCTAGAGCATATGATGGAATAAGAGGAAGAGAAGTTTCATTTTGCAGCTCTAACACACAAAAATCTTCACCTTAGTGAGTTCCTAGCTGGGTCACAGCTGGAACAGAAATTGAGTGCCCAATATTGGATAATCTAATCTTAAGGTTCCGAATAAATGCAGAAAGGAATTACAACTGGCCTCTATTCACAAAGAGCTACTGAGCACATACAACACATATTTCTGTTGTAGTTGCTTACATCAGATTTCATTCTGGCCTCATACTTAAGCTTTTACATGGTTTTAAACGGTTGCTGCAAAGTCAGATCTTTGAGAAAGACATATGACTGGCAGAGAATAAATATTTTACATGGAATAATTACTTATTGCCCGAAGTCTTTGGCATGCTAGCCAGCAAGAGAAAAAAACATTTTAATACATGCCAACCACACCTATAAAAGATAAGTACCATCACAAATCATACTCACTTATTCCAAGATTATCATTTGATAACCAGTCCAAATTGCTGTTGAGATAATAGCACACCTTTTGATGTTCCTGGCAAAGTGCAGGTAAAAATATTTCTGTGTTTGGCTTTCACCATTAGAGCTAAGATTTTACAAAACATAACAACAAAACAAGAGCCAAAGCATAAGAGGAAGAATACTTTCTCATAGTAGTGTAAATTAGACTTCAGCATACTTTGGAAAAAAAATGCCACCTACTAGAAATAGGCTATTAAGTGAAAAGTGTATAAACACAATATATTTTACTGCGAAAACTTTAGAAATATTTGGTACAATCTGTTTAGTTTCAGCCTAGTTTTCTTAGAGGCATTTGGAAAATACTTGCAGCAAATATAATAGGTTCCCCCAATATGAGAGAAGCCAAGTAACTTCGATTGGAAAAAGTACAAACTGACTGTATCTTTGTGGCAGATTTCCTTGACACCTCAAGTCCACATCCATTCAAACACTGCCTTTCTAACATCCCAGGAAGCTTTAATTAGTGTCAGGTTTACACCAGCACAGAGCAGAATCTCTGGTTTATCAGTTTAAAACAATGGGATCCTTTATGCAGGGAGATTGTGACTCACTGCCTTGTTTGTCCTAGCTAATGAGAACTAACAGCACTGTCTGTAATGGATGTGCCATGGATATTACTGTGGGAACGTGCCTTCAGGAAGAGATCCAACTACCTTCAACTGCGTAGTCAAAGACGTTTGTTATTAAAATAATTTTGGAAACTCAAGTACAAGATGTACTTGAATTGCACAGTGAATAAGTTAACAATTGTTCTAACTTATCATAGCTGTTCTGCACATATGTTCAACATGCAGTTTGTTGGCATTTTGATGCTGTGTATGTGTGTGGGGAGAGGGGTGTGAGCAGACCTAGTCTGCTGACGCATCTTGATAGATGGATTGGGTTTTATCATCATTGAATCAGAGAAACACTGAGTGGTTCTCCAAGATGAAATAGCTTGAGGGAAAAAGAATAAACATCCTGCATCAGACCTTACAGTAAATCAGACCAAGGAAAGGCTCAATCCAAGTGACCGTAAGCTTGCTCAGGATTTCTGCCAAGGTTTGTTACACCATAAATGAAAATCCACAAACTAGGAGATGAAAATCTGTTAAAGACCCTTGATTGCATATTTGCTGTGTGGGAAACTGTCAGGGACAACTCATCTCCTGGTATTTCTGTTCCCCTGCTAAGGGGGCAGAGATCCAGAGCAGAGCATGTAGACTTGACCATTTCCTGCAGAAGGAGAGGATGGAGTAAACCATCTGGGAAGAGAACAATTTGGTAAGGTTCCTGAACACTGAAGAGTTATAAATGAAACTATTTACATAAAGCAACAACAGCAACAGATATTTGGATACCATCATCATTGTAATAATTTCTTATGCATTTCTTTTTAAGAAGGGCTGTGATCCTGATTTTGTGTTTACTGTTTGCTGTGATTACTGATTCATCCAGAGCAGACAACCACTGAGAGATTACAGAAGCAGCATGTGCTTGTGACCAAGTGAAGACATGCATTTCAGATTATTTTACATGATGAAATTTTGCTGGAAAGGTCAGGACTGTGAAGTACTTAGTAGAAAAAAAAGATAAAGCCAAAAAAGCTAGTAAATCTGCTTTTTAGTTATTCATAACACTTCTTGTCCCAATCATGCACGTTTTATGATGTCTATACATTCTCCTGCACACATTATAAATTTTGTATCTATGTAAAAATATTTGTATATGTCCTATTGGCCTCTATGGCTGGTGCGTGGCAGACCTGAAACCTATCCCTCACCTTAGCTAATAAGAAAAGTTTTTAAACATGTCAAAAGCTTCCTTTGAATCTCAGATGAGAACTGCTAACTTGAAATGCATCCACCATGAACCATGTCAGGGACTCTTATTGCAGAAATTAACACATACAACTGATCAGAAATTCAGTGAAGTACTGACAAGCAAGTGCTCTCTATAGTGTCGTAGACTGGTTTGAAAATGCAATTTTCACCAAAAAAAAGCAGTCAAGGTAAAGAAAAAGAAGAGTAATTGAAATCATCAATGGAAAATCTCAAATTTTCAACCAGAACATAAATGTTTGCATTCTGAAAAGCAGCTGAAGCAATGGATGGGGTCTTCACATTTCCGTTCTTCTCTTCTGGCTTAACTCTTAAGCTAGAGCACATCTCCTCTTATACAACAATGAATTTGTTTTTCCAACAAAAAAATCAATGTTTTCCATCAAAAAAATTTGCAGAAACAATGAAGGGTACTTTAATCATAACCCAAACCCCATAAATTTCCATTATTGAGAACTAAAAGGGCATTAGATGCTTATTGGACCTTTCAGGTGAGATGTAGAACGGGAACATAATGTAGAAATGGGATGTCTGCAGCATCTCTCCACTGTGCTTGTCCACTACAAGGCTGTATGCAGTCTGGCAGTAACACCTGTGTTGTGAGTTAGACTGTCCTAAAACCCGGATGCTAAGACCATTTGATTTTCTCAACCTACTGGGCATAATACAGACATAATCTGTCCCCAGTCTGTGCCCAGCTTCATCAAAATTGACCACTATGTATCTGGGCAATATTTTTGCAAACTACATTTTCTTTTGTATTATTATAAATTGGAAAGCTGACATCTAAGAATAGAAAATCACAAGTAGCTATAATAAAACAGGATTATGAATATTAAGTAAATTACTAAGATTTTCAAAAAAAATTATGGATAATGTGGTTTAGAAAACTGAAAAGAAAAAGGAACTTTTCATCTAGTGTGGGAATGAATTAGAAAAGATTCCCTAAAAATACTCCATAACTTAGATGATATTACCATAAATACATATCTTTCTGATACTACTATTCACTATCTTTGTCCCAGCAGAGAACCAGAAAACCTATTCCATGAACTGGACTTGGCATGCTGTGCTGGAAGAAACCTACCTATCTGAAGAAGGACAGCTAAGAAAGTCTTGGGAGCAGGGCTGAGCAAGGTCACCTTGCTGGGGCTGCCTTTGTGTTATGGAACACTCGTTAAATCAGGTAGCCCATGGAACAAGAGGAGCATGTTGACACACATGTTTGGGAGCCTGGTACAGGATGAAGATGTAATCAGCCATTAAACATTTATAACTAGTATTAATGAGCGATTAAAAGGATAGGAAACCCTGCATTCCTGTTCTACTCCTTTGCACTTATTATCCTGTGAAATCTCAGTGGATTTGGGTTGGAAATACTTGCTTGTTAACTTCCCATTTATCACAGGCACGACATAGGTAATCCTAATACCAGTGACAATCTGCCCCACAGAGCCCCACACTACATTGCTTGTCAGCTGCTTTTTGGGAGCAGTTCTGCCTGTACTCCCACAGCAAACAAGATGAACAGTTGGTTAGTGGGTTGCCCAAAAAGGCAGTGGACAGTGTCTATTAAAGTTGGCTTAGCACTACTCTGTCCAGAGTCACACATCACACACAAAGCTCCTTGTCAGCTGGAAACACAGACAGAATAAACTCAGGACTTCCTGGCAGAGACTATGTAGACTGTTTTTCCCACCCTCCCTTTCCCCTTGGTAAGCAATGTATTATCCTCCTTGGAAATGTAAGGCACACTGAGACAAAGATCCTCTATACCCGCGTGGGTGGGGAAGAGACAAAGTTTTAACATGCTCCTGAAAAGTGTGCTGTTGAGCATTTGGGGAGTAATATCCTTCTCACTTTTGAAAAGTACTTATTTTCCCTGCATATTTCAAAACCCAGTGCTCTAAATCCATAGAGGCATGCAGTGATTGCACAGAACAAGAGAAGATTGGCTCTTAGACACAGAACAGGTCATGTAATCAAAATCATCCTTTGCATACTTGTAGTCTAATGAAAGTTTGGCATTAAAGGAGTCTAGAAATTAAATGTCCCTAGGTAATTTGACCAAGCTTTGGTGTTCTTCTGAGAATTTAATGTTGTAATACATTTGACCTCAGTAGATATTAGATATCTGCCCAAGTATCACTTGCTGCATTCTGGCACCAAATCTCCACAATACCCTTCCTGTGCTGCTTGGTAGCAAGAAGGGACCTAGATGAACTGACAGCCTTAAAGTGTTTGTTGCTACCCTAGAAGCTTCTGAACAGTCATTTATAGTGCCAGTACATTAATTTCATAGTGCTAACACAGCTATGAATTTGATATGAAATTGCATTTAAATTAAAATAATTCTCTTTCAGTTCAGCTCTCATGTAAGAAGTACCTGAGCCTCTTGATTCAATGACCTCACTAGTCAGATTGCCTAGAGCTCATGATCAAACTACTCTAATTCCCTTTTTTAAAGGTCATGTAAACATGTGTGCTTAGCGAATTAAATGCTAATTCAATTCCCTATTCACAAAGCTTCCTAGTTAAGTTCCTTACCTATCCCTCAATTGCAAACCTGCACCTGACAGCAGAATATTGACTTTTGAACTGTGGTCAAAGACATGATTAAACGAAGAAAAAACTGCCCCTTGCAATGTAGAGAATACAGCTAGAGAGAAGTGAAGCTACATTTTTTCTAAATGGTGCTCATTATGTAGGTCAACTAACTCACTTTTTAACATGGCTGTTCCAGGATTTTATTTGGGTTTTTATACTGTGTTTTTATAGGAGTGGTATGTGCTGAAGAGCAATGCATAGATATCTAGATACCCATGCATGGGTTTTATTAGAGATGTTACTGTAATTAAGGACTGCTTGAGCATCCTTCCGAACAAGGTGTGCTAAAACAAACAAAAAAATGGGAATAATGAATGTCAGCTTTAAGTCATCTCCATCAAAGACTACATGAAACACAGTGAAAAGTTCACCACTTCAATAATAATAACAGAGCAAGTCTTTTTGATTCTGGCATTTTAGTTCACCTATAAATAATAGTTTCAGTGCTGATTTTCATAATTCTGCAAATAAAGTTATTACATTCATGATATTGCTGTTAGATCTTTCCTTATAAGTGACTAATTATGTGTGTACAGTTATTCTGACCCTTATTACCTTAGTTCACCCCACGGGTCTGTGCAGCACAGTACCTTACCTCTGACCGGGGCTGATGATGGGAAAAAAAATCAGCAGAGTTTCATTCCCCAGACACCTTCTTGTAGCATCCTGGAAATAGCTGGTCTGAAATAATCCTGAATTCATTGTTTAGAACTTTTCTGCTGTGCCAGACCTGAAATCTGAGGGTGGTAAGACCCAGAAAGTCACCAGGTTTGTGTAATAGTTAGATTTTGCAGACAATGAAATCTCAACTTCTGTGTTTGCCTCTAGATATTCAACCTCCAGGCTGCACATTTTCAAGAGTTTTCAAAGACCAGGAGAACAAAAACATCTTTCAAGAATGTGAAAATCTCAGATGAAAACACACAAACAAACAAACAAACAAACTAACTAACTACAAAGCAACAAGTCACCCACATCTGTTGTCAGGCCTGGTAAACCACGAGATACAAGAAAAACTGTGGGATTGTCTGGGGCAGACAGTTATTCAGGGTACTTTGATGCTTACCACAGACTGTACTTTTTCCAGGTGCATCACCCTACAGACAAACCTTGCTATGGGAAGATCCACAGTTCTTGTTAGGCCTCAAGACTTCTTGAACTGCATGAAGTTACAGCACTGTTAGAAAGGAAAAGCGATGTTTCTTGGTAAAATGTGTTTTGCTAAGTGCCATGAGAGGTTGTAACGATGAGGAAAAGGTAGACAGCAAAACATTTCTAGGGGTCTGATAAAGAACCAGCATACATGTAAATTCATAATTCTTATCGATAAACCACTCGCTGCAGACTCTCCTGGTATGCTTACCAAAGATAAGGCATACAGCTAGCTCATGGGCTCAGTGTGAGATGAACCAGCACTCCCACCCTTAGGTCAGAACAAGAGGTGAGTATCAGCCACTTGTCTGCCTTGGGGTCCCACTGGGGTCCCGATCCCTATTCTTCCTTTCAGAAGTAAATGAATGGCAATATTGGCCAGCAGATTTCTTAAAATTAAAATTAAATAACAACTAGAATAAAATATTGAAGGTAACTAAACCTAACAATTAGTGCATCAGAATAGTTAATGTCTTCTGCTAAAACAAAATATTTCAAAACTTGTTCTTACTTGAAAAGTTTAAAAGACTCAGTCAAGAAGGTCTCTGGACCACTAGAGTTAATTTTCTTTACCACATCTTGGGAAAGAAAGGATATTTCAAGGAATTGCTGACTTGCGAAAGCAATTGTAGCATTTAAAGAGAATGGCCCAGGAAATGATATATCAGTTATTCTGATACTAATCTTAGGAAAAAAAATTAGAAAGCTGGACAAAGTCAGCACTCTATCAACAGGGAATTATATGCTAAAAATAAAGCTGTATCATTCAACGTAGTTTCAGAGAAAGTAGTTCTTGTCAAATTATCTTCTTTAGGTTTTTCTTTTATAAGATTATAGGTCTGGTTGACAAAGGTAGCTGTGTTGTTACAGTGCAATTAAATTTCACCAAGGCATTTGACATACTACACATGACACTGTGTTTTAAAATCCTACATTATATGTAATTAATAGAGCACAGATTACGTGATTTAAAAGCCACTTGACTGATAGCACTCGAAATGTATGCACTAATGGAAAGGCATTAATTATCTGGGCCATTAATAACAAGACACTGCAAGAGTCTTGGTCCTAAGCCATTTTAACCCTTATTTGAAAATAATCTGAACACTGGGTGCGGTTTGAAGGGGACACAAAACTGATGCTGTGAAAAGAAATCAGGAGTCAGCTGTCAGAGTGCGCTGGATCTCCTGGACAGGTGGCCTGAATTCGGCAGAAGTTTGAAAGCACTGAAATGCCGTGAACAGGGAGCAAAAGTGTATTGCGGAGTGCCGCCAGCCCATGCACCCATGGAAAAGTGCCTGTGCATCTTTGGAAGCATGAAAAACTCATCCAAAATGGATGCATAGGCGAAACCCAATCTTTGACATTAGGCAAAGTTTGTATCAGTGTCAAAGTGGTGCCAGAGTAAGCCCTGGAGGAGTGAAGAGGAATAGATCTGAGAGGATTTTTTGTATCTTGTAGGGAGATTTGAGGGGTTAAAACAGCTGTGGGGAGAGGAAGTTAGAGAGGGGGCAGTGAGATGGGGAAGTGGGCACTCCTGGAGTGTGTCTCCTGGTGTTGGTCCACTCCGTTTCATAACCCTCAAGCCCATTTCCCATCCTGCGGGTGCCTGACCATGGCTACTCACATCCATCACCCTTCCCATGGCCACACTCAGCTCCTCACCCTGCAGCAGCTGTAACAGACTAAAGGGCTGGCAGCCACTACTGGGCCATCAGCTTTCCCCTCCTTAAGGACCTCCTAGGGGAAACAAATAATATAGGTCCTGTGGCTAGAAATTAAAGGGTACTAATGGTCCTTTCTGGCTTAAGAATCCATGAATCACCCCTTACTGCCTGGGTGGCCTTTCCTTCTTGGTTAAAGGTCTACCAGGAAAAAAAATAGAGCTCATTTCTAATCTCTTAGTAAAACTCAAAAGGCCTTGTATGTCTGATAATCTCAGTCTGATTAACTTTGTGTTTCTTTGCCTATTCAAAAGCCATTTGGTGTTTCCCAAGGAAAAAACTGGAATCAGTAAAAGTACATAGGAACGTGTTGCAAATGTGCATGTAGCAATCATATTTTATAGTTATTTGCAATTGCCAGTATCTCCATGCTTAAATTCTCCACAACATTGAAAGTGTTGCTAGTATTGCATATTTCACTTTGGCAGTACGTACATTGAAATTGGAACAATGTAGAGAAGATTAGCATGGCTCCTGGGCAAGGATGACATGCAGATTCATGAAGAGTTACAAAATTCTTTTGAGACAACAATGTGCCCAGCAGGACTAGGAAACTGATTGTCCCTCTTTACTGGCAGTGGTCAGGCCCCATCTCAAGTCCTGTGTCCAATTTTGGGCCACTCACTACAATAAGGACATTGAGGTTCTGGAGTGTGTCCAGAGAAGGGCAATGGAGCTGGTGAAAGGTCTGGAGCCCAGGTCTGATGAGGAGCAGCTGAGGGAGCTGGGGGTGTTTAGCCCAGGCAAAAGGAGGCTCAGGGGAGACCTTATCACTCTCTACAAGTCCCTGAAAGGAGGCTGTAGCCAGGTGGGGGTCAGTCTCTTCTCCCAGGCAACCACTGACAGGAACAGAGGACATGGCCTCAAGCTGCACCAGGGAAGGTTCAGGCTGGACATCAGGAAGAATGTCTTCACTGAAAGGGCTGCCCAGGGAGGTGGTGGAGTCAACATCCCTAGAAGTGTTCAAGAAAAGACTGGATATGGCACTTAGTGCTGTGTTATAATTGACAAGGTGGCGATTGGTCAAAGGTGGGACTTGACGATCTTGAAGGTCTTTTCCAACATTAATGATTCTATGATTTTATGATCTACTTAGTTTATGACTCCATATATCAGGAAGAATTCCAGGTTTGTATATTCTTTTTAAACATTAAAGTATTTATCCAACAGCTAATATTGAAAAAACCCACCCCAAAAGCCTTTACTGGAGTTTCATTTAGGACATAGACCAATTAGTTAATTGTTCCATGCTAAAGCAAATCCTCAGCCCTTTAGTTTTCAAAATCTGAACTTCTACATAATTTTATTAATAACCGGTACCTTTATAATGGGCCAAATGAAGCCAAAATCCTTCGTGCAAGGGGGCATAATATTTGGATTTAAAAAACCATGTGAGACTTGAATTTGTTGGTTAGAACCCAATACTAATTAAAATTAGACAAAATCCAACAGATCTTTGATAATTACATCAAAAGTTCACATTCATTTGATGTGGATTGTCTATATTTCATTGTTAGTCTCTTAGAAGATTATTTATGTACAAAGAGTTAGAAAAGAGTATTAATATTTAAAAAGTGGAACTATAAGGGCAAACACTGATTCAGCATATGATTTAATTTATTAAATGTTTGCTTTATTCTGTTCAAAACCATGACTTGTGACATTATTTTTTACATAAAGAGTGATCTACAAAGGTTCTTAGTAAAATATGTTTCTAGTGGAACAAGAAGTTTAGCTTGTTTACTGGCGACTGGATTCAAGAGCATTTGCTTAACAAGCTGGGCATTAAGGCACCACATCAGTAATATTTTCATTCCAAATTTGCCACTGGTTTACTGAGCAAAGTTCCTCAGAGGAAAAAATCTGATTTCAGAAAAGATCACACACACCAGCCCTAACAATCTGAGATGCTGTACTGAAAGTTGTCTGGAAATTCGGCATATTTTATGCAACTAAGTGCAAAGTACTTTCCTCACAGCTGAGTACATGGAAGGCACAGCAGTATTATAAAAGGGAGAGATTACCAAAGATGTCTAGACATGGAGAAAGTATGACCTCAGTTAGAACACTCTGGTATTTACTTTTCCTTTCTAGAGAGAGATATACAATACTTCATGATTTCAGTATGCACGGCAGCAAGGTTTCTGAGCAGTTCGGCAAAAATCCTCAGTTGACTACAGGCTGGGAAAAATAAAAAAGAAAGGATCTGAATGAAAATCATCTCTGAGAGAAAAATAGGAACCAGAGTGCAGCTACTTTTCATTCTGTCATGCAGGTGGTGTTTATTGAATTTTAAAGGTATCCATATTAAAAAAACTAACTCAAAAAAACCAACCCCCAAACCACACCAACATTATAAATTTCCAGTTATTTAGGAAGCATTTAAATGGCAGTTGGCTGCGTAGCCTCACTGCAGACTCAGTGTACCCAGCAGAGAAACTTTGTCTCAAACATTCTTTTTTCTACTCTGCTCTCTGACACCCCACCTGGAGTACATCCAGATCTGGTGCCCCCCAAAGGAAGGACATGGACCTGTTGGGGCAAGTCCAGAGCAGGCCACAAAGGCGGTCACAGGGTTGGAGCACGTCCTATGACGATGGGTTGGGAGATTTGGGGTTGTTCAGCCTGGAGAAGAGAGGGCTCCAGGGAGACTTTGCAGCAGATTTCCAGTATCTAAAGGAGTCACAGGAAATCTGGAGAGGGACTTTTGACTAGGACATGTAGTGACTAGGGGGAATAAATGGCTTTTTATTTATTTTTTTTATTTTTAATGGTACTCCTTAAATATTATTGCACAGATGTGAAGTAGTGTACGATTTTTGCTCTTCTTCTTTAAAGTCTAATGATGGCATTGAGAGATGTCTATCAAAAGAAACATTGACATCTTGTTTTTCCATAAGAAATTATCAGGAGATTCTTATTTTAATTAAGTAATACATTCAGCTTGATGGCTGATCTTTTAACATTTGTAACAGCTCAGTTCAATGTGTAGCTCCCATCAGTTCTGCTTGTGGCTATGTGTGTTAAGCCCACACACAAAAGGAGTATCCCAGACTGTGAGTTAGGTAGTAAGAAATGCCAAATTGCTGACTGACCATCCTTGCAAAATACGATGTATGCAGCCAAGCAACACAGAAAAGCTCTGTGTATTTCTACATTGCAAACTCTTGTTCACCCAAGCTAACCCAGCTGCATGAACCAGTCTGGTTGTAGAAGCTTCAGGTAGCTCTGTGCTTAACTTAAAAGAATGAATTCCCTTGTGCTGCTGCACCTTGTTCCTGGTGCCTGAACTGCTCAGTTATCTCTACAGTATACACTTACCCACAGTAAACCTACCCACAGCGTCAAAGACTGCAGTCAAACCTGTCTTGGTTTTACTTGGGCAACCATTGTTTTGTTTTTAATCCCACAGTGTGTTTGTTTTGATCACACACCTTGCACTTCTGCAACGAATAGGGGAAGAGGTCTATAAAACGTTGTTTACAGTGCAGCTCCATTCAATATACCATCCTGACTGAGTCCCAAGCTCAGACCTTGTTATGAGTGAGGTGAGGGCACTGGTGGGGGAAAAGCCTATTGAATGTATACAGGTAATTAGAGCCTGCATCATTGCTTACACAAAGGGCTGGTGGAGGCAAGAACGCAGACTAATGTTCTTTTAATGTGTCATCTTCAAATGTAGTGCCTTGGAGGGTTATGTGTGTCTATATAAATAAAGCAAAAGCCAGAAATGCCAAAGTATGAATGGACAATACTGTACTCCTTAAGGTGGCAAAAGCCAGGCAGTATAGTTTGTTTTCATGATGTGTGATTCCCAGGAGCCACAGTAGATTTCAGCAGGGGAAACCTACCAGAGAAGTTCTCTTGGCTGCAGATTAAAAGATCTCTAAGGAGCTCTCTAGGAGTAGAGAAGGGTTATTAAAAAGAGATTACTTCCAGGCCGTGACAAACTTCTTGGCACAAGCTAAAGGTGACTTTTCAGAGGTTTACAACTAGTTTGATAAGATTTTCAGAAGGATATCATTAAGCACCTCTTCAGCACTGAGGCTAAGCTTTTCTCAACCTGCAGGTTCTTGAGACAGACTTTGAATGTGCCAAAACTTAACAAAGTAGCTAGTAGTTTACACTTTTATAATCAGCATAACAATATGACCTGTTAATCATAGTCCCAAAGATGGCTGAAGTTTTCCAGGAAAAAGATTTCATGTGCATACCAGACATGTGAAATGAATAACTCTACCCTAAAAGCTACAAAGCTAGATGTTAGAAAGTAGCTCATAATTAGAATGGTTTTGATTTTATTCTTAGACAATCGTATTGGAAAGTCAGTTCAGTGAAACTGTATTTTTCTTTAGTACAAATCAACAATTAGGATGACAATCTAGTCAGGAAAATGTCTCATCTCAGGATAGTAACTAATCAGTATATATCTGTGAAAGAAAAAAATTAAATCCTTCTTCTTCAAGTGAGCCATAGATATACAAGTCCGACATTTTCTTTGGGTAAGGTTTTGTGTAGAGGGGTTTGCAATTAAGTTTTTTAATCTAAATTTACTTCAACGTGTTCAGGAGTATTTAAAGGGCAATTTTAAATAATTAGTAAGATCAGTGCCTAGCCTCCTGAACTAGAAAGTATTTAAAAGTTATTTACTGACAATTCTGCTCATGCAAGTTCATGTAACTCACTTGTTTATTGCTACAAAAGAGAACTGATAAGAACAACATAGGTGGAGAATACAGTTCTCAATAAAGTATAAATGAAGAAAGGTATTAATGTCTCCCTCAAATATGTATATTTATCTTTGATATTAGTGTGATTTCCATTTGTGCATGATAAAAAGATCAACATTAGAATTCTAAGGGTTAACATGGGTTAAGCGTTAAGCCATGTTAACATGGCTTCTATTTTTACACTCACAAATAAATGTGGGAACAGTTTCGCGAAGTATGTTGTTTGATAACAAACACACATTTAACTATCAGATTAACAGGTACATTAATGTATGTAGATGTTGACATATCCACATTTGCACCCATAATTACTTGCAGATGTGGACTATGGGCACAAAAATGGCCATACTTTAGAGACTACTCTTCAAGTCTACAGCGTATTTTTATTCTCTAGTGATTTTGGCATGAAATTTTTTAAAACACTCAGATTCCAGTTAGGTTTGTGCCCCTAACTCAGGCAGGTGTTTTTTGAAATTTCACCTTGAAAGCACACTTGGAGTTGTCACTTTTTGAAGAATGTACACAAGAATTCCATCTGCCTTTTCAAATTAACACGTCTCAGCCTTTGACTTTTTTTATCTACAGGAAGGTTATTATGAGACGTTTCTTCCTGCACTTAGAGGTTTTTCTCTATTACTTTGCCCCCCTTGGAGCTCTTCAACTCCTCTGTCTAATCACCGAGGGTTCTTCATGGTGCTCTGCTTACATGCAAAGCAAGAACAAGCAAACAAAAGCTGTTTGGGTACATCATCATATTTCTTATAAATTGGTGAGAAAAAATAAAGAAGTAGTTCATTTATTTCACTATATTAAGAAACCTAGAATTAAGGAGAGAAGAAGGAAATTAAAAATCCTCCAAATTCTGTCCTGTAAATTTGGATCAAAGAGAAGGTCCATGGCAGAGAAGACAACAGAATAATAATGGTGACAGTGCTTACAACTGCTGCAGTGCTTTCACAATGGTACTGAACCATACTTAACACCAAGACAATGGTGATTTTATGGCCTCATGGAATGGCAAAGAGACGTTCTGCAGTTACAAATAAATCTGCTTATTCATACAACTGTAGTCCACTGTATTTCTAACAGATCTCTGACTCTTAGAGAGTCAGTATAATAATCTCTGCTTAAGAGCTGAGGTGCCTAAAATCCTTCATCCTGCCTCTGAAAACAGGCCAGTTTCACTCTGGTGCTCCCTTTACCAGAAGCATCATCAGAAATCTCATGAGCCTCTTGGCAAAGCTGGCAGTGGCTGCCTGTGGCCATTTGGTAAGGTGAATTCTGTGTACTGCTGTAAAGCCTCAGATACCAGATGAAAGAAACCAATATTGAATGATAACCCCTAAATGTCTCAGGCTATCTACCGTAATTTCTCTCCTGCATCCTCTCGTCCCTTCTGCCTACCTTATGACAACAAATCCAAATGGATTTGATCTGCACCTAATCAGCCACCAAATGATAGAACATGACAGGGCCGATTGGGCCACAGGCTAACTCAGAAAGTGTCTTCCTGAAGGTGCCACAGGAATTCGATGTAAAGGACACTGATGTCATTATTGATGTCATCATATTATTGTCCTTTCTTCCTGTCATCACTGCATTGATATGGCTGAGAGCCTGATCTCTTTTTGTGGTATGGTGCAAAGTTAGGGGCAGTTTTCACAAAAAATGGGTACAGAACCATGATATGAGGAACTTTAGGATAATGCCAATGCTTATTGGGAAAAACACAGCTTCAGATCATAAGACTTCCTTTTATTGTGCAGGCTGACAAGGTCCTAGGAGTGCTGCCAAAGAGACACAGGAAGGAATTAATCTCTGGTTTTTTTAGAGGCCAATCAACACTAGGATAACATTGTCAACAGCAGATGAGTGCTGCAATACTTTTATTAGGGTCAGAATCTAAGTAGGAAACCTTTTTTGAATGACAGTGGTCTGAGACAGTGGTCTAAAGCCAAATGGACCCTGGAACTGGCCTCACACAGTTACTGAAACCTTTTCTCCTTTCCACAGGTGGCAGATGACATTCTTTATGCCCCATCCAGTACAACAAATAGAAAGAAGAGAGGCATGAAAAAGCTAAAAATTAAAACCAAAATGCTTTAACACTGAGAGGAAAGATAACAGCAAGAGAAAACAAAGTGCAAATGTTAGATATTAGTCATGTTGCTTACCACACCATTGAAGATGTTGAGATATTATGGTGATAATTGTAGTAAAAGCATCCATCTAGAACAAGGATGGACTTGTCCATGGAATTCTGGTGTTTCTACATTCAACTTTCTCAATGTGCAATGTACTTGCACCTTCTGCCATTGCAATTAGTTATTTCATTGGCATGTTATGAAACTAACAAATGCTTATACATTATTTTATGTTCCTTGGAGAGGGAGGATTTGAGCTACACCCATTAGAGGTGAAACCAAGTGTTATAGAGATAAAAATACCAAAGAACAGTAATTCCAAACAGAACATAGATATTCAAGGAGAGTCAGCCTTTAAGACAAGAGAAAAGAAAAAAGAAAATTGGAGCTCTAAATGCAGTGTGGAAGCTAAAGAAATAAAATAGTGTAGTAATGTAATAACTTGCTTGGGTCAGGACCATTTTGTGGAAGGATAGCCAAATAAATCTTCTAAAATCAGAAAATAATCTAGAACCAGAACCTTGATAAAATACTTTTTATTAGACTCATTATATATGTTATGGTTTTGAAAACAGAAAAGAAACCTGAATCAAGCAAATAGAAACTGATTCCATTTAAGGTAAAGTGATAAAAAATAAGATATTCAACTAAACATTTCCAGTTCAAAAGGACAAGCTTTGATGAACTAATGGAAATGTTTAATAAAGCCCATTAAAACTAGAATCCCAAGGGATCTGACCATAGAAGAAACCAGTTTCAAAGTGAAATCTGTGGAATTTCAACGACAAAAATGTTGAATCTTACAGAATGTTTTACTTTAAAGTAGAGAAAAAAGTGAAAGATCTCTCCAGTAATCTACAAATGAAAGATGAAACTTTAGACTGTCAAAATAGATTCTGTGTTTGGCCTGGAAGAAGATATTGAACTATATGGTATTTCCTTTTTGAGCCATATAAATTGAAACTAAAATGCACAAGAAAAGAAGTTGGGCAGCTTTGCAGTCAAGGTAAAACAGAGATTAAAGATAATCTAGGTGTGGCCAAAAATGAAACAAATTTTGCCTCAGGTTTCAAAAAGGACAATTATGTTGATTTGGGAGGAAAAACAGAATGTTTCATGGCAGCTTTCATTTACACACCCTTGTTATCTCAACTGTGGTGGAAACAGAAGTCGTGACTCTTAATGCACTCAAGTCAGGGGGATTAGGTGGTCTCCCTTGCAGGATTTATGAGAACACACCTTTCAAATCAAAAACCAAATACTGTGCCTGTGGTTAAAAGAGGAGCAAGTAATCAGGCATCTGTAAGCCTGTAACTCTGTAGACTGCTTTAGGACATATTTTGAAGGAAAAAATATTTAAAGACAATTTAATAAGATGTAAAACAACAACGATTTAATCAAATGTAGATCATCCTAGACAGAGTTTTTAGACAAAGGAAATTGACTGGATTTCAAATATCAAGACTTCAGGGAACGGTGCCAACTATGAAGCTTGTAATTTAAAATCAAAGAAAGGAATGAAGAATCTGTGATGTCGAGTATGAAGCTGTCAGGTAGAGGAACTGGAGATGAATTACTGGTAGAGGTCTTCAAGACTCACAGTTGAAACAGATGGTGATTAATAGTCTAATGTCTGCTTTTCACTCAGGAAGCAAGAGAGCAAAATACCAATCTGCTTATACCTCTCAACTTGGTACTTTTATCAGTAGAGGATAAGCAGGATATCATATAAAAGAGCTGTATATTCTTGAGGAGTGACAGAATAGCAGCTCATAATGAAAAGTTCTGCTCCAGGGTGGGAGCTCATCAGCTGAAAAAGATGTGAAAGGACCTGAGTGGACTAGCTAATTGCAGAATTATATAAGTTGCCAGTACAATTAAAACTCCCCCTGTCTATGGTTATATTAGATTTATTTCTAGAAGAGCCTGGGCACTGTATGAGGTCTTGCAATAATTTCAAACTTCTCATTATACGTGTTCAAGGATTATGAATTAAAACTTAACTGCAGAGAAGGGATACTAAAAGATCATGCTGGGGGAACACATGGTGACTAAAGTAGCATGGCCAAGTTAAATAAGACTGAAAGGTGATATGCTTTACATCTGTGAATACAGGTAGGTTAAAAATCAGTAAGTACTAGATTCTTAAGGATACTGGTTTTGATGAAAGTTGACACTATGGGAATAAACTGACTAAGAATAAATTTTACTTGGAACTTACCAGAATGTTTCTAGTGACAGAGAAAACAAAGCTACTTTTTGTTTAAAGCTAGAACTTCACCATTCTAATGCATTAAATTCTTACCCAACAATTGTAATGACTGGACTCCATAATTCCTGCTACTTCTGTATTCCTAAAATGAGAATAAATATTTTAAGTATTGTAATTCACAGGTCTGAAACCCTAGTATCACCTAGTCCAAACTCAAGAATGACACATTTCTTTTTTACACACCTACCAATCTGGAGGCTTTTACAGCAAAAATCCTTATCCTGAGGACTATGGGTAGTGCAGTGAAAACACTGTGACTTTATTTCATTTTTCTTCTTCCTGGCTGAGCATCACACAGAGGAACTTCCTATGGCTTTTATTAATGCATGTATTCTGAATCCTCAAACCTAAAGTTCACATAATTGTCTAAAGATTACTGTATTTGTGTGGAAATTTCACAGGCTGAAACGCTATAAACTTTTAGGAAGAATTTCACATGTGGAATTTGCTCAGAATTTCCAGAAAACTAAGCAAAGCAATTATCCATTATGAGAAGGACGGACGGAAGGAAAGAAGGAAGGAAGTGTCGTACTCAGACACGAAAGGACCACGCAGACACCGTTCTGTCAGGATAGGGCCTGGGCCAAAAGAGAGAGCAAGGAAGGGCCAAGGTAGGGCAAGAAGAAGGAAGAAGGAGGAAGAAGACCGGCCTGGCTCTTTATTTTGTCAGTTATATATCTTTTTAGAGACAACCATGGATTGGAGGATGGGGTTACCACCTCTCCATAACACTGGTCAGACCAAAAGTCTATCATAATTCTCCGCCTAACAAAACCAATGATAATATTAGATACTGGTAGGTAAACATGCCTGATATTTACATTAAAGTGCCTGGGAAATTCTACTACAGGAATGAAAACACGGAAAGACTGCAAAACTCAGAGTGACAAGGGAGGGAGGGAGGGAGGGAGGGAGGGANAGGAAGGAAGGAAGGAAGGAAGGAAGGAAGGAAGGAAGGAAGGAAGGAAGGAAGGAAGGCCAAATCAACTCACTTCAGTAAGCTCACTCACATGTCAGTCTTCTTTTTCCCACCAGCTTCTTAGTCTAGCCTGCCTCTTCCCCAAACCATCTGATACTTTCCCTCATCTCATACCACACATCCCTCTAGTTTTATTTTTCCCAGAGCCAATTAATAACACCTTCTTGTCACCGTCCTGCAGTCTCCATGCACCTCCTCTGCACCCTCGAATTTTGTAGGTGGGTCAAGGAGTTTCTAGATTTATTTAATGTGTCAGAGAGCAAGATTATGACTGATATTTAGGTCAAATCTTGTATCGCATTAATATAACTTGCTGACATAGTGCTGCATTATAGTCAGGCTTCTGCATATGACTTTTTGTCAGAGTTGTAACCTGCAATTTTAAAAGGAAATAGCCTGAAAACTATTATAAAATGGAAAAAACTTTATCTTCCTTGAAATTCATGTCAGTATACTTTGCAATGACTAGAATTATATGTCCTGTATGTCACGGCTTAAATGGATCATTCCAAAGCTTCAGTATTTTCTGTTCTCACTCACCTGTTCAGCCTCATTTCTATACTGTAACTGAAATTTTACTTCTGTCATTTTCTACAGTTCTTCAAATACAAACAAATTGTAGAAGTTAGCAAATGTAATTATCATTAAAAAAATTGTGGTATTTCCTTAAAAAACACTCTTAATAGTGAAAACTTTATATATAAACCAAGCCCCCTACTGCAAGCCAAAACTAAAACAAACAAAAAAAACAAAACAAAAAAAACAAACAAAAAAAAAACAAACAAAAAAAAACAAACAAAACCAAACCAAAACAAACAAAAAAAAACCAAAAAAAAAAAACCAAACCAAAGCAACAAAAAAGAGGAGACAGTTTTCACAAATTAAAAATGTTTATTCTTCATTTACTCTGTGTTGAATAATTCTAATTTCATTATTTTCTATGTTATGATACTTACAAGAATTTGAAAGTGCCAATGTTCTAACTAGAAAAAAAAATGAAGTCAATGATATTACATGTGCATGACCAATTGTCATCTGTTTTGGAGCTGCAACTTCTTTTTTTAGATGATTTTGGTCATTATTTTCCAATTTCTTTCTGGAGGAGGCTGAACACAAAACATTGGATTGGGGAAAATCACACTGGCCATTGAGAAATAGAAAATTCCAGTCCCAAATTTAAACTGACTGGAGGAGTAAAAACTGTGGAGGGGTGTGGCAGTGAGGTCCATCAGTGACAGAAACTGCAGGAGGGAGGCATGAACAGCTGACCTGGCCACCTCTCTCGGCAGTCTGAGGAACCTGTTTTGTTCTGGCCAAAGAGAGAGAGCTGTGAGGAGGCGAAGAAATCCCAGTATGAGAAATGAAGCAGAGAAAGTCAGTGAAGTTGAGGGTAAAAAACTCACAGGGTCTGTAATGTCATCTGTCCATTAACAGCTGAAGTGCTCACCGAGTGCAGTGGCAGAGATAACTGGCTAGCCCTTCAGAAGTGCAGGCTGCTTTCCTCAGAAGTAGGAAGGAACTGAGAAAGAATTGTTTTCCTTCTTATCACCAATGTTGTCCATTTCCTTTTTGCTCTATGGGCTTTAAATTTTTCCGGTTACGTTTCTGTTCCTTCTTTTTTAAGTTGCCCCTCTTCTAACTACAAGGACAAGTGAAAAAGAATCACTGGAACAAGGAGACTGAGAAAATTGAATGATTTTATGGTCTTTAAATTATTAAAGAAGTACTTTCTGATATAGCTGGAAATACAGCTATAAAATCTGGTGTTGTCAGATGTGATTTTTTGACTTTGAAAAAACATTGCTTACAGTTGCCCTCAAATTTTTGTGCTTAGCGCAACTAACTCCAGTCACTGAGTAAAAATAATGATTTATCCATGACCTAACCAGCAATATTTACCCACCTTTGCAAAGCAATCCGGGCTGCACAAAAGCTGTATGGATGTGGAAATAAAAACACCGAAGCCCGGATGTCTATTCCTGGTCTAAATTCAGACGCACTCTTAGGAATTCTGTAGGGTTGCAACTGGTGAGCATGCATGTTTCATCAGCTGCAGAATGAGGATGGAGCATTTTAAAGGATTACTACTTTTGTGTGCTATTTTGAAAGAACAATTATTGTACGTGTGAATCAGTAATCCAGTGGTGTTTTATAGGCAATCAGTTTTGTGATATTTATTCATGTCCTCCATCCCCTGTCTAAGCAGCTTAGGGAATTTCAGGGGGAAAAATGAGAAAACTATGAAAAAAGCATACTTAAGCATTCAGTCACACAGCACTGAAGTAAAGGTTTAAACAACCTAAATAAAACTAGTATGTATTCTTGGCGTATGGATCAAGTCCAAACCTGAGACAACATTTTTCATTTCACCATACAACAGAACAAATCTAGTTTCAAGGAGCAATATCTGTAAGAAATAGGTGCTGTTATCGTTTCTCAGAGTTGTCCTTTCTTTAAAAAAAAATTCTAATACATAAATATAATGGAGAATGTTGGTTATATGAAGTCTCTCTCAAAAGAAACTTTAAAACCAAATATCATGCTAGGAAAAATTTGCATGCATTAAGAAGCTTGCTATGTAGTGACAAAATGCTCATTTCCACTCCGTTTCCAAGAAGAGGGAGTCTGGTTTACCAAACTAGGTCTACATCCTTGCCACCAAAAATATTACAGGAAGCCAAAGATGGCTGGCATTTTTCTGTCCAGACCTGGGTGGGTATGATGATCGTAGAAGATTCTCAAGAAAGTATTTGCCAATCTGTTGTTGCCCTCACATCAGCCTTCGTAGGCAGCCCATACATCAGAGGAAAGGCAGAGGAAATGGTTGCTCTGCCTAGCGTGGGTTGCTGTTGAATAGCTCAGCGAGGTGTCCAAACCAGACCTGTGAACTGAGATGGCCTAATGTGCCCCAAGAGGCCATGGATCATTTCTGCTGCATAAAGGCCTCCACTGCTACATCTCTCTCAGCTTTGCAATCTGAGTCTAGGAGTAAACTAAATCACCTGAAAATAATTGAGTCATTGATGTAGGCAGCTTGCTTATGGGCTGAGAAGCAACAAGGACACTACCCTGTTCTCTTCAAATTTCTTTAAAATCACCTCAATTCTTAAAAGAAAAGAACAACAACCAGCTAATATAATTTAAAAGGCTTGGATTTTCTGTTGAATAGAATGACTGCGCACACAGAGACAGGTACAAATATATCTATGCAAATTCAGAGAAAAGCTGACACATCTTTTTACCTTTTGTGAGAGAATAGTTAAGTTTTATGTGCAGACACCTCTGTTTTAAATCATGAGGCTAGCAGCAGAACTACTTGGCTTTTTCAAAATCTTGCCTCAGCCCTCAGCCTCCAAATAAAATACTAATTGCTGATGCTTTTAGTACAGAATCACTTCATTAAGCCCAGATACTACCCCCATATATGAATACATTATAACTCAGTTCTGGGATTCATTAATTGACCTAGTTAATTTGATCCCTAAAAGCCCCTAATTAGGAATGTGTAAAATAGGTTGAAAAAATCTGTTGCAAGCAGACATTACCTGAACGGTGGGTGTATAAACCTTCAACAAGGCTTGTTCCTGAGATTTTTCCTTTTATCTTTAAAAGGCTTTAGAAAGTTTGTATTAAAAAAGAGGCCAGGAGAGTAAAATGTGTGAAAACCAAGGAGAGCAAGTAACCTTTTATACCAAGTTAATTTCATTTTAGCATGTCACCCAATCTAATTCAAAACCTACACTGATATCTGTCAGAAAAGCATGTGTAACAAAACAGGCTGCAGTCAGGGAGAGGGAAAAAAAAAAAGGAAGTTCCTGGAAATGAACACAAAAGGCTTGAATTCAGCTCTTTTTGAATCCCAAATTGCACTTTAAAGTGTCATGTATGCCAGGTGCGGTACCTCTTAAGAGAAAAAGGTCTTCCACCTTGGAGGAGAGCAAGCATCCTTAGTGCATGCTGCACCCAGAGGAAAAAGATGTTTGAGAAGGTGAACTGCTGAATAGGTATGTGTTTTAATAAAGCATTTCATTTGGAAGGTTTTTGCAGCATTCACACAGATTGAGTTTTAGGGAGGAAGTGACTCTGCCTGGCCTGCTCTACTGTCAGAGGAAATAAGTGAAACTAAAATGAAGTGATAATATACTGTAGGAAATTTAAGAGAAAGAAAGGCAGAGGAAAAATGGCAATCTGGGACCATACAGCTGATCCCCAAAATAGACACAATGACCAGTGCCAAACTAGCTGCCAAAAACAGTAGATTGTAAAATTACCTAATACCTATGTCATGTTTACTTTATATTTACACTGGGGAATGGGCTCCCCAACAGACACAATACTCAACAGTATTTTTGTTCACTGTCACTATCGTTATCCACCATCTGCTCTGCCAAATTTCCTTTCTGTTCTTTTTTGTGCATTCATCAGCACAGTAGTAAGTAACTACCTTAATGACTGCAGCATATTGCTTCTGGATTAGCAGCAGATATTGTACTACTCCTGACTTATGGACAGAGCTGTAAGTAGGAGACCTGGCAGGGGGTTCCATTTAAAATCCTTTTCCCTTTACATAAAGAAACAGAGTACCTAGGAAATTTTTTCCCAACTCACTAGCAGGGATGTGATCTATGGTTTGGCTTAAAAAAAAAATGTACCTCCTTCTGTGAAATTCAGTGAAGTACCCGCCAGATCCACAGAGATGGCTGAATTCTGACAAGATGTCTTAGTGTGATGGGTAGCCTGAAATACTGGCAGAGAGCTCTGCTTACTTTGCTCAAAACCGCAGATAGAAAAAACCACAGCTTTGAGAAAAGGGCAGCTTTTGAAAAGGACACGTGTTTGCTGACTGAACCTTGTGGGTTAATATGGTGACCCACAAGCACAAGAAGGCCTTTTTGTCTGTGTAGTCTGTGGGTAGATGTAGCGGCGGGTAATCCAATCCTGGCACATCTTTACTTATTCTTTGCTTTGAGGCCATCTAAAGTAAGTTCTCCAAAACTTATCTCAGTGCTCTTTTTATGTGTGCTGAGCACGCTTTTTGTTTTTGAGCTTAGTCAAATACTGAAAAAGTAGGCAGGGGTGGTTTTTTTCCTTCCAAAAGACTAAAAAAATAGAACACTTTTTCAGACATCTTGCACCAAGATGGGGGCAGGCAGGGGACGGGAAGGGAAAAAGCTAAATAAATGTGAAAAAAGAAAAAAATTACAAAGAATAGCCAAGGGAAATTTGGACTGGAAAGACTCCTCACGAGTATAAGAAAATACAGCAGAAAAACATGTAGATGTATATAAATTCAAAATATATTATGGAAAGTTTCCTACTAAAAACATTCAAAAACAATTATTTCTGATTCACAAAGAGAGGAAAAATGAAGTGGTCTTAAGCTTCAGGGATCGTAGGATGGAGCGCTGCCAGACTGTTTGAATGCAGGCAGCTTCAATGCAACCCAGAGAAGAGATGGTCTAAAAGGCTTAAGAGCCTCATTCTGTTCCCACTAAATTCATTGGTAAATTTGGACTTCGAAACAGGCATGGAGTGAGCAATTGTATTTAACAGTCAGGGACAGCAGAAGTTAGCAGTGGTGTGAGAGCTTTGTTAATATACTGGTGCCTGGATCTGCACTTCTCTTGGCTAACTGTCCCTGAGGCTGATTCCACCAACCTGTGGAAATGAATCTAAAGTAAAAGGAAGACCTCATCCCAAAGCCTGGAACTATCAGTATGCAAATAAACTGGTGCCGTAGTGACACTTTCTTTGGGGTTTCACAGGCCAGAGCTGTGGCATGACTACATCAGCACTAGTATGGAAAGATAAACCAGAAGGGACTTAACTCTTCTGCAGTTGTGCTAATATACACTCATGTGGAAAGTATTGCATATTTCTTGATTTTAGCTGCAGAATAATTCCAAGCTCATGCCAATCTACTCAGCAAGTCTATGGCATGGCTGCAACAGTTTCTCAAGTTTTAAAATGTGTAGTTGTTGTAAACATGTGAGAAGCTCACTGGTACCAGCCTCTGAAGGCTTCAGAGTTTCCCAGACAGTCTCTTTCAGGTATGCCTTTTCTGATTAAATCACATGTTACAAAATATTGCTAGCAAATATTGCTAGAGGATTATTATCCAAATATTGCTAGAGGATTATTATCCAAATATTACTCTTCTCTATACAGTAGCTTTTGAGGAGCATTAAGGGTTGGGTGTTTTCTCTCATTACCAGTGATAGGAAATTGGGCACTACTATTTTTTCTCCCTTGAAAGAAGTTCTTTGGTATTCTTGGTTCATATGCTTGCCATTTTATTATCATACAGTATGAAACGAACTGTGCTGTTACAAATTATAAAATATGGTCATTGGTTAAACTTCCAAAATTAAGTACCCTTTTAATGTGTCTCAGGGTTCAAGATACCCAGCCCTGAGATTTCTTCTAGGGGATCTAATTTCATACTGAGGTGCATTATTAACTGGGCAACTGCAAAGGAGAAAACTATTGATCACATGGAATAAGACAGAGAGTCTAGAGAAGTGAAATGCATACTCTGAGCTATCGCAGCAGGAGGTAAAGCTCATAGTTGCAAGTGGGTCTAAGTGGCACAGCTCAGAAGTATGTGGTGTCAGCTCGTGGAAGTGCACTGGGAGGAGGCTCAAGGAGGAAGTCTTGCAAAAACCAGGTCCCTTGGCATTAAGAGCTTTGAAAACCAGCAGGGACTGCTTAAAATAAATCCTCTAGTTTATAGACAGCCAACATGAAGGGCTCAGGCGAGTGTAATATGAGCATGGCTGCTCAATCCTGTGAGTGAACATGATGCTGCATTCAGGACTAGATGTAGTTTTGATGTTTTTCTCAGAGCAAATAATGGAAGCAGCAATTCACTTTCTCCAGAGAGGGGAGCGGAAGGCATTTTAGCAGCCTGAATATATTTGTGCACAGGGCCAACAAAAATGGCAGGATAGATGTGGAAACTCCTCATGGAGTTGTTTTTATGCCCACAGAGCAGAAGCATTTAGATCCATATCATGAAGAAAAAAACAAATGTTTTTTGGAGCAGCTGACTGCAGAGAAGAGAGATGGTAGTACTCTTGTGAGTCCTATATCCTTGTAGATGTATAATGTCAGCTTCAACTCTCTTAAATCAAACCCACAAACCCAAAGACAGTCCTTCTTTTTAATGACTTTCTGAACTTCAGCAAGGTCATATGCCTTTTGACAGTGTAAATTGTTACCCAGTTATATTTCTGAATTTTCCTATTGCCACCACTTCTGTGCATAGTTGAGGAAGATATTTGTTTTATACCTCTTGGAAAAGGAGAAAATAACATTATCACCACCTTTTTTTTTTTTTTTTTTTTTTTTTTT
>VZRQ01005899.1:696275-731180 GCA_013397975.1 Machaerirhynchus nigripectus
TTGTACAATTGCACAGGGACAGCTTTGCTAAGATATTTAGAAATTTAGATCTTGTAACAGATCTAAATTTCTTGTAACAGATCTAAATTTTGCAGATCTTGTCTGCAGAAACACTCCAGTTAGACAGGCCCTTGTCCCTTATGAATAACTCATCCTTCAAGTTGTTGCAAATGTTACTCTACATCATGAGAACTGGGATTTCAGAGAGACTAAAACTGTACCCACATCATCCCTTCATCTCAGGTCCAATCCTCTTAAAATTAGAGTGTGCCTAGTTTTAAGATAAAATTTAAGATAAGTGGATGCTGTAGGATAATGTCTAAATTCTCACTCAACAGATGAGCCTACTGTAGCCCAAGATGCTCTGTCCGTCGCCTCAGCTGGACAGGAGAGAGAAAAGATAACAAAAAGCTTGGAGGTCAAGATACGGGCAGAGAGAGATCACTCAGCAGTTACCATCATGGACAAAACAGGCCCAACTCAGGGAAATTAGTTTAATTTACTTCAAATCAAATCAGTGTTAATCAGGATAATGGGAAATGATCTCCAAACTTAAAACACCTCACCAATGCAGCTCTGTCCTCCTCTGTGGGAGAACTCCTCACACTCCTTCCCTGCCCCAGTGGGGGTCCCTCCCATTAGAGACAGTCCTCCATGAACTCCAGTGTGAGTCCTTCCCATGGGATGCAGTTCTTCATGAAGTGCTCCAAAGTGATACTTCCATGGAGACACTTTCAGGAGCAGACTGTGCCAGCATGGATTCCACAGCTCCTTCAAGCACTTCTGTCTACTCTTGCTGCAGGGCCCTCCATGGGCTGCAGGTGGATCTCTGCTCCATTGTGCACTGCCAAGGGCTGCACCTCAGGCTGCAGGGGAATCTCTGCCTCAGCACTTAGAGCACCTCCTGCCCTTCCTTCCTCATTGACCTTGGTGTCTGCAGGGCTGTTGCTCTCACATATTCTCACTCCTATCTCTTTAGCTTTCATTGCCGTGGTTTTTTTCCCCTTCTTAAAGATGTAATCCCGGGGATGATACCACTGTCACCAATGTGCTTGGCCTTGGCCAGTAGTAGATCCAGCTTGGAACTAGCTGGCATTGGTTCTGTTGGACATGGGGGAAGCACCTAGTAACTTCTCACAGAAGCCACTACTGTAGTGCCCCCACTTGTACCAAAACCTTGTCACACACCCTGTCTTGGGCTGGAAGCTTATAGGATTGGTGTAATCACTCTAAGACTGGGATATACTGGGATATGCCAGCAGGACTGTGAATAGATAGTACAGGACCCTTGAGTATGCTTAAGGTAACTGTCTAGTTGACTATTCAACTCATACTACAGACTAATATTTCCCTTCCTACTCAGGCTATCAGCACGTTGCAGGTGGCTGCTTCTTTGGTATCTCAAACAAAGAGGCTGTGTGACATTCAATGTACTACTTAGCAATGAGAAACTATTTTTTATTTTGTCTTTTTGTGACACTAGGATTTTTCCAGAATCTCTTCCTTTCTCTCCTTTCCATCCCCTTGAGGTACAACTAGAAGAGATGTATTTTTCCATGAGTTCCTAAATGAAAAACAAGAAAAGCGATCTGGAAAGGTTTCACTAAAGCATAGTGAGTTTCTAAATTTCTATTTATTCTGTGTGTGAGCACAGTAAGAAGAAATGCTCTTTAGACCTTTAAGTGTGCTTGAATTGTACTCAACCAATTGCCATTCCTTGTTCGCACAGGCTATTAAGTATAAACTGCTCCCATATCCACTAGGTTGAAAGGAATCGTTCAAACATAGAATTACTCTAATTGAATTGTATGTACATGAGAAATTGTTTTCCTGTCGTAAGGTTATCATAAAATAAACAGCAGAATCTACATGAAGTACACATCTGACCCATGGCTATCCATTCAGAGGGCATGCTTTCTGCACTTAGTTCCTCTCTTTTCTCTGTCATGTGCTTCCACACATGAAGAGAACAGAAAGAGGGAAAACATATCCTAATAATATATTATCTGCCCAGAAGGAATATATGCAAAGTATAGGATGAAAAGCCTTTGACATACTCTATAAAAAAATCCAAATATCTCCCAGCAACAGAGAAAAAATTAGGAGAATCAGCAAACAAATATTCTAACAATAATAATAATAAAATGTCAAGTATTTTAATATTATTATGCATCTATCTACAAGTTGCATTAATCATGACTTTAGAGGTCATCAGGAGAGGATGGGGTTGGAATTTATTTGATGAAAAATAGAGGCATATGTTTGATCTAAATACAAAGTCTAAATCTAAAAAGTCTTAATGGTTCCAGTCAGGAGAGAAAAGAAGGAGTTCTAGGCATAGTTCTTTTGCCCATTTTGAATATTATTTTCCTGATGAGTTAACTGCTGAACTCCCATGTCCAGTTCTTGCCATTGAATATAAGGGGAATCTAGAAAGCCAGCTGAAAAACAGCCTCTGGACTCCAGACATTAAAGATCAGTATGATGAATCCTATCATGGAGGTCTATGAGGTCTCCCAAGGACACAGGATTTATACTTGTTCTCAGCAATTATTCTCTTTGTAGAAGGCTTGAGGAACACTCAGACACATTTGCAACTTATTTTGCCTGTAAAATGTAGGGGACTGTACAGATAATTACTATTAAGAAGATAATATGGAGAATGACTTATGATTTTGGGGAAGCTATGCTTGATCATTTACAGAATACAAAAATAGAAAAGTAGAAAAATGTAGACATTTCAACCAATCATTTGGCCATATATTCTTAAGAAAAACTGAATCACCTTACTATATAAGTAGCTCTCTGGTTTCATTCAAGAGAGGCAAGATATAACTTATATCACAGAGCCACTGCCATAAAGGTATGCAATTCAGACTATATACTGCTCCATTTTTCACAAAGACAAAAATGAACAAAAAGTTAGTGTTTCCTACATTATGCTTAGCAGCTCTCAACAGCACATAGGAAGGAGTTTGGAGAAAATTCTCTGCATCAAGGGGTAAAAGGTTGTGGCTGACCAACACCCACAACCATGGAAATGGTGTTAATTCAAAAGAATCTTACCAATTTTATCAATACTTTTAGTTATTATAGGAAAGCATCAAGATGGTAGGCAACACATCCAAGCAAACAAAATTATCTTTAATTTTTTTCTGATTTCTTCATCAGAAAATCTCACAGCTCAGCTCTGCCAAGAACCTGAAAACCTAATCAATATTCTCACAAAAATTTCTGGTACCAGCATAAACTTTGTGTAGATTTTCTGTAAAATGTGCAGCATTTTAGCATGCAATCAGTGCAAAGAAATGTTCATGAGCCAGATCTCTGCATTATTTCCCGGCAACTAATCATAACAAGAAAAACAAGAAAAAAGGCAGTAGGATGCATGTAAGAATGTGGAGTTAATGGTTCTTTCTCCTCTGTAGTATTTTACAATTATGAATTAAATCTTTAGGATTTATTAATCATTAACACTACTAGAAATTAATCATCAAGTACTTTGCTCATTGCGTTAGATTATCAAATATATGTAGGTTTCGCTTCCACCAGGAGAATTTAGCTATGCCTTGAATGAATCCTTTACATTCTTGGGCTTAACTCACTGATGCTCAAAACAATTTTGGTCAGATGCTTAAGAATTATTTTATCACATTTGTATATATTTGAAAATCATTGTTCCTAGATTAAGATTAGCATTGAAAGCCATTAAGATTGTGTGTGTTTCTATTCAGAATTCAGCATTGTTTTGGGAAAATTTTCTTTTCTTAAGAGCTGAGTAAATTAATTTTTGAATCAGAAACTTGTGCATATGTAGTTTAGGATCTCATTCCCTTTTTGCAGATTAATGCTTTTCCTTTACTTGTTATGCATACCATGAAAATCTCTTGAAAACTAAATTACATTTTGAACTGCCTTTTGCTTTTCTTATTGCTTCTTTTCACACAAACTATTTGTTCTCAGTTGATGCTGTCATGGGTGGAATACACTCTGCATGAGAAAAATATTCTTTCTTAAGTGTAGCAACTCTTGGTCTGTGCTTTACAGTTTGGGACTCTTTTTCTTTAGTACAGGAGAAGATAGCCAAACTGTTTTATCACTGCCTTTATTAACAAGTTGTGGTATTGTAAAGTTTCTTCTGTTTGTTTTACCAAAGCCACCAAGTTCTATTTGATATTAATCCTATTGTTACTTTAAGCACTGCATTGTTCTCAAGTCCTGTGGAAAGCTATAAAGCATATAGTTTTAGCTATAGCTTTAGATATGGCTGTATTTCTTTAGTTTTCTTACAAATAATCTATAATGTATATACATTTTTAACTAAGTCCATTAATTTTATGTCATTATGTTTAATAGGGATGAAAAAAAAGATGTTCAAATATGGAAGGTCAGAAGGACATTTCAGTCACCAGGTTTCCTGTTCCATCCCTAAACTGTACCTGTATCAACAGCTTTGTGAGACAAGATTTATAGACACCAAAAATACATTTTTTAACAAGCCATCAGTTTGATTTGTGGAGCAGGAGTATGCCAAGTTGAAAAGTCTATAAAAAGTAGTGCTGACTCTCTGTTTTGTCCTTGTTGACAACAAAGATATCTTGCATGATTATAGCTTTCAGTATTAAAAAAGAACTCAAGGGCCAATTTTTGCCAGGTGGCCTGGAAGCCTGGTGGGGCAACATTTCCCAAAAGAACTCCATAACTAAGGTTCCACCCAATTTCACTTCAGAGTAAACTTAGACTCAGGTACTTGCTACTAATTTTTCACTTCACCAAACATGAGTTTAGCAATGTCTTCAGCTTATAAACGGGGACATATTAAAAGCCCAAATATGTCAATGAGGACACAATTAAAAAGTGTGGAGATGTAACTGTTCCTCAGGGCCTTTCACAACTCCAGCCTCACATACCCAGACACTCAGATGACTTCTTGAGCAGTGAACAGGAGTGGTTTATTCTTGTCTTAATGCATTAGAACAAGGACTATGTGACCTGGTCACATGAAACACAGCAACATACAGATGAATGCCACGCTTGGACTGACACAACAGCACAGGTACAGCTTTGCAGTCCAGTCATATGTATGCCAACACCTGAAAACTCATCACCTGAGTTGATGCAGTGACAAAAATCTGGCCCCAAGCTGTTCAGTAGCCAGTCTGCAGTTTGTGCAGACCACACAGTGACCTAATTTTTCGGGCATACCCAGACTTGTATGCCTCAAAAGCATGACACAGAAGGCTTTTTCATTAGAAATAAGATATCTGTAGCTGCTTCTCAGCTGCACATAATTTCTGAGTGTGCTATATTTTGAAGTATGACAGCATTCAGGTGACCACAGGGAAATCCTTCCCAGTAAAATATATTACTATGCATAGATAGTCTGGCAGCAGAGTAGAAGAAATGGAACAGCAGTACTGCAGAGGCACTTTACATGGTCTCATATATGGTGCATCTGGTATATAGGGTGTAATATTACTTCAGAAATATACTGGAACCACAAGAAGTGATATGTGCATTTTCCTATTTATGTCTAAAGTTCTTCTTTGTGTCTGGATCCAATGATCTTTCTGAGGTTTCATGACTATGATCATTAAAGGAATATGTCTTTTCAGCAACTTAGTTATGGCAGATAACAGTAATTTGTACAGCTTCATAGACATTTATGTAACTGTACAACTTCCATTCATAATGACCCTGGGAGGTAATGTAGAGAAGATGAAGTAGAAAGTATAAGTGAATTGGTGTTGCCTTTCCTAATAATTGTAAAATACACTATAATAAAGAATATAGCAATGACAATCTGCTAGTGCTCACCAGTCCACCTTCAAGCCCTTTTTCAAATGAGATAACAGTATGACCACAAGAAGAAAGCTGCCCAACAGCACAGCTGCAAGCTGCAAATCTCAGGCTGCAAATCTCACCCTAAGGGCTTAAAGCACTCAGTCACTACAGGAGAGAACTGAGAAGCTCATTTATTAAATCTCTGTCCTAGGTAACCCACGCAGAAGAAAATCTAAATCTCATAAAGAAATATTCTTTTACAACGAAGACATATCTGAGACCTGGTGTACACCTGCATGGTGGAGATAACCTAGGAGATAGAAAATTTTCACTATGTCGTATAAAGAGACACCAAAACAAAGCCTGTTGGTCTCATTCCAAATCTTTTAGTCCTTATTGGTTACAAGATCAGCCAGGGGAACAGCTATTCCACAGTGAAAATCATCATATATGTTGAGTTTGGAAGTGCCTCTGAATAAAGAGACTTTCCAGGACACTTGTGACGAAGTAAATAAATTTCATTCAATAAGAAAATTGTACTTGCAGTTTCTAAGAGTCAGTGTCCTGTGATCTAAAATACGTACAAGGTTGATGGAACTCAACAGTCTTATGCAGTCTCATCTTTTTCAGTTGTTTAAATTTATATCTTCTCTCCATAGCAGCTATAATCTCCATTAAGTTCCTGTTACTGACAGAAGAAACAGGCCACAATCCAGCAAAGCACTTAAACACAGCTTAGCTTTAAATATGTGAAGTTGTATTGAAACCAATGAGAATACTCTCATGCTAAAAGTAAGCACATGCTTAAGTCATCCACTGGATCGGGGCCATAAAATAATGCAGTTTTGCCAATAAATAACTTGTCCATCAGGATAATTTCCACTGAGACTCATGGAATTTTTTTTTAAAAAGCTACTTACTGTCAAAAGGCAAGGAATTTCTGATTTCTTGTTCTTGTTTCTGATCTCTTGGTTGGGTTGGTGTAACAGTGGTATGAGATCAGAATTGGGAGTGAGGCTTCTAACAGGACTATGTTTGGTGTACAGGACTAATTTTATGATCCAAGAGGCATTTATTTGTATGTGCATTCACACAAGCAGAACCCGGAACATTTTCTCAGCTGACATTAGAAAGTTTCCAGAAAACAGACATAAAAATTAAAGTTTCTGAAAGGGTAGACCTAATTCGCCTCACACACTAGCCTGGGATTTTAACTAGATTTTTTTCCATGTACATATTGTAAAGCTTATGTTTCTATATGAGGAAGAAAGAATAGCTTAAGCATGCTTGTCATCTGGATATATCTCTTTTGTCAAGAGCCAGATGAAAGGGCTAAAATTGATAGGTTTCATCTCACTGTCTTACTTGATTGCCAAATAAACTTAACTCTTCTTTACTGCTTTACAAAAACAAAAAAAAATCTGTTTGGTAAAACTTATGTAACGTACTTTTACTTCTTACAAGAACTGAAAAAAAGGGAGATTTTTTCCAATGGCATGAAAAGCCAATTAGGACTGCCAGGAAAGTGTGTAGGGAAAGCAGGAGTATGCCATTTGGCAGAGCAGTACAGAAATTGGTACCTCACCATCTAGAGCCAAATCTGGTGTGTGATGGAGCTGATCTCTCTGCTAATATATTACAGTTTTGAGTGATGCCTGGAAAATTGTAGTATGAGCTGTAAACTGCCAGAAAGTGACACTGGAATTATAAACCCTTTAAAGAAGCATTTAGACAAAATAAACAGAGAGCAGACCATAAGAGGGATAATGGGCCGTTCTCCCTTTAGTCAATGCAGTAAGATGTTGGAGAGAGTTAACACTGAAGGGGAAACTTCAGGTAAGTCATATTCTGAGTGACAAACACAGACTGGTGAAAAGGGAGCTGTTTGGGAAACAGGTCTGTTCCAAGAGAACTCCATGTTTAAAACATGCTATGGGAAAATATTTCAAAGGAGTAAATTTTTCTTAAAATAAACTTTTAAGCCTTTTGCTTTCTGCTTTGCAATTACTTTATTACTAAGTATGTCTTGTACTTAAAACATCAAGAAAGTTTCTAATGATATTTAAGGAGCAAATAGTTCATAGTTACTGCAGCTACCATCCAAGTGACTGAGGGTACTGTGAGATGTAATAGCAGCTGATGGGCAGTGCTCTCACACGAAGAGACTTTTATTCATGGATATACATTGGAAAAGGGATGGAAGAGTTTAATTGAAATGAAGAGTGTATTGGGTTTGTGTGGTAAGGCTGTGGTAATGGGGGCACTAGAGGGTTGGCTTCTCTGAGAAGTTGCTGGAAGGTTCCCTCCTGTCTGGCAGAGCCTATGCCAGCTAGCTCCAGGATGGAACTCACTGCTGGCCAAGGCTGAGCTGGTCAGTGACAGTGGTAGTGCCTTGGGATAATGTGTTTAAGAAGGGGGAAAAAACAGGGCACCTGCAGCTGAAGAGACTGGAGTGAAAACATGAGAGGAACAGCTCTGCAGATACCAAGGTCAGTGAGGAAGGAGGGGCAGGAGGTGCTGCAGGTGCTGTAGCAGAGATTCCCCTGCAGCCCATGATGCAGCCCATGTTCAGGCAGCTGTGGCCTTGCAGCCCATGGAGGTCCATGGTGGAGCAGAGACCACCTGCCGCCCCTGGAGGATTCCATGCCAGAGAATGAGAGAATGACTTGGTGGGCAACTGGTGTCCAGCCAGGGTCAACCAACCACAAAGAGAAATACTGTTTGGAGTTACTGAGGCCAAATGAAATGATGGACATAGAGTCATCTCTGAAGAAGGAGTCAGGCTCTATTTCCTTTCACAATTTAAGATTCCATTAGGAAACATTAAAGTACTGTATTGTCTCTGCTATTTGACATCTAGATGGCAAGTGATCATAATATTCTCAGGACGTATTAATCAACTTTCCTTTAACTAAGTAGATACTGAAATTTTTCAAGTCCGGCAGTGTCAGCAAAGCAGATGCTCAAATGACATGGGTGAGCAGAAAATGGATTGTGGAGTGACCGTTGGAGAAGGATTTCTCTACATAATGAGAATGGGACTTCAGAGAGAGCATGTTGAAGTGTGTGCATGTTGAAGGTGAGTTTTTCCAGATAGGGGCATTTGCAAATATAGTCACAAAATAGCAAATTTGAAGTTTAGCTACCTGCAGAGGTAAAATAGTCGGACGGCTAATTTGCAGCAGTTGCTAAAAGGTTAATTAAGCTTCTCTAGTATACTGTAAATACATAATCAATATCTGTGAACCAGGATCTTGCTGATCTTACAGGTGCCTTTGCACTGGTCCTGTGCATTAATCAATTAGGCCACAGTGAAAGGCTTAAAGTAAGAGCTGAGCATAGGCTGGTGCAGAAATGGTTCCAGTACTAGAGAGGTAACATCTCCTACTAAGTTTTGTCACAGGGCCAACATCAGAGTTTAGCTGGAGTACAGCTGCTGGGAAAAACAACCAGAGCAGCCCAGTCAGCAAGTCAGAGCATTCTCTTCAGGGCTGATGAACTTTTAAATGATTTTGCTTCGTATAACATGTCAAATGGACAAACACCTATGTAAAAAAAGACTGGCAGCAAACCCACTCACCTGACGTGTAAAAATGCTGTGAATGACTTTTGTTCATGCATTTTATTCATGCAGTGACTTCAGAACAGAAAATACTTGAATTTGCATCTTCTAGACCTTGCCAGTGTCCTGAGTAATACTGAATGATTTTCATTTTGAACAGAAGTCTCTGAAGACTTTCCTTTTCCTGCTAAGTTCTTGATAAAATGTATGTATTTCTAATGAAGAAGTCTCTTTTTCAAGCATGAAAAGTTTTCAGAAATTTCCTTGAAAAAATCCCTAGAATTGCCTCTTCCTGAGGGGTACCCCACATCTGTATAGGGAAGTTTACAAGATGCCTGCCAATGACAGGACTGCAGTCTGGATGCCTCTGTCATGAAAGTCTTGAAGAATATTTTAGAGGAACTGTGTGTTATACTGCCCACAGGTAGACTTATCATTAGAGTAATAAAAGTTCTCAGTGGAACTTGTGCAAATTTGGTATTTTCTGCAAATTCATTCCCTCACAACTGACTGGACACTGTCATGAGTTCTGCTAAAAGTGTACAGGATGGAACAGAATCCAGTTTCTCTCTCTATTATGAGTTTTGCAAAACTATAATAAAAAAGAAATACTAAAAACTAGTTAGACAAAAAGAAAAGTTGTTATTATTCAATACCAATAGATTTTTAAATGAGAAGTGCCATTTTGAGAAAGTTCCTTTTTAGAATAAAACTACAGTTTCAAAAGCTTATATAAAAACCAACACTGTTGACCCACTCCTATAGAATAGTCAGATTTCACTAGAAAGAGCCTCTTACAGTGAGTTGGTGAGAAAGAAGGGAGGCTTTGCTTAAAAGTCTAGATTTTATAGCCAATATAGGATGCATTATACATGCTTAGACCAAGCCTGGGATTTGGTGGATCTCAGGAACACTCCTAAACGTGGCAGTGTGTCCCAACTATCCCTCTTTTCAAGATACTGGCTTCTTTTGCTGCCTCACCTGGCAGGAGCTGTTTATCTTGGGCTTCATGTAGCTTTTCCTAACCTATTGCTCCTCTAGATTATTAGTCCTCCCATATCAACAACTTCTGTGCATACTGTGTACCTTTAGCTCTACCATCAGGACAGGAAGATGTCTGCCCTGATCTTGTTCTTAAATTATTGAAAGATCAATTAAATCAAAATAGGTACAAAAACCAATATAGACACATTCTTTAATTTAAGACAGAAAGTTTTCAGAAGCAAAATAAGAATACCAAAGTTTTTCAGAAGCAAAAAAAGAAGATATCAAAAAAAGTATGGTTAATTCCTTCTTTTCATTCTCAGCCCCAACTTTGTAGCTGCTCCACACATTGAGTTCCCATTGGGAACCCTGATTTTAAAAAACTGGACAGAAGATGGGGAAAAGCTACACTGAAGAAGTGTGGAGGATTGTAATCATAAATATAACAAGGACACTTCTTTCAAGTACATCACCAAAATTTAACAAACCGTCACAGGCATTTCAAAGTTCAGAACCTGTCACTTTTCAAAAACGGATCAGGTTTTCTTTACCTTCCTTAACCCCTGAATCACTTCCAGGAGCATAGCCATTCCCAACAAAAATGTGTCTTCCCTTCCCAAAACATATTTTCCGCTCAAGCTGCATGTTTCCAAAAGGAAGGTGAGACACATGCTCATTAAACTTTTTGAATGAGGAGGGTGGTTCTCATGGCTCATGGGTGTGCACTCCACCGCCAGGGACTGCCTGGTGAGCACGCCCTGTTGGTCCTGCCCAGAACTGGACTCTCACTTGTGTTGTGAACAGCTCCATTGTGTCTCAAGAACAGAGCTGTCTGTCTCAGAGTGCTCTTGCTGTACAGCAGCAACTAATTTGTGAAAGGATGGACAATGGATTAATGAACTACCCATTTTATTTCTTCTCAGGACCTTCTACACTCTGTATTTTTTTATCACAATACTCTGTATCTTTTAAATGAAATTTATGAATTATTTTCCTTATAATTGCTAGTCTACATACATCAATGCTAGGCTTTAGAAATAACTGTTGATTCAGTCTTTCTCACATCATCACCACTAATAAAAATGGAGTTTTCATTACTGCTAGCTTGAAAAACTGGAAGACCTATAGATGGGATGTTGTAGTAAAATGCACTAATATTAAAATACCTGTATCTTGCTGCGAATACACTGTTTTGTCTAAAAAAGCCTATATTAAGTTCAAAATAAAATTTTCTCCTCTGCGTATCTTGTGAAACAACCTTTTTTTCATGAGGAAAACCTGCGTTTACAAATAACTTTAAAATTGTTTGTTAAAAAAATTTAAATGGCCTGTGTTTCTTGCTTCATTTGGGACAATACAGAAGTGCCTGTGTGATGTGGTACAAAGGCCATGCTGATACATATTCAGGATGACCAGCATAACTCACTCACTTGCTTTGCCACCCAAAGAATACAGCCATCCCAAACTCATCTGGCTAACACTGTTTTTGCCAAAGCAGTCACACATGCTTTCCTTGCCACACCCCATTCTTAATGAGAAAGGGATTTGGGAAGATGGTCTCTTGCTGAGTCACATGCTTTGCATAGAGGGCACTCAGTCAAATTACTTTGCTGGGACCCCTTGATTATTTAAACATATCCTGGTTTATACTGACGTTCTTTAATCTGTCTGTGCTACACCTTCTGTAAAATGGCACTAGAAATGTTGTGGTGAGTATATGTGAACACATCCAGAGAGAGGCTCCTCATGAACCCTTCCATCTTTACACACCCGATTTAGAACTGATATTCAGGAAATGAAACGGTGACATTAATATCACCACTTTACAGAGATATAGATTAACAAATAGTATAGCAGCAGCCTACATATTGGCATGGAAAGACAGTTGCAGATGCAGGATTGAATCAATGTCCATTGCAGGTTTGAAAAAGTAAGTTGTTGCATATAGAAACTTTGTGGGCAGGTAGATGTTTGAATGCAAAAAGAAAAACATTTCTCTGGCAAGCTGGAGATGAAGATGGATCTGGGCTTCTAAATCAAAGGAATAGTGTGTAAAATGTAGGTTCAGTGGTCAGCATGAGTTAGTATCACAACATTCATCTGTGGCTCTGCTAACACACCTCAGCATGGTGTGAGTCTGCAAGTCTTATCGTTTCAGATTGGTATTTTCATCCAATAGCACTATGCCTATCAGCATCTCTGATTTCCAGTCCTTTTCCGAATTTCCACCTGCTTCGATGTGATAAAAGTATATAGGCAAATTTGATCAGACCATCAGGGATTGTTGCACACCATTTTTCAAGTCTATCAGATGAAGAAGAAATATTTCACTTCTAATAAATATCCATATACAAACAATTACTTTTACAGGAAAGAGAAAATATGAGAATAGGGATAAATGGGAGACATGCCAAATATATATGAACGAACAGCAAAAAATGGTCATTGTCTTATTTTCCAAATTTTTAGCACAGTAGTACAGTTTAATAGAGGATTTTTATTATAAAGTGTCACACTGGTGGTTCCTGCCATTTCAGTGGCATACAACAACAGTGAGGGAACATACAGACACATATTTTTGACTAGGTTTTCACTGTTGGATGTTACTGTTTACAAGGAGGGGTGGTTTTATTTTGTCACTGTCTTTCTTCTTTTGTTTGGTGAGAAAGAAAATAACATATTGCTTCTATGACTCATTCTTCTCATAAAAATCTCTGACTTTGATACTTTAATAGTCATACTCCCCAGCTTGTGGCATAGTGGGTAATGCATTTGTAATCTTGGCATGGCACCTTCTGTGTGGGTAATTCAGTCCCTCAGCACAAGAATAGTTGAATAGTTGGAAGCAGTGATTTGTAAGAAGTCAGGTCTAGTTCAGGTGGAAGTTCAAGGCAGAGACTGCACACTTTGGAAAAAAAAGGGTAAGTACAAAGTGCCTCCCATGCAATAACGAGTAAGTTACTCTAATGACCAGACTAACTATCATGATGAAACCTGAAAAATCTTGTTCTGTCAGTGAAGGTTTTACCTTGGTGCTTGGTTTGCTGTGGAGGTTCTGCTATGCCTCCTTATGTAGTTTCCAGATTCTTTATAGAATACTTTCTAAATTTAAAAGACTCACAAAATGCAGAGGATACAACTCTTTAGATGTAAATAAAAGCTCCCACCTGGAAGCTGCTGCAGCAAGGTTATGCTGTCCTAAACCATTTCTCAGGTGAACAATTTTTAACTCTATTTGTGGCAAGGACATGGATTCAGGAGGGGGAGGGCAGGCAGGACAGTGTCTTTGCACATGGAGTTTATGAAAAGAGTGCTCCTTAAAATGTTAATTGAATTCCACTTATTTATTAGATGTACCTATTGTTCATTGTACACCACCAAAACCAGTGATGCTCATCTAGTACCAACCTCACAAATTCCTGTAGTCAGCAGGACAGCAGAGCTGGGTTGAATGGAAGTGACAGAGATTTTTTGCAGATACGCTCCCCCTTGCATATATGTCCGTGCTCTCAATTTATTGAGAACTTTTTCCCATAGCCTAGGTTACCATCAGAAAGCAGTCATTTCTTGGGATTAAAAGCTAGTGAGACATTAGGTGCACAAAAGTAATTTTGTGAAATATAACAGTGAACAGGATCTTGCTATGGTCTGGTACAGACTTTGGGCAACCAGTTTCTTGGCCTGGTCACCTGCTTATCTGCCTGCTTTCTTCCTTGAGTTATCCAAGTTTCAATCCCCTTCAATTTTCCAAAGCAGTGTCTCTTTTACAGAAATTCCACTATGTGTAAAGTGTCAATGTAATTGTGCATTTGTGTTGATGTAGAAAGAAAGCAGGTTGGGATGTTTGCGTGAACAGAGACATGCGCTTTTCAGCTAACTTGAAAAAAAAATTAGTGTATTAAAAAAAGCCCCCAAACAACAAAAACACCAAAAAATGCAAACAAAATGAGAAGAACCACTTGTGGTAGAGCGTGTATGCATGTAGCGGAAGGATGAAGCTAATGTAGCTTTTCGAAGTCCCTCGAAGATGCTTTGGCATAGGATCAATTTCCCACAATATCAGTAGGAAGCCATGACTGTTTCTTCTTTACCCTTCCCAACCATTGTTTCTACTACCAGGTAAGTTATATGTCCCCTCCCAGACTCTGCCATGGCCTTTCACACAATCCCAAATCTCCGTGGGCCTCAAGTATCTGTCTCATCCTCTGCTCTGCATCTTCTCTCTTCCCTGCCTCTGACATGTCCCATACACTGGGGTTCAAAGGACTGTCTTTAAGAAGATGTCCTGTCCTGTGGCCCTCTTTTTTTTTTTTTAATTTCCTTTCTGGGAATGTATCGTTCCTATCTGTCACCTGGCATGCTGTATTGACTCTTTTATCAATCACAAAATTCATGTTCAATTCTTAATTTTACCATAGTATGACTCAAACATTTAGACTGCACTATTTTAGGAATGGCACGTTGATTTGTATCAAGCAAGGTGAAGTTCCCTGCTGTACCTCTCTGATGGGTATTGCTGCCTGTAGGGTCAGACTGTTTAATTTGCTCATAAACCAGCACCTGAAACACTACTTTTTCCATCTTGGGTTATCATGGAAAACGAAAATCAATGTCTAGCTGTGACCCCAGATTTAGACTCGTGCAAATGACAGACATTATTGCTTTACTTTGCAAAAGCACCAAGGTTTGCCTTTTTTCAGAGGTAATAGGAATGTCCTCAGAAGATCTTCAAACAAATCGGTTGCTGTAATATAGGTAAATAAAGTGTGTTTAGGCTGAAGTCAGGCCACAAGTTAGTCTTATTTCTATTTAATTGCATTTCTTCTAAATTAGAGAAAAATGAGTTATGACATGTGGCCTCAGAAAAATCTTTTACTTCATCACTTACAGGGCAGTAGGAGACAGCTGATCAGAAATGCAGAACTAAATGATTCTGATTGAGTAGGTGTAAAAATGAGGATGTAGGAAGGCATAGTGATACTTTCCCTCTCTGTACTTCAGTGCAAGCATCTAACTGAAATGATACTCAGATGATGGAGAAATTAGTTGCTATAATAGTTAAACTTGCTGTTAATGATGGATGACGGCCATATATGATTTCAGAGCCATCTGAAAAAACTCCATCAAAAAATGAGTCTGAACACGTTCTCATCTTCTAAAAGCTCCACCTTACACTTCTTGTTAGGTGAAACATAAAGCAAAACAGCTTCTTCAGATTAGTAAGCAGGGAAACGAGGCTGCATCTATCTTAATTGTGCAATAGCTGCTCATCATTAGAGCTGAACAATGCTATGAAAATACAGCATCAAATTGAAGGAATGTTGACTCATGGCTGTGAGGACACTTTGAACAGAGGGCTTTTTAAAACCCTGTAATTCTACTCTGCTCAGTTTAGGCCCAACCCTCCAGGGCAAGGAAGCATGATGTCATTGAATCCTCATGAGATAAACAATCAATATACAGGACCCAGTGAGTTAGAGGGGACAGAACAGCACAGCCATCTTCAAAACATTTGATAATAGGGCAAAAAAATGGTAGCTTCATCCTGATGACTCACTTAGCAATTAACCACAGCATAAACAGGACTCAGGAGAGAATTTTATAAACAAATGAAGACCTGTGCGAGGTCTTTCTCAAAGCCTTGCCAGTAATTATTTACTTGATGTAATTTCCTCACCCAGATTCAGTTCTACAAAGTAAACCCAACAGAGAAGGTTTTAAAAGTAGGAATATGAGCAGACATTTTATTCTGCTGAACTCCCTGTGATTTCTTTGAGATCCCAATCTAATTCTAAGCTGGATAATCTGTAATTCAGCTCCATATTACTTCACTTGATAGAATCTGGGTAGCAGACCTTAGTAATTCTCTTCACTGAATGAAGTCCATGTAATGCATAATTCAGAAGGTTAGAATAGCCCTTGCAGAAGCTTTTGGACATAAACATTCATGGGTCCATAAAAATTGCATGCAAACCATCTAAGACTACATTTTGTTTCAGATAGATGAGTAAAACCAACCCATGGGAATGGTATCTAAGAAATCAACAACCCAGGTAACTCCCCAAAGAGCCTCCACATATTACAATAGCCCTTGACCCAAGTCCCGAATAAATGGCACAAACACAGCTACCATAACTGCGACTGAATTTGAACACGCACAGGAATACCACACGTTCGGCAGTCATCAAGTAAAACACTATAATAAGAAGATCATGCATCAACTTATGCATCAACTGCATGAGTTAATGACATGGATCTATCTTTTTATTAATGAATCAAAGCTTCAATCAGCGTCTCCCACTATAAAACTCAAGAAGATCTCTGGTTAGAAAAGATGTTAATTTGCTTGGAAGTTAGTTTGCCGAAAGCATGTGTACTAGCCAATGGGCTGGAGCATGCTTTGATGTATCATTAGCCAGGTTTGCTATTAATTATATGTCGCTTTACTTTTCAACGCATAATTTCCTCATATTAAACATTAAAATATACTTTACATTGTGATTATACCAGAGACAGACTGTTTTATAGTAATTGTTCAGGCCTGAAAGATGATAAAGGCATCTGAGCTGAGTTAGGAACTGAAGGTAATCAAAGCAGGCTACAATAAAGTCTTTATAAATATGAAAACCAAACATGTTTGGGAAAAAAGATATAATTTGGCATTATATCTTCCAATTTCTACAGTTTGGGATACATTTATTTTCATGTGAACTCAGCAAACCCAGAGATTTTGGTAAGATTTGGTGGAGATTTTGATGATATACCATTGGGTATACAGGCATAATTCAAAATTGCATTCTTTTAACTTGAGATCAACACAGAGATCATCCCCAGACCTGTAGATTGCTTCAACATCTACATGAATGCAAACAAATGCAAGGTTTTGGGTACTAGTTTTTTATTGATGTCATGGTTTATACAAAAGTAATCTAAGAATAGCCAAAAAAAGTGTTGAGATTTTCAGTGTTTTCAGAGCCAAAGTTTAACCTGAACAACACTGTTTTAGGAGTGCACAGCCTAGGTAATGTGGAAGAAGTGCAGTGGGACACTGGTGTTGCCCATGCATTTTGCCAGGGAACAGCAGGAGGCCTGGCCATGTCCTACCACTCTTATTGGACAGGGGAATGAAAACCTCACTACTCTTTTGATCTTAACCCATCTTCTAATTTTCATTCTTAGTTTATTCATGGCTGGTTTATTCCCATTTGTTTTGTACTTGTTCCTTAGCCTAAACAGTCCGTTACTAGGTCTGCTCTTACACTTTTGATCTATTTATAGCTCTTTCTTGAATGTTTGCTTTACTAGGTAAACCAAAACAAAACCTTTTTAGTGTCATCATTGTAAGTTACAGGGAGGACCAGAGGACTGAAAACACTCCTCTTGCACCATGTTTAGTTTTGATTTATCTTTTAAATAGAGGGATATTCAAAACTGTGGAAGTATGTCAGATGAGGTCCTATCCGGACCCCTTAGTGTTACCATTGGAAAATACGTATGAAAAGCAGCCGCTTGTTAATGAAAGCCATTTCCAAAATACAAATATTTAATCTATGAAACACATACCTAAAATCAATTAAATCCTCCATCCTTTCACCTAAAAAAAAAAAAAGGAACAGAAAAAATCCATTATATTTATTCCCTTTTCTCTTGCCAAGTTCTACATATTTTATTTTGAGAAAAGTACCTTGGACTTCAGTGGGAATGTAATTTGGGCATGGCTTTTAATCCCTAAGTGAAAAACTGAAAATGTTTGTGGGTTGATAAGGTGTACTGGATAATAAAGTTAACTAAGTAAGCAAACAACTATGCTCGCTCATACAGCGTTAAACTAAGCAATAGAGCTTAGAAAAATTACAATTTCTACATTTCATTGGCTGTTCTATTTAAGAACCTGTTCATGTCTGTTAAACTTTTCTTTCTGTTTTATATAAAAATGTAATAAAAAACATCATACTCCTTCTGTTCAAGAGGACAGTAGAAATTAAATCAGTCCAGTCTCTATGTTCTGTGTGTGGAGCTTACATAGAACTTTGGATGTCACCAGCACATCTGATTATGAATGTCCAATTGTCATCTGATGAAATCTCTACACAAAACAGGATACACAGGCAGCCTCAAATGAGAAAATTTGGCAGTATGTGATCGCTAACAACCTTTCACTTATTCTCAGAGTGTAATGAGATAATTCTCCTTAAAAGACCTTTATTTCTGTCTGAGATCTGGTTTAAAACTCTCAACTACATCTTTGTCCTATGATCTCCCATTCACTTTAACTAGAGAATAACAACCAGCTGGGTAACACACTGGATCCTACAAATCCTGCAGTGGTGAGAGAATATATTGAACATATGATTGATTCAAATTAATTGCTACTTAATTAAATAGATAGAGTTACACATCCTGGGAATAACCCATTGTGTTATCATGTAGTCAAATGTATTTGCTGTTTTGCACTTTGACATCAGCTAGAAGAGACTATAGAAGAGTGAACAGTCGTTATGAGTCAGAAGGCAGGAAGAGTCTAGAAAGAGACTAGAAAATGTAAAAAGTGAAAGCTTTTACTCTTTCACCTAAACCAAACTATTTATCAGCTACAAAGCTGTTTAATCTCTTCATAGGAGAGACAAGGAAAAAGCATAGTGTAAGTCATGAGATCTATACAAGCATTACCCCTGTGCAATGTTGTGGTGGATCCTGCTCCAAATCTTGCAGCTGGTGGGGGAGGAAGAACTTCTAAATGGGACAACCCACTCCAAAACTCACACACACTCACACACACTCACACACACTCACACACACTCACACACACACACACACACACAAACATGTAAGTTCACTCATGTGTATATATTTGGGAGGGTTGGATTTTTTGCTTGTTTGTTTTGATGTAATTGGTGTTGGCTACTGCTGTTCCTGGCAGCTACTTTTGTATGCTGAGTCCTGTCTCTCTGGTCAGTGTGCTCTGGCTCATACACTATTAAGTGATGAACTATAAGATATACCTTAATTCTCCTCTGGTCTTGAAATACAATTGTTAACTTTATGGGCTTTTTCATTCCTGTGTGCCTGAAATAATGGCAAAGCTCTGCTGCAGCCATTCACTTGGCAGTTTTGATGCCAAGGACCAGTGTTGCAGGACCCAAGAACAGAAAGACTTTTGAGTGTTACACTGTTGGAGTCAGGGGACCCAAACTAAGCATCGCTTGAATACTCCACCTGGAGGAGACCCTGGAGTGAACTGTCTGCTTCTTTGTAAAGGAGACATTTGGCTGCTCCAGAACAGACTAAGAATGAATCAGCACACACACATGGACCTTCTGGGAGCAAAATGGGAAGTGAACCAAGCTAAGACAGCATCCTGAACTAAAGCTGGCTCTATAGTCTCACCTTTCATCTCATCAAGAGAAGGGAAGATGGCTAATTTCTTTAGATCAAAGGCTGTGTATTAGATCAAAGTAATTTTAGAGGCAAACGATGTATGGCACAGATAGTGAAGATGCTTATCATCATATGGCCTACTCTCAACATTACTTGGATTCCTTCCTTTCCTTGTTTTATGCAATAAAATTTGTGATGATGGTCCCATTCTTTTTGCTTTGCTAGAAGGAAGTGCTATCTAACATAGCCTTAAAGAATGATAATAGCACAAAAAGGAATAGGAGATCTTATCTAGTACTTTTCTCACTTTGACTTGTAACACTTACAAACAGTAAAAGAGCAATAAAAAGTGTCTGAGAAAGTGTTTATAACCAATTTAAATGTCTGTATTCTGTTTTGGGTGCAATGGTTTGGAACTTGTGGAATTAAACAATTCAGGACTTGTAGAATGTCTTGTTAATTAGCCAACATTAATATAGTTCCTCTGATTTTACAGTGAAAATGCACAGCTAAGTAAAAAACCCCTAGAGGTAGAAAAACCTTCAGTGCTAACATTACATGTTTTCACTAAGATGCTATCTTAAAACTCTGAAAAATTAATCAAAAGGACAATAGTACCTTGGAGATAAAATATATTTTAGATCAATCATTTTGAATTAAAACCACAAAGCAAGATATACTTATTCATTCTTTAAGGAATTTCTACAAAATGAAATTTATGAACTATGAGTTTTGATTGCCACAGAGCAAAGGGGGAGTTGCCCTTTTGGTTGCCCCCATGTGCAAAATGCCAATGCCTTCTGTGCTCAGGGCACACATCCAGTGCAGGACTTGAGTAACCTTAATGGTCTATAGAAACATGCAGTTTGTAAGATACATTCTAAATGTGGCAAATTTACTGTGCATCAGCAGACTGACTCTACAACACAGATGCAGAGACTGGATACATCTCATAAATATCACTCTTCCAGTGCCTGAGCTGTTAAATTCAAAATACACAGGATAAAACCATCTCATTGCACATCCATGCTTGCGTCAATCTGCACACGTGATAGCTACTTGTATAATCTGCCATATCTCAACAAATTCTCGGCTGACAAAAGGCCTACATCTTCTGTTTATTCTCAGTTTCCAGGGAAATCAGACACAATCTCATGAAGAAGACACAACGCACTACTGCTACTGTATGACAAACCGTAGATGCAGATTCTGAACAGGACCTCCCCACACCACTGGGGGACAGATGGCTACAGTTCTGCCCACCTTTTTTATGGCTAAGACCATATGGACAGTTTTCAAGACCCTTAAACTGAAAAACATCCCTTTAAGAAGCAACTAAATAATTCAAGAACAATCTTCTTAAGTCACAGGCTAAGTTGCTTCAGTCACCCTTTAAACATGGAACTGAGCTGTCAAGTTGTTCCTCAGACTTCCAACTTGCTTTGCTTCTGGATGAAGGGGGAAGATGTTGGTGCAAGGGACATTCTGTATGAGACTGAGGAAATCCACGCACAGTGGGTCCCAAGTGATAAAAGATTTGACCTGAAACACTCTGAAATAGCTTCAAAAGTTTTGGCTCTTTTAGTTACTTTGGTATGGGCCACTAGGCAGTTATTGAACCCCAATATCCCAAATAAAGAAGCAAGTACTAAACACGCTAAATAAAATATTAAAATTACAAATGTTACAAAAGAGGTTTACAGAAGTGAACCAACATCTGAGACAGCTGTATTACAGTGAGCAGCTGAAGAAATATTTCTGATAGTAGAGAGATCTTTTGTTTAGTAAATAAAAACAGTGTCCAAAGACTGGAAGCCTTTGCTGGACAAATTCAAACCAGCAGTTAGGTTGTGCAATTAACCATTGGAATAATTTGTGCAGGGATCCGGTATATCCCTTATCATTGGCAGTGCTCAAATCAGGATTGGCTGTCTTTCTAGAAGATGCTTAGTTCAAACAGCAACTCTTGGGCTTGATGCAGGGGTTTCATGCAACAAGTTAAACTAAAAGTGCATCTTGATCTGGATTTAATTACTGTGAATATGTCCAACATGGCTACTCAGGCAAAAACCTCTGGCAGAAAAGTAGTAGCATCCTAAACCACTAGAAGTAGGTGCTCTGGGAACAAGAGATTGGATTGGAGACCTTTAGGATATTTTATGACTTTTTTTCCCCTTTAAGGCATTTTCTGCAGTATTTTTGAAGCTTGGTTTTGTTCCAAAAGCCAACAGTGTTTCTAGTTTGTTCTCTCAACTCCCAAAAACCCTTGTGTGTGCAGGAACACCATCTATAAAGCCAGACCTTTCTCTTATGTCATTTGTATAAATGAAAGAAAGATGTGGACTAACTGGAAGGAGTCCAGGTGAGAGTCAGTGAGAGTAATCACAAATCTAGAAAACATGGCCTTGTTCAGTCAAGAAAAGAGATATCAAACTTTCAAATACATAAAAGGCTGTTGAAAAGAGCCTATTTGCTATGGTCAGGATAGATAAAATAATCACAGGAAGAGGGACTGACTTTTGCTGTGAGGGAAAGCTTCCTCCAAGTACAGTAGCAGATTGCCTGGGGAAGTCTTGGAGTCTCCATTTGGAGATCCTGAAGATCTTCACCTGACAGATTAGGCTAATTTGCTTTGGGATTAAGGTATTTTCCAGTGTGAATTTCTAGGTTTGTATGAAATAGGTCTAACTGCACTGTGCATCTGCAATGCCCCAAGGGATCTATAAATAAAAAATCCTTCTATAGTAACCATACAGTATTACTGCAGTGATATATGTGACAAGAGAGTCACTGTACATAAATTAGTTCTGCATCACTGAAAATCCAGTAACAGAGATATTTTAAAATAAATGTCTAATTACAAACGAACTTGCTGTCTTCCATTAATACCTAGATTCTGTCTAGGGGATGTGAAAATCATACAGTTTATTTTCTCATCAATAAAGGTACAGGTAGATTACTCAAACAGAAGAGTCATCATGCTGGTTTTAAGGCTGATGGTTATTTTGGCAGAGTCACAGAACAGTCAAAGTAGGAAAGCAGGTCTGATGATGGCCTCGTCCAACCCCACAGTGCAGACCAGGGTCAGTGAGAGCAGGGAGCTCAGGGACATATCCATTAGGTTTTGGACATTTCCAAGGTTCTCCAAAATACCCTTGAGACTCCACGTACTTTTATTCCTGTCCTGTTGACCACTCACAGCAAAAAAGTCTTTTATGTTTAAATGGAACTTCTTTTATTTCCATTTCTTCCCCCTGACTTTGTCTGGTCTGTGGGCACAGCTGAGAACAGCCCACTACCATCCTCTTTAATGTCCTTGTCAGGTACTTACATACACTGGTGAGATTCATACCACAGCTTTGAGAAACACGATCATCTCATCATCTTGAAGACACACAGGATGTGCACTACAAGGTGACAGTCATCGTTTATTTAAGCACAGGGACTGTGAGGTGGGATCAGACCATAAATGCAGCTTCTGTTATACCATTTCACTGATACCACTGGTATCAGGTTCTCCAGTGTAGGAGGAATGGGAAATATAATTTTTTTTTCTAATAGGCTGTGCAGACAGAAGGGGTCATCTCTCTGACTTTCTTGATGGCTGGCTGCAGGAGCTCTGTGCTATAGAGATGTGGAAATGCTGCCCAGGTTTGTGAGGTGCCCTGTTATATGAGTGCAAGGGCTAATGGGGGAGAGCTACATTCATTTAGACCCCAAATCAGTCTATATTTCTTATTTCTCCAGATATATCTCTAAGTTTTTTAACAGTATCTGCTGGAACAAACATCTGCATGTGAAGCTATGTATATACATATTTTTCCTTATGGTTAGAAGCATCTCAGCCTTTGTAAAATAACTGAATCCTGTGTTTCATTGATTGCTGTGACTGGAAGTTTGAAAAGCTCGTTTTTTCATATGTCAGGAGTATTTTGAATGTTTATATAGCTGTTCAGAAATATCAGCTTTTGGGTTTGGAGCTTTTTTCCCTTTTTATCTGGTCTTTGGGGAAGAGCTACTTCTTTTTTGCTCATATAAAATTCTCTATGGATCAAAAAATGACTTGGTTTTGAAACTATATGAGTCTATCTGCCATAGAAATGAGCCTCAGATATTTGGAATCCATGATGCAGAAGCAATATGCCCATACTTCTCCCTGTGTCAGGTCCCAGCATTTTATGCTGGGATGAATGTTCCCAACAAGTGCTTACTAACACTCCAATTACTGATAAATGTGCTGTTCTGGTGGTAAAAGCACAGCATCTCTCTCCTTCCCTTTCTTTCCAAGTCAATGAATAAAATATGGCCATTTTAACTTACTCTCAAAGGGTTTTTTCCACCTTTTTCATGAAACTTTGTGCCTTTTTTATTGAATCTATTATTTCAATTCTTACAGTATTGCTTGAAACATGTGGAACAGCTGCTATTTTTATTTACTATAGATTAAACTTCCCATCCTATTATACTGAAGAGCTCTATGTAATTTGTTATTTGCACTTCACCCCTCTGTGAAGTTTACTAATATCCTCATTTCATAGCTTGGAAAATATAACCTCATAAAGCCGGAGCAGCTTTCCCAAGATAGCGCCGAGGGGCATTGGCCCAGAGTCCTGTGAGAGCTCCCCTCCATGTGCTCCCACAAATGCTGGGGAGCTGACCCTGTCCTGTGGGACCCGGCACAGCCCAGCTCCCTGCTCACAGTGTGCACGACATGCCCCTCTGTACAACTATGTCAGTAAATTTTCCAGACTTTCAGGTTACTTTGTTTTACTGGCCTTATTCACATTTGTCTCATAATCACAATAACAGGACAGGTGTGCTGCTTTTCTCGGCAGCGATCCTGGTCCCCGACGGAGCCAACTCCCTGGCCTTTGACCTCCAAGTTTATCCGCTCAGGAAACCGGTTTACTGCTGTGCAAAACAGCACACCCCTACGATTAGCACTTAATTACAGTGAAGCCAGTAGCAGCTCTGCTAAAGTTAAGTTGACTTTTTGTATGTGGATCATATTTTTGCATGAGTTAAAGTTTCTGGCAATCAGGTTGCCTCATGTTGAGAGCCTATGGACAAATGCATTTCATTGCCTGTTATATGCATATGTAGCTACACAAAAATCAGGGCAGCAATTCAGTCAGTTTTACTTACCTTGTTCTTTCTCCTTCCAGCATTTCAAAAAATACATGAGGCACCCCAATTCATAATCCTATCTAGGCACGACTGAGTGAGGACTGTGTGTGTTTTAATCTGCGAGTCAGTTACCATGACTTTACAAATGTAATGCAAACTCACAGGAATAATACCAATATGGGACCTTAAAATAAATAAAATCTGTGTCAGTCTGAACTTTGAATCAGGTACCCTTTTCTCAGTCCAGGATCTCGGTCAAGATGTAAGGATCCCCAATTAAAAAAAAAAAAAAACAAAAAACAAACAGACAAAAACGCGCTAGAAATTCTGAAAGTAGGACTCCTAACGATCTTTTAAAGTGTTTTTGGAAATGTCCAGCCCAACACATATAGAAAAGTTGAAAAACTACAAATGAGCATTTCAAATCCATTTTCCTAAAGTATCAACGCTAGTTTCTGTTCTTTTGAAAGAACTTTGCCACATTATGAATTAACATCTGACAAAAATATCTCAGGGGTAGCAATAAAATAATGATACTTTAGCCTCCAGTTTATATTACATTACCAAAAATAATGAAAAAAAATTGTTGCCCCAGAGAGACTTGGAAGATATTCAGATACAGTAGAGCTGGGTGTGACATGAGAAGATAGATAGATTACACAGATAGGACTGAACCAGTTAAGAAACTTTTGGGTATTCAGCCATCCAGTGTAATATCCACTCTGCTGAGTGAAGGCTCTACAACTCCTAATGAGCTCATATCATAAGACTCATTCCACAGCATGATAACTTCTTAAAAGTTATTCCATTCTGTGGTAATTTTTAAGGAGAGATGCTCAGTTGTTTAAGTGTTTCTGAAGTGAACAGATAACATATCTGCATGTTTAGCAGATGCATATCTTTCCCCAGAATGAAAGAATCTTGAATGCAGAGTTACATCCCTTATAATCACTGTTCTTCTGTTGAAGAGCAACAGTATTTTTTAATCGTTGTTCCAGATTTCAGATACAGCCCATTCTGCCATCACTACAAGGTGAGTCAAGCTGTCTAATGGTTCTGTTATTTTCATACTACCCAGGCATGTACTGAGAGTCTGGTAGTTCAGTATCAATTCATCTCTTGGCTGAGACATCAAACTAAGATTCTGACCACTTATTGTAATTAAAAATCCCCATAAGCTTTTCACAAAGCATAGGTGCTCACCACAGTGTCCTGACAAAATTCCAGCTTTGCATAATTATATTCTGTTCGTATATAATATAATTATATGAAATAATTATATTCTGCCTGAAATCCCCATGAAGTTTCATCTGGATGCAGGAACCTTCTTGTTTCCAATCTCAAGCTGTTGTGCAATGCTCCTGTCTGCTCAGAAATGTGAATCACAGACACTTGATGGAGTTTCCTGTTTGTTTATATTTTATTTCAGTACACTAATTTTTGAAATTTTTAAAACATTGCAAAACGGCTTAGTCAGACTTCTTCAAAAGTTCATATGTTGTTTGCTAAAGACCAAGAAAACCAGCCATATTTTGAGAAAACTGTGAAGTAGTTCTGAAATCTTTGCATGCAGATTTTTTATGCCTTTCACCAACTGTGTTGGGTTTGTATGGTAAGGTTTTGCATGGTAAGGGCTACAGGGGTGGCTTCTGTAAGTGCTGCTGGAAGTTTCCCCCACACTGAACAGAGTCAGCTGGCTCCAGGACAGACCTGACACTGGCCAAGGTCATACCCTTCAGTGACAGTGCTAGTGCCTCTGAAATTATGTATTTAAAAAGTAGGAAAAACATTGTGCAACAACAGCCAAAGAGAGAAGAGTGAGAACATGTGAGAGAAACAGCCCTGCAGACACCAAGATCAGTGAGGAAGGAGGGCACGGCAGTGTTTCAGGCACAAGAGCAGAGATTGCACTGCAGCCCATAGTGAAGACCATGGTGAGCTGTGCTCCTGGAGGACCCACACTGCAGCAGGTGGATGCCCAAAGGAGGCTGGGATCCCGTGGGAAGCCTGCACTGGAGCAGGCTCTGGCAGGACTTACAGCCCCATGAAGAAAAGAGCCCACACTGGAGCAGGTTTGCTAAGGAGTCCTCCCCCTGAGGAGGAAGCAGCAGTAGAAACAACGTTTAATGACCTGACCACAGCCTACATTTCCTGACCCCCTCTGTGGCTGGGGGGAAGGATGTAGAGAAAATTGGGCATGAAGTTGAGCCCAGGAAGAAGGGAAGCTGGGGAAGAGGGGAAGTGTTTTCAAGATTTGGGTTTTATTTCTCATTACCCTACTCTGATTTGATTGGCAATTAATTAGACTAATTTCCCCTAGTCAAATCTGTTTTGCCTGTGTTGGTAACGGGTGCATTATCTCTCTTTGCTCTTATCTTGACCCATGAGTCTTTTATTATATTTTATCTCCCCTGCCCAGCTGAAGAGAGGAGTGATAGAGCAGCTTTGGACCTAGTGTCCAGACAGGATGAACCCACCACACCAACTTTATCTTTTCCTCAGAGACAAGCAGAATAACTTTATATTTGTTGTTTGTTTATCAGCATGCACAGATTTTGACAATAGTTTAGGACTGATTCCTCAGGATTTTTATAAATGCTATAGCAATCCACAATTTTACTTTCTGCCAATTCAGTGCACGGCAGACAATAAGCTATACTAATTTAATTTTACTTTTCTCCACACTGTAGTTCCATTAAGCATGGTTTCATATCATTAATGCAAATACATGAAGGTCCACTTAAAATGGCAAGTGACTCAAGTGAAATATTGCCATGTCATTTCTGGAAATGGCAATACAATTTCAGGAAGAAACAGAGCAATATGTGAGAGTCAAATTGAATTGAAGCAAGAAGATCTCTGTGGGGCTTTCCAGTGCTGCCACTGTGGTGTCACAAGAGAAACAAAAGCAGAGCAAGTTGAGACGGGAGAAAGGAAAGACTATAAAGCTAAAAGCAAAACAAAATGTGTCAATGCAAAACCAAATAGATGAGTTTAAAAGACAAAAATTCAAGCAAGTAGTACTTGAAGTTATGTTAACTTTTAAACTAAAACCTGGTTAAAATATAAACAAAGCCTACTTGGGAGATTAACATTTTTTTTGCCTTTGTATATGTTTGCACATGGTTCAATACAGTGCTTATCACCATCCTCTCTTCTTTCATAGTGTTCTCTACTCAGCCATATCCATCTTTACTGCAGAACTCTGTCCCCAGTGTAAGTTCTTTGCAAAATCCTTGAGAAGATGGAATTTAAATGAGGACAGGGAGCTCATGGCGATGGAAAGCTTACTGGCGCAGGCTAGACCAGGAGGCACCAACGCAGGTGTTGTAATGTCCATGTCTATCAACAGAGATGTCCCTGGAGCAAACTGTTCCTTCATTCCAACAGAGAGCACAAGTGAGGACACACCTTTCTGCAACACAGATAACCCAAATGCTGGTTTCAAGAATACAAACATGAGAAAAATGATTTAACATCAAACACATTTTTCCCATGTTTCAGGCCCTTGTGCGACTTCTAGTCAGTTAGGAAAGTAGAAATGTGTATGAACTACCAGCTAGGTAACTTTTATGTTGTTTTATGCCTAGTTCTAGTTACATTCAGACATTGGGTCTCTTTTTGTAATCCCCTAGCCCTTTTAATGTCTGTTTCTTTCTACTTGGTCAACTCTAGAGTAAGGGCTGGGACAATTGTCTCTTTCAAAAAATCTGTGTCTTCTAGTAATTAAGACATACAATTTCCACCTCATGGTTCATGAAGCCCTGGGAGGAGGAGAAGGGTTTGTGGATTAATTTTAAGAGGTTTTACACATTTACTTAATAAAAACTAAAACCACAGTTCTAAAGGATTTAAATTTCTTATGTAGGGTTCTGCACTTTTCATGAAAATTTCTAGGGGTCTGAAGTTCAAGACAGACTGAAGTCTAGTGGGAGACAGGAGATAAGAAGCCCCTTACAGACACAAGTGATCTGAATTCTTATATCGCAGATCCCAGTCAAATGTTCAAACAGAAGAAAATCTATTGCTTTCAGATTAAATCAGACCTGCACAAGCATAGGAAATAGGCTGCTATACTCTGCTCTACCCGTATTTATTTCCTGAATTTGTGTTTGGGGTCTTTTTCTCATTTTATTTTATTACTCTGGGCCTGATACACTGCCTCATAGAGTTTTGCTTTTTATCTTACTGCTGATGCATTTTCTCTCTTTTATTTAATTCACATAACTCCACTTGTGACTTTCACACAGTGATGTTAGATTTTTTCTAAAATTTCACCAGCTTTCTCCCTCATGTACTGATATATTTGTGCATTCTATGTCATCTTTAATAGCCCTGCATTATTAATCTAATGCTTAGACATCATCTGTCAGTTACGTGTTGAATATGCAGCAGCCTAACTAAAACAGAGCATTTTGGTGGTACATAAATGACATTTCCAAAGGACTATAAAGGGGGATAAATATATCCTGCTTAATGCATTTTCATCAATCTTACGCAAGTGTCATGATGAACAAAAATTCAAAATAAGATCATGGTTACCGTGCTTTAAACAACATTAAAAGTCATAAAACAACTGTGCTTTTTCTGCCTTTTTTTTCTGTATTGAATGTCTCAGAAAGATTTAATGCATCTAATTACAGATAAAGCCTCTGTACATTTACTAAAAGAAACAGACATTAGCTTAATCAGCTTTAAATACAAATAAACAATCCTATTCCATTGAATTATTCCATCTGTTTTATCAGACACTGAATTCTGAAGATTCCTATGAACACCAATTTTTAATATTTCCTGCATTTTTTTAATATTGTAATTCATAAATTTAAAAAATTGCATTGTTTATTTCATATAAAAGTGTTCTAATTTTCCAATAATAAGCCAGTGCTCAAGATGTTTTGCTGTCAAATATTTAACGTTTCATAGATATAAGATTAAGGCTGTATTTCAAAATAGAAAGCTGGCAATGATGATAGAAGAAAGATTTTTTTAAAAAATTGTCAGAACAGTAGCTTCTTTGCTAACAGCAGTAATACTCTTCTTCTTTTTTTTCCTTCCAGCTATGGAGTTAAGGAGCAGACATCCAGCAAATACAGGCTTGCTACCTAAAAATACCCCATAATCTAGACCCAATTGTGCAAAAATTAAATCCCATTTCAAAGGGAATGTCCTGTTTGCAGTACTGGAAGTATGGAAATGAAATATTTACTTTAGGGATGTACACAGTTGCAGCACACTATAACTGACTGCTACTTGTTACGAAAAGCAAATTTTGAACTTTTGCCTGTAAGTATTCGCATACAACAGCTTCAATTTATTCATGCAGTCAAGAAGTAGAAAAATGTTTATTGCCTTGGTATCTAAAATACCTGAGCAACAGCACCAAACTCTCAGGACTCATGTCAACCTGGTCACACAGTCCACAAGCAAACCTATTCTCATTAAGATATTCATAGAAGTTATCAAGCAAATGCTTTTGAATAATGAATAAATGCAAGAATATCAAAATCAGCTCCTGGACAACTAACAAACAAAGGAAAGTCTAAATTTGTTCAAATAAATTATTCACCGTGGATTACCTGATCAGGTCTGGTGCTAAAATATACGAAGTATATTTTACACATAGCATATGTGACTGATAATAGAACCCTCTAAAGCAGATGGAAATGTGTCTGTATCTATGCAGAATTTACAAAACAAACTAGATGAGCATAAGAAGAAATGTCCTTCATTTCCTTAGTACCAACTTCCACATCTAATATTAGAAGAAATAGGTGCTATGGAAGCAGAGTAAGTCATAGAATCATAGAATGATAGACTCATTTAGGTATAAAAATATTCTTAAGATCATTGAGTCTAACCATTGTCCCAACACCATGAAATTCACCACTAAACAATGTCCTCAAGCCCAACACCTACATGTCTTTTAAATACCTCCAGGGATGGTGAACCAACTGCTTCTGTGGGCAGCCTGTTCCAAAGCTTGATCACCCTTTTTGTGAAGTTTTTCCTAATATTCATATCAGTAAACCTCAGATAAATTGATTTGGGTTGTTGTCATTCAAAGACAAATTCCTGTTCTCAAAAGGCCAATCTGTAGAGTAAAGTTTAAGTAAGTGACTTTTATTTGATGAGACAAAGACAAATTTGAGTGAAACCAGTTTGATCTAGTTCAGTATGACACACCACAATAGTCAATATAAATACTGTCTTGAACATGTAAATACCAAGTTATAAATGGTTCAAGAAGCACCACCAATGGCATAAATTTTGCAAGTTATCCTCCCTTTTTAATCCTATATGTGAATTACCTTTCATTTATTATGCATCTGTATTGGTAGAAGACAGAGTAAAGAACATGTAGCTGTGATAAATAAAACTCAAAGAAATCTAAGTACTTAGGCTCAAAATAGTGTTTCTGAAAACTCCTGTTACATATCCCAGGAAGCGTCTAAGATCCCTAACTGCTTTACTTGTTGTGTTTCTTAAGCAGTGATACACCAAGGGCACCTCAAATTCCTTGCCTTGAGAGAACAGAAGAGCTCGGTACTTAATTCCTGTTTAAATCAAACCAAAATCCAAAATCAGGCATTTCTGAATTCCCCCCATACTGCCACAGTTCTCTAGGGCTTTGATCTGGAAAATGCTATCAAAGCAAACCTAAGACACAGCAGTTGTAGTAGGCTCTGCATAAAAGGCAATTGCTACTGCTATTCTTTATATAGGATTCTTTTCTTGGGAAGGGGGAGACCTGAGGGAGAAATGTTCTTGCTCTCCACTGATATTTTTAATTAGGTGACCTGGATTCAGCTAAAGGAGAGTTCAACGTCCATTTCTTCCTTCTTTCTGAAGGTGAGCGTCTAGTTTATTCAGAATAATGGGAAGTAAGACACTCTTCTTAGAAGTAGCTGTGTGTGTGTACAAAAATTTAGAAGTCATTGAATGGAAGGAGGGAGCTATCAGTTATGCCACATACTACAGACTAATGATTGAAGTTCTTCCTACATTTGAATGAAAGAAAGATGAAAGAAACATGAAAGAAAGATGAAAGAAACATGAAAGAAAGAAAGCCCATTTTTCCTGTGAGTAGCCAGGGTCTTCCCTGGATTTTATCTTGTGACTCTCTCTTCACTGTCTTTTTTAATTTTAAAAAAGCTGTGTTCACGTTTCTTCATACCCTCTTTACACATCACGAGTCTTGAATTTTAAATTTATTTATTTTTTAAGATTATAACGCCATTCCACAATGTTTAGAGGGAATTCTTGTTGAATGAAATCTGCCTGACTCCTTGGTGGGAACGGATGGGGGCATCCTGGGTTGTATACAGATCCCATTCTGCCTGATAGATCCACACTGAGCAGAGCAGAACCCAGTGGATCCTCCGGTTGGATTATTCAGGGCGTGCAATGTTTTCTACATTCCTCAGCTCTCCTTCTTTTCTTCGCCCAAAAACTCTATAGGCTGAATGCTTAATTCCTTTCTGTGGAGGGGGGGGATTTGAGTTTTTATGACTTCAGGCTGGGGAAGAACTAACGTGGTTGTCTTCCAGTATCTGGATGCTTTTAGTAACAACCCATGGCATCAGTGAGAAAGAACCAGCAGAATTTCACGGGGGAAGCGGAGGGCCACACCTTATGGACCCCTGGTGAACAGCAGCATGTGGGAGCAGCATCTTCACTGTTCATAGGTGGCTATCACCAAACACCTCAGCCTGCTGATTTCAGGTGTTTCCCTATGGATTGCTGTATATATCACTCTGAAGAGCTTACCTTTAACCTAAAGGTCAGTATTCAGAACAAGGAAGACAGGTCTTCTTACCTAAGGTAAGGTGCCAGCTTATAAAAATACAAAATCAAATGCATGTCAAGTCTGTTTTTTCACTCTACAAAATCACAGCTTTTTGACTGGAAAAAGAATGGTAAACATTACATCTCTAGGCAAGCCTCACTTCTTGGTTGAAAGTTAGGTTCAGAATTTGCCTTTAAGTGGAATATTTATATACTCTCAGCTGTACCCAATAATATGCCAGTAAATTTAACCTTTTGTGCCTTGATAAAATAGTCTATTGTGCAGCACTAAGAATTCAAATATGAAACTGAGCATGACATCATTTCGACTGAATATTCTGCATGCAAGCCATGCCTGCTTACAGCCTTGACAATTTGGGTAGATTTGTCATAATGTGGGCCTTAGGGTATGAAGGTCATTTTTCCTCTATAATCTTTAGGTTTAAAGAAGAGTCAGGTCATTTTTCTTGAAAATATATTTAAATTTGTTTTGATTTTGAAGAAGCAACTCCCTACCCTGTGACTTCTTAAGTTTAGTTTCATCTGTCCCTCCCTCCATTTTCTTTATTCTTTAAGAAAGAGGGGAAAAAGTAATAATATTCCAGGGTTATGTTAATAAATCCAGCTGTAGACCATGGACATGGACACATCACTACACATCTATGGACTTAAGAAAGTAAATAAATGTAGTCAGATCCCCCCCTTTTTTTCCCCCCTGACATCTGCTGAGGTTTTACAGATTTTTATACTTTATTTCACCTCAAATTATCATTTTAACTAGCAGGGACCAGGCAGGGCAGGTGTGCCAAAAGCCCTTTACAAAAAAATCCCTTCTCCTATTTCCCCCTTTCCTTCTTCGCTTCAGTTTGGGAAAGCAATAATAGTAATGGGCTGGTCAGCTCCAAGCCTCTCACATGAGAGGTGAGGCAGCAGGACCAGCAGTTCTTCTTCCCAGGTATTGCTGTGACAAGCTCTTTGTCATTTCAAACAATGGTGGTCTTCTGGTGGGAAGAGTTGATTTTTCATAGGGCAGATCTCCATCTCCTTCAGGGTTTTATCTTGTAGGCCACTTCTGTGAACATGCATTTGTGTTTCCTCTGATCATGTGCAGCCTATCTCATGAGGCCTCTGTTGCAAGGATACTATTTGGTTCGTCTCCTTTTAAACAAAAACTGCTTACTAGACCTACTCCTGCAAGAGGCCAGCTGTACTCTGGGAAGCCTTCCTAGCTACTTGTGTATATCCCTTCTTCTTTTCTGTTTTTCTAGCACCATAAATCTCGTGTGCATTTCTACACTGAGGAACAGGATTAAATGGAAGCTACAGAGATTGTTCCTCCCAAGACCAGAGCGCAGTGGATACTCTCTCAAACAGCTGAAGTTTTGGATCTGAGCTTCCCCCAGGCAGAAGTAAGCATTGTATCAGACCTTCCCATGAAGTTCTTGGGGGAGTGATCTAACCATCAGACCCTAAGCCATGAAAAAGAAATATTTATCTTCTTTAATTTGATGTGGTGGGGAGAAGTGGAAGGCTGTATTATACGAACTGCTGTCTTGATTTATTGCAGAAACAGAACACTCAGCTCCAGTATCATTAGTTAGTCTCCACTGGACTATGAAATTGTAGCAATTACATTAATTAATGTGGGATAAAAGGCAACCAGACAAAAGAAGAGAACTGAGAAGGCACTTGGAAATGCTTTCATTTAACTGCCTGTGTGAAAAAAGCAAACAAACACAAAAAGTCCCCACTCACAGCCCCACCGGTTTGCTGGTTCTGTTCCTCACCTGAGCACAAAGAGAGGCTCAACAAGAAAGACTAAGTTTAGCAGCTTGTTAATGTGAGCAATTCCACTGAAGCCGCAACTGCAGTAAAACAGGAATAAGTGTTTCTAAACTTAGCAGCTCACAGTGATTATGCCCTGGTGAAACCAGGAGAAGATTCAGCACTGTGTCCTGATGATCCTTGTGGATCCTTTCCAACTCGAGAAATTCTATTATACTTTGTGAGAATCTGTAGAATACAGCTACTCATAGGAAGACTTATAGGATCAGGCTTGGATTAGAATCGAAGCTCCTGCATATCTCCTCACTGTGCTGCAGTCTTTACTAATACTTCTCTCCATAGCATATGCCGTTCCCTTGTAGTGTGTAGTTCTTTATGTGGTTCAGAACAGCTGGTGACCAGTTGATGACTGCAGATAATTAGTGTTTAATAGTTGCCAGTTATGTTTTCACCTGTTCTACTTAGAAATCTCCTCTCCTCTCCTCTCCTCTCCTCTC